>VZTY01024287.1:37470-68879 GCA_013400935.1 Turnix velox | reverse complement strand
AAAAAAAAAAAAAAGGACATTCAAAATGCTCTCTTTGATCAATGACCAAAATCAGAAGATTCCTGAGAAAGACCCTAGTAGCCTCTCATCATGGATCACACTGGTGATTGCAGGTGAAGTTGAGTGACCTTTCAGTGGTGATAGAAGCTTAAAACTACCAGTAACTTAAAAATTCTACCATCTAAATTTCAGCTTAACATCCAGGACTTACTGAAGAGCAACACTGGATACTCTGGGAGTATGGCCCTAAGCACTATTCCCTAAAAGCTCTTAAGAAATAAAGAAAAAAAGAAATCTTCAAAAATCAGGATGAATTTAGACATAGAGGGGGTACAAATAGAAAAGGAAAAGAGAAAAAAGAGAGAGAGAGCATGAAGAAAAGAATTCACATTCTTTTACCTACTACTGCATGAGTTACAAAATGAAGAAATCACCTTACCCTTTCTCACCATTTTGCCTCCGAACTTAGTTGCTCCATTGTGCCACAATGTGGAAGAAGGGGAACAAACACAGTTACCGTTAAACGATCAGGCCTCGAGGACCTCATTCAATGTATAAAAGGGCGCAGCAGGAGAAACAGTGTAGTATTATACACAAGCAGAGGAAAAAATTACAAACAAAAGGAAAAAGTAAACAACAAAAGCAAAACGAGAGACCACTCCATAGGGATGAATGACCTTTTCTTTCTCTTCCCACCACATCTGACATAAGCAGAATTCAGAATGGAGAAAAAGAACTAGCGATTGCCTGCAGCCTGTCCAGGAGCAATAAATTATTAAACACAGAATTTCCCAGAGAGCAAAAGCCAGTAACAATTCAAGTCAATCGATCACATCTACAGTATCTAAAACCACACAAAAAGCCAACAGAGGTAACCCCTCAAATTACACTTCTGCCCTCTCAGCCTTCAAACCCCAAATCTGTGCTAGCTTGGACAAGCACAAGTACAAACTAGCAAAGAGCTTTTGAATAAAATTCAGTCGACTGTTAAGCTCTGGTTTAGGTTCTCATAGAGCTAGACCAACATCTATGCCTTTCATGAAAACAAGCAAAATCTGTGTTTTGATGAAGAGGGGAAAACATCTGCCCAGTAAAAATCAGTAATACGGTTACTCCAAAATGCAGTGATCAAAAGACAATTACTTGTCTTTATGACAATCAAAGGGAATGAAAATATTGAAATAAATGCTTCAACTAATGAGAAATTTTATTACTTGCAAGTGTTCCCATAAGCCTCACATTATGGAAGAATTGCCTGTTGTACTTAAAAATCTTTCAACACCTGATTTACAAGTAACATCTCCTCTAGCGTCTCTACTAATAGAAGGGGTGCTTTAATTTTTTTTTTCAGCGTTTCAGTAGAACTTAATAAAGGAGCTGAAATCATGTGACTAAGACAACCAAACATATGGCATGATTAAATGCTCAAGCTGCAAATCAGAATGACAAAATTCTTCAAGGTAATAAATACATCAAAAGAAAATACAGGCAAATGTTCCACTAAACAATATTATTGATTGCAAGTGACTTGGTTCATTCACAAACTAGTATGGCTAACAAAAAGCTGGAGCAGCCCTAGTTTTTGGTTCCATCTTTAACTGCATATATCTTTTGCAGCGTTTACGCATGCATCTGTCTCTTCATGCAGAAACAGAAACTGTTAAAAGCAGATAGCACTGTATTTCTTCTTTATTAACACTCTCAACTGCAAAAGGATTTCCTTTTGGACTAGAAATGTCCTTCTTTGGGACATGTTTGTTCTTGTGCAAATACATTGCATTTGTTTTAAAAGTTATCACTGATTGTTCACTGACTGTGAGAAACCCTTCTTGAATGACTGTGTCAAATGGGCATGTCAAGGATTGGAAGGGACCTCGAGAGATCATCTAGTCCAATCCTCCTGCTGGAGAGGAACACCTAGACCAGGTCACTTTTATTCATTTTCTGCACTATTAAAAATCAACGACTGAAATAAATGCAAAAACTGCTGCCCATAAGCTTGTATGCTGGGAAAGCAAATCTCACTAAAAATCCTCTATCTCCATTTTTATTACTCAATTAATTTACTAATTTATATAGAAGGAGAAACCTATCCAGGTAGATATGCACTCATTCCATCTCTCATTAATATAGTCAGACTTGTTTGATGTGAGTTAGGCTCTCTTTTAGTTCATCTAATCTCCATCAGTCAGACTTTCCTCACTTGGTGTAAGCTGTGTGTGAAATTGCACTCACTGCACAGGATCTGGTGACAAAGAACTAAAGGAACACAGAGAATGGAAATGCTCCTACGGCAGTGAAGCTGCAGCATGTTTCTTTTTCACCAGTTTAAAAATAAGTAAATAACCCTTTTTAAGAAACAATTAGTTTTTGGCTACCACAAATAACTTGCTTTGGCTTATGTCAATATCAGTTTTCCTTGTGACTCCATTGTCTTTTAGCAGCATCTTGGGTCATCAGAAAATTAATGAGTGGCAGCACCATTCTTGGGGCAATTGTCTGAGCAGCACATACATGACAGATTCAGTGGGAGATAGAACAATTATTACATGACTGAAATGAGCTTTAAAGAAATGTGGATGCTATACTTAAAAAATGGATAAGTTAGACCCACCAGCATTGCTAGGTCTAATATACAAAGATCCAGAGTATGTCATACTGATTTACTATACATTTGTTACATTTGTGTACATCTCAGGCATTTGCCACAGTCTGAATCTACCACTGCCAGATGTCTAGAAAGTGATAAATCCTTGTTCAAAGTGGCAGCCCAGTAAGTTCCATCTGAGCGATGAAACTGGGATATCTGATCAATGCTTGGAAGAACTTAGTTAAACAAATAGTCTTAAAATATTAGGGGAAAACTCATAGAGCTACACTGGCAAAACAGCCTTGGGAAATTACACAAATGACAAGCTGGGGAATGAGTAAGATCGCACAGGGCCTCATCCCCCAGACTTCACCAGGCACCAATATCTCACTTCCTAAAGAAAACATTCAATAAAACATGTTCATGATTTTTCCACTTCGTTCCCCCCAGCAATAACAGCACAAAACCAGTGTGTCTTAAAGGAAAAGATTCTTCCCCCAGCTCTGCATCAGATAATCACTTCTATTTCCTCATAATAAGTTATTTCCATGAAAATAAAATGATTTAAAAGAACACAAGCCGATGACTGAAAGCTACCATTGATGCCCGCAGGATGTCATACATCTCCCTTTCAGGAAATTATTGCAGCAACAAGAGTAGGCAGAGATAATAAAATGACAATAAAAATGTATTTTAATTAAATTATTTTACAATATTACTGAAAGGAATCTAAAAACAAAGGCTGATTATCATACTCATCATGCTTGTTGAATGGCTTGAGCACAAAGTAATTTCAAGACTTGTACTGAGCTAGCTGCAGACATTAAATGTAATTTCTGTTTCTCTCCCCTTCCTTGATGAGTTGAAACATCATGATGAACTGAAACAGCACCACAGAATCCAAAATACAGCCTGCAAGAAGGAGAAATCCATTCTGAACACCTTGCTTTCTGCACATATGCTCTGTCCACAAAAATGTTCAAAAATTGGCTAGGGCCTTTTTTCCCCACTTTCTACTTGTACTTGATCTTTATTTAATGCATAAATTCATCATTTCCTAAGAAACCAAGAGAGAAATACAACTTGGTTACAGAGAAAATAGTTTTTTCCCTTCCTTTAAGAAACCAAAGCAGACACAAATTATTAATTATTAATTATTTTCATAACTCAAGCACTTTTTCAAAAGACAGTTATTAATCACTTCTCACATTTATTACTCTTACTGTATGGTGATCCTTTTCACTATTTTGGTAAATTACTTCTTGCAGTAATGTGTGAGCTTGTTGGATAAGTTTTATTTTTTAAATCCTTAGGGGTTTGGAATTTTTTTCCAGCTGTAGAAGTAGGAAATGCAGANTGTTGGATAAGTTTTATTTTTTAAATCCTCCAACAAACCACATTCTTTTTATGTATGTGCTTTGTGTGAGAGAACAAATTTAGGGGTTTGGAATTTTTTTCCAGCTGTAGAAGTAGGAAATGCAGATAAGAAGACACATGACAAGACCTGCTTTATCTTTGCCATAGTGTACTTCTATTGCCCATAAGAACATTAATATTTTCATGATTCTCTCCCATTTTGTAGAAGTGAGATTGTGATTTCTGCAATGAAAGAGAGCTGGCTAACTGGGATATGAAAGAGAGCTGGCTAACTGGGATATGGTTCACAGTTTATGCCTGCCTTCCAAAACAGGCTGAATTGGTTCAACACAAACATCTGCTTCTAAATTTCCTTCCCTCTTGAAGGCCTCGAACCTTAGAAATGACATCCCATTCCAGCTGGAGATCACAGAGCTTTCAATCAGATTTTCGCAAATTTACATTTTAAAAAGTAACCACGGGTGATACAAACACCTCTCCACTATGCCTTTTTTTTTTTTTCTGCTGAATATTTTATATGGCCCATCTCACTCATATTTCAAGTTTAGAAGATAAGAAGTAGTTTTGCTGCCTCAGTGTGAAAGAAAGATATTGGAGAAGCTGTGAATAAGACAGAGTTACTATTGTAGCAGTAAATCCTTCAAAAAGATCACAAAACAAAGCCAGCAGAAAAAATCTACTTATCATCCCCCCTAGTTACAACTTTTCCCTTACATATCACTTACAATGAATCTACAAATAAGTTTTTAAACTTTTATGAAAAATTCAAGTGATTAGAGGTTTCACATAACACAAGGGTGTGGTTTTCTGGTGAAATTTGTGTCTTCATGATGATTTTGTCTTGGTACTTCAATTTAGCACTACATGACATACTGATTTGCTGCTAACTTTGAAACAGTTTTGCTGGGGTGGTAACAAGGCAGGAGACTTGCTTGGAGTAGTGATAGGCAGCTCAGGGGACAGCCGGGTACAGGGACTTTCAAAAACATTAAACCACTGCAAGGAAGGAGCACCAATACATAGCACAGGACTTCAGGACAAAGAATGATCAAACTCAAAGGCTGATAAGAAAAAGAAGGTGGAAAGCAGACTTTGAGTTCAACATTTAAAAAAATGAAGAAAAAAACCAAGAAGGGGCACAGGGGGCACATCCAGGTGGAACAGGATTTATGGAATGCCATAGAAATATAACAGTCACTGCAGTTGCACAATCAGGGAAGGGCACAACCTACCCTACCTACAAATGTCTCTGAGGATCAGAAAGAGTACACTGAATTACAAGAGCTGAGGAAAAAAGGTCTAGAAAAAGATAAAAACAACCCAAACAAAAAATTACTACATCACACCTTCTTTTTTTCTTGAAGCAATCTAAATAGAAAGCTTCATGGCTTACAATACTAGATTTGTATATGTATGTACATGTACTATTAATTTTCCAAATTACTACATACCATTGTACTAATGGCTACATTGTGCTGTGGTTTGTAATCTTAACTCTGTAATCACACTGTCTGGTGTAGAAATACAAAAATACACACCTTCCCTTCTCAGCTTGTTGTACTAGAGCATCTGTGTCCAGAGCAATTGTTTTTCTCTAAGCCTGGGAAATCAGGGTCTTTTAATAACCATGTAGTGATGCAAATGAACAACTGCATAACTGAGAACATAGAAAGGGATGCCAAGTATTCAGGATCTAGAAGGCTAGCAAAAAAGTAGCATGAAGCTATCACAAAATATTTGCTGCAAAGCTGCTGTGTAACAAGCTTATAACAAATTACAAATTTATCAGTACAATTTATGTCCTCATCCAGACAACTTTACTAGAAAATGAACTCCTACTGCCCAAAGAGGGTCAGACCAACAACTGGGAAGGAGTAGTGCATCCCATCGTGCATTCTTGTTACAAGCAAAAGAAAAAAATGGTTTAATATTTTGCACTATGATCCATCATGACTTCAAGTTGCCACAGAGGGCCTACATTTAAACAGATACACACTAGCTTGTACAGGGGCAGAAATTTCACTACAGTGAATGGACTTTTCACTGTGAAAAAGTCACATCCATTCAACAGCAAGAGAGGTCTTACTGTGGCAGGCATTTCACCATGCATATGTCATGCAGTGCCTGTCCTGTCAATCAGTGCTACGGGCAGTCTGTGGCAATATCTCAAAATACTATCTTAACCATCACAGTGAAATAGAAGCATCTAAATCCAGCAGTACCCTGTGAATAGAGACTGTGAGGGCAGCAAGAAAACGTGGGTGTCCTAATGGCTCTTACTAATGCACCTTGGCTGTCAAACGAGGGACAAGACGTCTCATTTTCAAGAAACAGGAGTTTTTTCTTATTCTCCATTTTGATTTTGATGCTGTTATATTTAACTGAAAGAAATACTGTTGCATAACAGAGTTTATATCAGCATTTTGTAGGATCATTAATTCTCATTATTATGAAAATTTCTGAAATCAATCAGAATTAAAACTACAGTTTAAGAAAGTCACAAATCATTAATTTTAAAGCTTGTGCTTAAACAAGTGCTTCTGTTTTCATCATTCCACTGTTCCCTCAACAGCTTCAAGAGATCTTCATGGGAACAGCTTGGTACTTTTCCAAATTTTTAGGTTTATAAAGCTAAATTTATACATAAACACCCATTTTGAGGCTTCCACTTTGTTGTAGATTTGTGGTGGTGGTTTTACATCCCTTTATTGTTGACAAATTGCAGTCTGGAATCTTGCCGAACAAAAGCATGTCACTTTGTCATAAAATAATTCAGAGATGGAAGCTTTTAATACTATGTAAAACTGGCCTATGTAAATATTTTAAAATATTATGTAAAGCTATAAATTTGAATCTACTGATATTTTTTTTGTCCCTTGTTATTTTTATGCTTGAGTTATACTGACAGATGTTTACAGTTTCTCTCACTACATGGACAGGAGCAGTACTTCTCAGCTGTTTAAATGGACAGTATTATAATCAGAGATTGAGAGGCACTATTTGTGCCTCTGATAGTTATTATAGGAATTCTTCAGCATAGACCTCAGTTTATCCAGTTTCTCCTCCATATTAAAACTGAGAAATTGCCTACTGGAGCACAGTAATGGCTTATGTAGGACTGTTTGCCACCAAAGAGGTATTAATGTAGTCCAAAGCAAAATCAAATTGAATCTCTGAAAACAGGTAGGTTTTAAATTCAAGTAAATATGATATATTTTAAAGGTATTTTCAATTACTATTTCACAGATTTCCTAGGTGCAATCAAATGGAACTAGATAGAAAAACAGGAGAAGGAAGGTATTGTGTACTTGACGCTTCATGGTATCAGGAAATTATAACAACCAACAAACAAAAAGTCAAACGTTCTTGCAGCAAGAAATTCATAGCTGTGCCTGTCAAAAAATAAAATGCCATCAGAAAGTTCCTGAATATTGCTATGTGTAATGTCCTCACACTCACCTACATTGTCCAAATTATCTTCCTACACTTTGTAATAATTTTTTTCACTTTGGTATGGTTTTTATCCTTGCCTGAGGATAAGCTAAGCTATAACCATAAAAGAGGGGAAATGTACACAGATTCAACACTGAAAAGTGATAAGAAAGTGGAATAAGAGCATATTGTTGTGGTTTCACAGTAGATTCACTGATGTTATTTTATTAATGGTTCTCGAACTGCTGTGATTCTGGTGTTGTTTTGAACAAATGCCTTCTGTTGTACTGTGTAGCAACACAAAGCTCAGCAGGAGATAGGATGCTTTGAACAACTTGCATTTTAGATTACTTCTAGAAATTTCATGTTTAAAGATGAATTCACATGTTGAATGCAAATCTTTGTGACTGAACTAGCATATCAAATTAGTGCAGCTGTACTCAATTAGCGTAAAATGTGGCTACTGTTCCAAAAAGCCTTTCCTTTTCTCTAGTACACATTGCTCTTCATTTGTTAGGCAATATATCACTTATCTTCAAAATGTAGAGTTGTTTGTGAATTAGGAGCTGTTAGTTTAAAAGAATTTTGTAAACCTTGAAAAAACACCTTATGGTGTTATGTTCTGAAACAGAAGCTGTTATTCAGATCTAGATTTCGTTCCTTCTAGAACGTTCGTTCCTTTCTGTGGATTCTTGTTTATTTTTCTTGTTGGTTTCTTTTTTGTTGTTTTAAAATCACATTTTAGTCATATTCAGAGCTTCTGTTTATCCACTCCTAAACACTCAAATGCACTCACACAAAGAAATTGATTATTGACATGGCTAAATTATGTCTATCCACTTCCTCATCACAGAAGGTGTCAGGACTTTGCTGAGGATTCCCATTCAAATCAATCAAGACAGCACAGTGGAGACTGAATAAAAATTCATGCTGGAGAAGTGGAACAAGGTTAGCGAAGTGCACAGCTAGCGAGATTGATGTTGATACCCTTGACTGCCATGTGAAATGCCAATAATGCTTGTGTAACATTTTGTGAGGGCAATGGGAGTATTGATTCCTGAGCAATAATAAAGAATGATGCCGCTCTCTCAGGTATAGAAATACTGGCAACTGTTACAAAGAATTGACTCATAGAGGTCTGAGTGTTGGCCTGTTGTAATACAAATAATGTGGGCTTCAGAAGAATTTCAAGAGCAGTCAGGCATGGCACATGGGCACATTTTCTGCTATTAATTTTCACAAGCTTCACTGTCTTATCACACAATCGGTCTTCAAGGTGCAGGGGCAAATATGCATTTCTGAAGGCTTTTTGGGTGGTTGAAAATTCAATTGAGCCATGAAGCTTTAACATATAAAAAGGTAAAAAAGTCTTAGTCCTTTCTTGTCATTTTTATGAGAAAAAGTAAAATATATGATTTCCATGCATTTCATGTTTTTCATTGAGACCTGAGATTTCTAAATCTCATATTTTTATTGTATTCCTTAGTTTTACTCGCTGAAAGTGCATATCTCCCAGAACATGAAGATATTACAGAGTACAGCATATCTTATATCCTATTCCCTAACAATTTAAAGTATGCTGTCTGTACTTAAGTACAAGCACTAAGAGTTTTCTAAAAACTTTTGAAGTATTAGCTGCCTTCTGTGGTGTTGAAAAGAAAATAACGTAAAATGACTGCCCACTCATAAAATTGTGGGGCACATCTGTTCATTCTGTTCACTAACAAGATTCTGCTTCCTCCATCACTGACCATCTTAAGTGCAACAGAAATAGAAGCACTGGCAGTGCACATCAACACTTGCAACAAGAGCAGTGATTAAATTCACACAGTGGTATAGAATTCACTGTATTTCACTGGTGAGTGTTCACCTGTGCTCAGTATGATAATAATTTTTGAAAGAACTGCTTCTGACATGGTAAACAACTATGATTCTTTCAACAGTTATTATATACCAAAAAACTATCATTCTTGTCTACTGGTTTTGCATTAACAGAAGATTTCCGACACTAAGGTTATAGACTTAGAGATTTTTAATCAAGAAAGACTGGCAATATAGAGCAAATGAAGTCATAAATAATTCCCAAAAATACCAAACATACTTGCTAGACAAGTTTAAATCCCACATCTGCAGGAAAACACACAGCTGAGACCACTGTGGAGTAACTTATCCTGCCACAATGTCCCTACTGAAATGAAATACAGTGACTGAAAGGCTTTCACCTTGGTCATGCTTTCCCCTAGTCAACAACAAATTTCTTAATTTCACAGTATCAGAAACTTTCACAAATACTTAAAACTGTAGGGAAACCTCTTGGGCAAATAGACAATTACATGGGTAGTTCATCCACTTTGAAACTCAAGGGCTGGTGGCCAGTGCCCAGACCAGTTAAAATGAAAATGGGATCAACACAACGTGGTTGATAGAGAGCAGCATGAAAAATTACCAATAGCTGCTGTTGTTGTTGTTGTTATTATTGTTGTTGTTATTATTATATTATTATTGTCATTGTTGATGTTTTTGTTGTGACTGTTGTCGCTTTTAGATTATGATATATTTAAAAATTCAACAACAATACAGATATATGAAAAAAATATTCTCAAGGGAACAAAGAGGCATGGATCAGAATCATAAGAAAGAACATTTATGAAACTTGATTCAAAGAAACAGCTTCAAATTCCTCATTCTCAACAAATGTTTTTCTATGTTTTGTAAACCTATCCATCAACTATTACATCAATAATAGAAAACAGCCAAAGAAAGTCACAGCCTTCATCATCTGGAGGGATAATCTGGAAGAAAAGGTTTGCTTTTGTGTCTCTGACACTCTGACCAACAGTTTATTTTCTTGTCTCTAACATTTTTGACAGAAGCCCACTTATGTAAAAAGCAGTATTGGTTATGAAGGAAGGATACTACTTTTGGTCCTGAATCTGTAGTAAGTCAGTGAAATATACGCAAAATTATTACGTACTAAGGCAGAGGATTAAATTTCATTAATATCTTGACCTTTCATATTCAAAGTCTGCTTGCAGTGTTGCAAAACTACAGATGTATCTAATTGCTTTGAGAACATTTTTCTTTATTTTTATCTCTCTCAAGTATACCACGTCTGTCATAGAAAAAAAAAATAGGACTTTACAGATAATCAATGACAAGGAATGCAGTTTCTTCTCTTGTGATCTCTTGTGATACCATGTGTTCTCATAGTATCATATCAAATGTATTAAAATACTTTATCTGTTTCTCTCTCAAAGAATCTCAGCGTTTTCCAGTTAAAAGAATTTTCTGTATATGCATTCATGCTCATGTGATAGGCTTCTCTTTCTCCCAACCCCATGACTAGAAGGCTCTTCCATCACACAGAATGTGATAGAGTGACAATACAAATGTCCTGAGCACCATCTAGTCCAATCCCTCTGCAGTAACCAGGGATATCCTGTGCTTCATCAGGTTGCTTGAAGCCTCATCAAGCTATGGGGTTAGGGACTCATGATTGAGTAACTTCTTCCTTATGTCTAATCTAAAATTGCCCTGTTGAAATTTGAGACGACAGGCTCTTGTCCAGTTGCTACACGCTCTAGCAAATCATCCTTCCACAGCTTTCTTGTAGGCACCCTTCAGGTACTGGTAGGCTGCTAGAAGGTCTCCTGGAGCCTTTTCTTCTCCAGGCTGAAAACCCTCCACTTGCACAGTCTGTCCTTATAGCAGAGGTGCTCCAGCTCTCAGACCATCCTTGTGACCCTCCTCTGAACCTTCCCCAACAGGTCCATGTCATTCCTGTGCTGAAGGAAACAGAGCAGGACACAGTACTCCAGGTGGGGTCTCACAAGAGCAGAGTGAATGGGCAGAACAATCTCTCTCTGCTGGCCACAGTTTTTCTGATGCAGCCCAGGATACAGTCAGCTTTCTGGCTTGCAACCGCACACCATTGTCTCTTGTTCAGATTTTTATCTACCAGTCTTTTTCCACAGGGCTGTCACATCACCTCCCAGACTGTATTGACAATGAGGGCTACCCTGACCCAAGTTTAGCACCCAACGCTTGTCCTTGTTGAACTTCAGACCCACCTCACTAGCCTACCTAGGTCCCTCTAGATGACATCACATCCCTCTACATGTTGACTACACTGAGCACGCTATTCAATATGAATCAGTCGAAGTGTTTATAGCAGCAAATAGTTATTTTCCATCCCAGGCCTACTGACAAAACAAAATACCAGGTGTCCTTGTTTCTGTTAAATCTTGTTCCCAGCACAGTTTGCTGCTCTCATGGCTCCATTCCAACAAGTACCATCATATCTTTCTCCCAAGGTCAATCCTCACTTGCAGAGTTCAACAGTTCTACTCTCTGCATCACAACACTGCACCATTCCTCTTGGTGCAATCTTCAGAACTGCTGAGAGCGTACTCAGTTCTACTGTCTATATCATTGATTAAGATATTAAACAGCATTGGTGATGGTACAGATAACTGAGTGACATCACTTGTCACCTCTTTCCATTTGGATATCAAGCCATTGATACCTACCCTCTGAATGCAAACATCCTGCCAGTTCCTTATCCACTGAATAGTCTACCCATCAAATCCATATTTCTCCACCTCAGAGAGAAGAATGTTATAGGAGACCGTGTCAAAGAGGAATTCCTAATACCCATGGTAATTAAATATATGATACCTGCTATTACTTTTGACTACTAAAATTTTGCAGTCCAAGGTGGCAAATGTTCAATCGTTTCCTCAGATATTTTACATATAAAATAAGTTCAGCAGAATAAGAAATGATTCTTTTAATTTTACATCACTTTGCCCCTATCAGCATCAGGTTTCATCTATTACTTGCTTGTTAGCCTCTAGGAGTCATATCTCATGTTTGCCACCCTACATCATTAACTGTCATCGGCATTCTTCTTACCTATTTTTCTCTCCTCACTCAAGATAACTATATTAAGAGATGCCTGTACTAGAAAGGAAAAAATGGCAAAGATTTTAAAAAGATAGGCATGTCGCGGGGTTTAGTATATTTTTTAGAAAAGCTTAAAAAGTCTCATGTCTTGAAACATTCAATTTCTAAAAAAGTTATTCCAGAATATATGGTGCAGGCTTCAAGAGGTGGTGTAAAAAAAAATAAGAGACCAAAACTAATATTAATTTCTATGTATGTTCTAAATGGTAAAGGCACTACAGAATGTGTTAGGTAAAAATCCACTGATAGAGCTGGGGAGAAGTGATCACCAAATTGCTTTGCTCTATGAATCCTGCAGGTTATCCCCGTTGGTTAAACATTGGAGGATCATAAAAATATCAAATATCAGAAGGATCTCAGTTGTGCTACTGGTCTTGAGTTTTAACCCAGCTACCTTGGTTTTGTTTCTTTGCTTGCCAAGGTCAGACTCTAGTTACTCAGGCTTGACCTAGAGGGATTTACCAGCACTGTCTTATTTCCACTTTTACCCATATGTTTTCAAACATTCTGTCTAGTGAGCTTGAAGAAGCCAGCAGCAGAGAAGAAAAAAGATTCCCAGATGTTTTTCTAAAAAATAGTATGCCTGCTCCTGTAGTGGAGTAAAGGCAGCACTCCTTCTACAGGTTGTTGAACTAAGTGATTGGTGATGGGCTAAGGACATTAAAATTTCATTTATGAAGTGAATTTCATTATCTTCAAAGTTACTAAACTAAATACCCTGGAAACTGAACTCATTGACTAATTCACAGAACTGCTACAGTGAAATACAAAAGCTCTCAGCACACTGTCTCACCAGTGTGCTCCAAGCTTGACCTGCTACAATGACCTATGAGGAAAGTTTAGTTCTCATGTCCATTTACGAAAGCATTCCTCTTACTTTAATCAATGACAAAATTTCTGTTGAACACAGTGAAGGTTTGATCAGATCTTTATTCTCTAGGAGTGACAGTGTTACCAATGAACACACCACAGACACTAATAGCAATCAAGCATATATTTGAAGAAGGGACATACTTCTGGACACAAAGCTCTGGTCTTTGTGTATGTGTCCAGGTTGCAAAGGATCAATTATTATCTCAGTGCTCTAGATCTTGAATGCCTTTTCATCAAATCTTGAGGCCGTAATACAATTAATTTGTAGTTTCATTGTAAAAACAGATGCTTCGATATCTCTGCTGCTAAAAGCATTTTGTAAGTTCTCTTGAAAGGAATCTTGAACCAACTATGTGAAAATGGGAAAGTCACTTGGTTCCTTTTTTGCCCCACTTCCACTCCCATCTTTATTCATATGTGAAATGAGTAGTAACAACAGCTCCTAATTCAGGGCAAGGAGGAGGGACAAAGATGAGAAAAGCAATGTAGCTTTTTTACTCCAAATTTTTGAGGAAGAGAGACTATCAGCTCCACAGATATCATCTGACAACAAAATCATGTACTTGTGCAACATGCTCTTACAATACCCTTTTGAAACAATAATATTTCTGCATGCTACATGAGTGTTACAGTAAAAATGAAAAATATTCTGATCAAGAAGTTTTGCTATAAATTTGTCTGTCTACTATATCTCCTATTAGACTAACTGGTGAATTTTCAGCTTCCCTAAGTCCTGATGATTTTTCATTACAAGCACCAGCCTGAAAATCCCAAGTTGTTAAGCATGGTTATGAAGAAATCTGGAGGTGGAAATCTCGTCAATCACTGACAGCAGGGCTTTACTTAGTTGATAATGGAACTATCACTGCCCCCTGAGAAAGATTTCTCTTAGCATTTGGGAAAAGTGGCAAGGTAGCCTTTCTTTCCAGAGCCAAGGACTCCTTGTAGGCTTTTTGCTAGCATTTGAATTGTGGGTTTGGTACTTTATTTTTTTTGGCCACTTCCTGCCACTAAAATACTTCATAGGATGATACAGCTGGAAGGGACATTAAACAGCCATCTAGTACAATCCCTCTGCAGTGAGCAGCAATGGAGAAATGTAGCAAGCAATACTGGCATATTAGAGAAATTAATTATTAATTGATAGCTTATAAATGTATTAACAGATCTTTGCAATTACACATAATGGTAGGAACATCAATTTATTATCAAAAAATCAGTAACAGCTTCTAAATATGTGATCATAGTGGAAAAAAAAATGAGTCTTTTTAATATGTCAATAATTCTTAAGTTATAACTGTCATTTTAAAAGCTTGCAAATTTCTAAAAGCCGCATTCTAAAGTAAACTTCTGCTGGCTGGCTGTTGCTGTTGCTACCAAAGTAAATTCTGAGCACCAGGATGTAACGATTGGAATTGGCATGTGCAGCCTGGTTGCATGGCAAAGTGAAAATTAAAAAAATTTCAAAAGTGCATGCAATCATTTATGTTTGAATATGAATGTTTATTTACTACTCTTGGGTTTTTTGCCTTAAGAAGAATGAAAAATACTAGCTGTTAAGCAAAGTAAAAATCCCACCTGTTCATAATATATTATATGGAAACAAATATTTATACATGGCTTAAGCTTCAGGCATAATTCAGCCTAAGCAATTTGTTCCTATGTATGGAATAAAAGATGCAAAATGCAAAACATGCTAACAGAATAAGTAAATTTTATACTCTTGTCCACAGAGCTCAAAGTCATTTGCTTTCACTGTAATGATAATATTAAACTGACAAGTATATGTGAAATTAAAATAGTACATTACTTTTGTGAAGATTGCTTTGGCTATGACAGTGTATATCACGTGCTATTCAAAATGTCATAGCATTGCATCATAACCATCTTGGTCTTGTAATTCAGAATATTTTTATCACTAGAAAAATAAGCAGACCCTTATAAAAGTCTACTCTCAGTTTTTATTAATTATTCCTGTTCAATATACACTGTATTACCCATGCACACATGCAAAAGAACAATTCACTATCCTGAAATCCATCTGAATAGAATTGGATACACCAAAACATGCACATAGGAGGATGTGAATGATTGAGCATAGGAGAACAACAGGTTCAGCACAGCTTTTCTGTACTTCTGAAGAACAGGCACATATCCAGTAGCTGAAAAAATTCTCTTAATTTATTCCTAAATTTATATATCCATTCCTTGACCTTACACCTACTTACTTCATACTCTGGCCTTCAAACAAAAATTTTATGTCAGGATCCAAAAAATTGACAGTTGATTTAAAAGACCAATACCATGAACTTAACCCTAATCTATATGAATTCATTAGGGCTATTCTTGTATGGGTAAATTTGGGAAAATTTTTCATTGTACTAACATGCGGTAACAAGGCACGGAACAGTCAGAAATAGAAAACTTCTCTTTAGCTGCAAAAATAATTTCAGCTGAACCAAGTAAAAAGTAGCTCAAATTTACATATAGAACAAGTACTGCTTCACTTTTTAAAAGGCAAAACACTTTACAAAATGCAGTAAGCAAACTGTTAAAAAACCAGCATATGTAGCTAGCTGTCCAATTAGCAAAGTTGCAAAGACTTAATCAAAGATAAAATGTAGACCAAATAACACAGGAGTTCTGCATAAAATCAGTTCTATTAATTCATAGGTAACATACTAAAACTGTACACTGAAATTTGTACATTCACCTTTGAATTAGTTGAAAGACTACAAAGTGTTAAGTGGTTGTGGAAGAACTGTGTGGCACAAGACACCATAACAAGTGAAAAAACTCTGCAGATTAAGGCCAGTTAAACAAGCACAAAGGAGTTAGGCTCAGATTATGCAAGCTCACTTATTTATAATGGCCAAAATGAGCAATGAAACATAAAATCACAGAATCACAGAATATCAGGGATTGGAAGGGATCACAAGAGATCATCTAGTCCAATGCCCCTGAGAGAGCAGGAAGACCTAGATCAAGTCACACAGAAACACGTCAAGACAGACTTTAAATGTCTCCAGAGAAGGAAACTCCACAACCTCTCTGGGCAGCCTATTCCAGTGTTCTGTCACTCTCACCATGAAGAAGATTTTTTCTTGCGTTTATCTGGAACATCTTGTGTTCCATTGTGCACCTGTTGCCCCTTATCCTACCATTACATGTCACTGAGAAGAGCCTGGTTCAATCTTCCTGACACTCTCCCTTTACATATTTATACACATTTATGAGGTCACCCCTCAGTCTCTTCTCCAAGCTAAAGAGATCCATATCTCTCAGCCATTGCTCATAAAGATGCTCCAATCCCTTCATCATCTTTGTTGCTCTGCACTGTATCCTCTCCACAGCAGTTCCCTGTCCTTCTCTAAATGAGGGTTCCAGAACCGGACACAATGCTCCAGAGGAGATCCTCTCTCAACCTACTAATAACACCCCTTCTAATGTACCCCAAGATGCCATTGGCCTTCTTGGCCATGAGAGCCCATTGGTGGCTCATGATGATCCTGCTGTCCACTGGGACCCCCAGGCATTTTTTCCCAACACTACTTTCTAACAGCTCAGTGCCCTACTTATATTGATACATGGGAATGTTTTTGCCCAGATGCAAGACTTTACACTTGAGACTACTGTTTCCCACTGCTATTTCCAGAGGAAAAAATTGCTTTGCAAAACACTGTAAGGTTTAAAATGCTAGGACATTATCTCTAATGATAGAAATACAAATGGAAAAACCCTCCAAGGAAAGTGGATTGAGAAAACTATATTCACCCTTTCAGCATGGTCCTCTGCATCCAAAGATCATCCTTGGAATCAATACAAACCCATGACAATGAGAACAATGGTACAGAAACATAGATCTTTACAGTGAGTATTATCAAAATAGCTAGGCAGATAAGTTGCACTTTCTTTTTTTGCCTGACCGATTCAGCTCCCCGTAGTGGTATAACTATCTATTTAAGGACAGTGCATGCTTTTGTGTATGACTACCTGGCTTCATATAGCATATAGTTAAGGAAAACAGAGCTCATATTTCTGATTGCAGTGTCCGTTAGCAACTGAACAAATACTGGTTTTGATTTTCCAGAAGTCTGGATCTCAAAACTTACATTGAAAGAACAGTAGTCCAAAATTAGGTCAACTTCAATACCTGTAATGCAATTTAAACTTAGATTTTATTTCCCTAATCTTCTAATATTGATTCACTGAACATGAAGGTGACCTCTCTGCATAACTATAGATCATAATCCAGCTGCTGAAGTGGAAGTATCAGAGGTTCCTAATAAATAGTAATTGGACATACTATTTTTACAAGGGGATTTGTACATTTTTCTGTCTAAGAAGAAATAACAGAAAATAGGACATACTGAAAAAAATTTTCAGGACATGTAACTGCAATAGAAACAGTAGTAATAACAGAATATTACCTGTATCAACAAATTAGCAAAAGATACAGAAATAATTGACAACAGAAAAAAGATTCATGACTCAATATGGAAGGAATGGCTGGAGGGAGTAACTGCAACAGTTACTGAGAATTGACTCACAGGAAAACTCAAATCATTCAAACTGCCTGCATTGTTTTGAAAACTGAGCTATTCTAAGAATGCATTGTAACACTGTCATTATTTTGGCACATCTACAGATCTCAATGTGAGGAAAGTTTTTTTAATTTTAAGGCAATGAGCAGTAGCAGTTCCATCCCACTGCAAAGGTTTTAAGAATCTTAAAGTGCCGGTCTATGCTGGCCATCAAACTAAGCTGACCAAGGACCAGTCCACTTCTTTCAGAGTAGGATTTGTTCCATCATATATCTCAGTACCATAGATAAGTGCACTACACGTCCACACACTAACTGCACACGTGGGAACTCCCTAGCTTATACTTGAGATCTGTTCAATCAAGCCTGAGAACATCCTGGCTGCAAAATAAGTAAAAATTGGTATCTCGAGAAAATTGAATCCACATTATTCACAAAGAAGACAATCTTGGTAATTTGCATCTCCTACTGATATGGAAAGTAAGGTTTGGAATTACAATGATTCCACATGTCTGTCAACAAAGAAAATTAATATTTTACAATTATAAGATGAGTAAGAGTAAAGCATATCATACTGCATACAGCCTGAGGGAAAATACAATTACTTACAAATCCAGCTTTGACATGAATTGATGTAGTCATTGGCTTTAAAAAAAAAAGAAGATAAATAAATATCAATACATGTATGCTTTTCATGAACATAAATATGCAGACAGTGTCCAGCCTAAAAGACAGAACACCTCTATAGATAAATGAGAATGGATGACCCTTCAATATTACAAGATATTTAAATATTCTAGCAGCTAGTACAGTACACCCACATCACTGAAGATGTTACATCATATCCACCAGAAGTGAAATGAAGTCAAGGCTGCAGTACATCTTGCTCTTTCACATACTCTGATTTTTCAGATTCTCATTTTGAAAATTTAATTTTCATTAACACATGACAAGTATGACTTACAGCTTCACTGGTGTCCTAAATAACAGGAGCAAATCTGAATTACAGTATTTGAGCAAGAAGAGTTACTAAAATTTTAAAGAAAACTTCAGTAAACCAACATTTCTAGGAAGCACTGGACTGAGAAGACAGAATAACTCCAAAGTAGGGGCCAGAAGTTATTTTTTAATGACAAATTCCTTTGTTCCTCTTCACACTAGCAGAACTTGAGAAATCCATTTTAACAGGAAAAAGCTGCTATTTCAAACCCAATAGAATGCTAAATGCCATTGTTTCACACTAGAGGTCACCCCAGTAAGAAAATATAATTGTAGCAGTTTTTGTTTTCTGCCTGTAGATGACACAGTATTGAAAGTCTGTTCATTATGTGAAAAGAAGAATTTTTTTTTTTGTCTGGTATGCTAAACATCATTTCAGTCAAGCAAATGGAAACTTCATTAAGCAGGATTAACTTTTCACAACCATACAGAACCTGTTAATCACTCACCATATAGAGACAGTCTTCAGCAAAGAAACCACATGCTTTATATTAGGGGTTGTCTATAAATATGTAATAAAATTTCCTTGACCTATTTCTTTTTCATATTTTATTGAGGAAAGTCAACATTGATGGCTAGACACAGCAGCAATAGATGTACACAAAATATCTGACATTCATTTGCATATTTTCAGAAGAAATATAATCTGTATAATACTTGAGTATACTTGGGCTAGTACTATGCATAATTTCTTTTGAATTTCAACAAAATGTATGCCTTTGTCAGCGAAAGTATTAAAAATAATGATGTTGACAAATCTGAAAAAGAAAGAACTGTGTATTACATACATGATTAGAAACACAACAATTATTTGCTTGTGCATTTCTATATACATAGTCCTAAATGTCTAACTCAGATTTCAAAAATTAATGTTGGAAAATAGATACAAAGACAAAGGTTAGAGATAACGCATTTGTTTAATTATGTCCATGTTTGTACTGAATGTAATTAAGAAACATTTTATGTCTTCTGTTGTTCTGTAAAAATGCCACGTATTCTTCAATAAAAGCACTAATTTATTTTTTAGATGCTACACTCCTCCATTTTTTTTTCAGTAAAGCAATCTTACAGCAGAGACACAGCAAAGGTTTATTGCAAAAAATACAACTGCAGAAAGGAACTGACATGATCAGGACACTTCACTGAATTTCAATTACTGTGTTCTGAATGGCTTAAAATGATACATGTGTCAAAGCACCTTGGACAGTCAGTGAACCACCTCCCTGAATAGTCCAGAAAATTATCCCTCTGGTTTGCTTGGACTTTTCTGCTTCATTTGAATAGGATGCTTACTGTCCAAAATGTATGTCACCTTTGAAATGCTGTATTATAAAACATAGACACACAGTTCTTTTCTACAGATAGAAACCTACAGCAAGGCTTTGGGAATAGGAAGAACAGTGCAAACAATTAATCACAAACCAATGTGCAGCAATGTAATATATAGCCACTATAGTCATGTACTGACAGTTATATACAACATTACTTTTCTTAGATCAAGTGTTTTTGTCTGTTAACTCTTTAATGCCTTTAATATTTCTATAATTTAGGTTCTCTTAATGTAGAATAAAATAATTTTCAAAAGTGTTGAAATGAGCTTATCTAATTTTCAAAAGTGGCTTTTCAGTATATGAAGAGCCCTGAAAATTGATTTATTTTCAACAAGCTTCAAGATTTTTTTTCACATTAAAACAAAAATTGTCAATATTAACTTTCTACAGAGAAATAGGAGAGAAACAGAAGCTCTTTGTAAATTCTCAGCTCATAAGTCTCTTTATTCCTTCCTTTCATCTCTTTTGAGAGAAGAAGGGGGGCATCTGTCATTTGGAGTGTCCTATTGGGTCTAAACTAGGACATCACTACGCAACTCCAGGAAATGGCCTGACCTTGGGAGTTCTGTATAAACACAACCCATTTTTACCAACTGACTTCAACAATCCTATTTTTATATAGACAAATATGTGTATGTCTGAATGTGTGCCTGCGTATATATAAAACTCCAAGATGCAACACATCAGCTCTGGGCTGACAAAGGAAGTCTCATATGTACTGTCCCTTGTCTGGAAGAGACTACAGACAGAAGATAAAGACTAACATATAATGACTTCGCTGGGAGAATTCCCTTTACAGCAAAAGAAATAAAAACAGGGTGAATCAGTTCTTCCATAAGGTTTGCAGAAAGGCAATTTTTGACAAAGAGAAAAAGAAAAATAAGTTGACAGAGAAGATCAGGAACAGAGCTTCTTTCTAGCTGATACAAAGCAACAGATGAAGGATAGTGGCTGCTGTGGTGACAGGGAAGAAGCAAGGAGAAAAGAGTGGCATGTTTCTGGTACAGCTGATAGCATTTAGAACTGAAAGGAACCAAAATTCTGACAAATGCTCATTCAGTAGTGCAAAGGAGAGGGAATGGCAGTTTTACTAAACTAGTTTTACTAAATCTCTAGTTTTACTAGAGGTTTTAAGTTTTGAGTTTTACCTGGAAGGCTGCAGTCAATAGAACTCTCTCCTTCAGAAGAAATATTTTTTACGCTAATCCAAACATTAGACAGAAAGAAGAAGGCATTCTTGATCAGGAATGGTTTCACAAAGAAACATGAAAATGGTTATTTTTCTTAGCAGAAATGTCTGAAATTGAATGAAAGTACCAGTAGCAAGCCTACAGAACACATAAGCCATTAGACACTGTAATCAACTCACTTCTCAGCTTTCTCTGTGTCATTAAACTTGCTGTTAGACTGGTATTTTTAAAGATAATGTTAACATATCACACTGTTTATGTGAACTACACTACAGTACAGTCCTATTTGATGGCTCAAAACTGCAAGTATTCATGAAAAAAAAAGTGTTCTAGAGGTTCAATTGCAGGACAAGTTGCATGACATATCTCAGTACTTTGGAAGAGTAACCACAACAGATACCATTATGGTTTCACAGGAGAAGAGCATAACAATGGTAGTCAAACATCTAAATATTTCCTCTTGCAAATATGATCTCTGTGGAAGTTCCTCATCTGAGTATTGCTACATTCTTGGACAGTAGTAATCTGATTTCCTGACAGAACTTGCATACCTTTATATCATTTTAATTTAGGAAATGACAAGCTGAAACGGGCAGTTAAGAACAGGTAACTCACACTGGTTTTGCCCCACTTGGTATGTAAGCTTGACTATTCCTGAAACAGTATTAAAAGGTGTACCTGAGACACAACGCAAATGTTCTGACCTTGGCTGTTGATTAGAATACTTTCAGCATGTAATTTCATTAAAAATTGCTTGGCAATGTATTTAATTCAGACATTAAATTAAACTCCCTTTGTCTAATGGCCTGCTCTGACTAAGAGAATGAAACAACAATAGAAAAAAGATATTTGGTATAAATTCAGAAATACGGATACATTCAATGTCTGGCTATATGCAGTTTAAGCTCTAGCGTCCCTTTTACCTCTTTTAGCTCTGTGTTCTCTACACAGCTCCAGCTATTCTTACCACTACACTCACTGCCAAAAAGGGCTCTTCATTTAGAAGCTGACATGCATCTTTCTGACCCTGTTCCACAGTTCTTTAAGTGAGGAGCAAGAGCAAGCTCTTGGTTTGGTGTCATTGGCAGGCTTTAAAGTAATCAGCTATAGGAAGCAACAGAGGTTTGAGTTTGTTTTGTCTCAAAACCATCACCTCTTTAACATTTGCTGTGTCAGTTTAGCAACCTGAAGTCCAAAGCAGACTTGAATTCAAGCATTAATCTTAATTAGAGGAAATAAATTTTACTTCAAAGTCAAATGGTAGAACATGTCAGGAAATCTGAAGTGAGCGATTAATAGCATATAAAATCTGTTTAATAGGTAGAAAAAAAATTAAGATCTGTGTTTCTATTCAGTTGTTGCATTTGTTTGAATCAATTTCTTCCCCTAAACATGAGAGAAAGGGAAACAAGAAGTAAGAATTCACTAAGAATACAGTTCAATTATATTGTTATATAGTTCTCAATCACAAGAAGCAATATCCACATGTAAGGTTACAGAACTAGTTAATAACAGGACATATTGGATAGGTAAAAAAAAGTCCTAGAAAAGAGGAGTATTTAAAAATCAAAGCTTTGTATTGAAATATATTACCATGTATGCATGTGAATTTACAAATAGCTTCTGTTTCTCTCCTATTTCTCTGTAGAAAATTAATATTGACAATTTTGTTTTAATGTGAAAAAAAAATCTTGAAGCTTGTTGAAAATAAATCAATTTTCAGGGCTCTTCATATACTGAAAAGCCACTTTTGAAAATTAGATAAGCTCATTTCAACACTTCTGAAAATTCATTCTAAAGCAAAAAGTACGATGCATTCAGTTGCACCATACTTCCTCAAGTCAGCCCTCTTTACTGTTATCTTGTCGAAGCGCAAATTTAGGACAGGGACACACCTTTGCATTCTCTCTGTAAAGCTCAAGAGACTTAGCAGTCTATTTGGTTAGAGAGACAGGAGAAAAAGCTAAAAGAATTACATAGACGTCTGTGATTGATCACAAGTCTTTTAAATTCCTTGGCACTGAAGGGTGGAGTGTTTTAGGCAAAACCAGCCAGACAATTACATGTCTCAAAGAACAAAACAAGTTCATATAAAAGCCATTTTCTTATATAATTAGTCCTGGTCATTTACCGGATTGTCAAAAATCATAAACTTGTAGGCTAGAAATCTCAAAGCTGATTTAAATACGAAAAAATTCAAATTAAGAGAAAGGAGAAAAGAAGACAATAACACGCCTTTCAATTCATTATCTTTGTTTTTAGTCTTTAGGCTAGACTAAGGACAAATTTCAATTTTTTTTTCTCTATACCAAGGAGTAAACAAACTTTTCTGTTTGTTTCTTCTTAACCTCAGTGAAAAATATAGTTTCTGTTTAATACTTGTCCTCAGAAACCAGAGCCTGAGGTAAACACTGAATTAAAACCATTTCATGACAAATCTGCAAGGACTGGAAATACTCCAAAACTGTCAATAGAAAGAAGTGTTCCTTTTTTCATGAATAGAAGGCTTAAAATTTTTATTCAAAACAAACCAGAAACAGGACTTTTATTTCTTCAGGTGCACAGCTGAACCAGTTCTGCTGCTCAGCTTCCTAGATTTGAGGAGAGACACAATTACTTGTGTGTTCACAAGGGCATGACAAAAGGTACTTTCTTTATCAAATTCTAGGAGTCGCATAGCTGCACAGTGTGGTCATCCAGTCATGGCTCACTAAGTCTAGGCTTAAAAGCCTGAAGTTCATGAATCTTTAGATGAGATATTCTTTAGATAGCATGTCCACAGTTGGGAACACCACTAATCTTTTGTTCAAACTGTTCACTTATATTCAGAAAAATAAAAACAACTCAGTTTACTAATATCCCAGAAGCTTATGTGAATTTAAAATCCTTCTCAGTTAAAAGTAAAACCTTTTAACATTGTGATATCAAAGAAGTTCTCTCATCCACCATTGCCAGTAACACTGGTATATCTGTGGCATGAAACAGAAAAACAAATATTTTGTTAGAGGCATGAGCTAAATAGAAACAACCCAAGCTAGGCTAATTTTCTAATTTTCCTCATTTTGACCAAAGCCCAACTCATATTAACTTTTTTCACTTCAATCTGTCTTTGATTTTTTTGTTGAAGATATCTCAGTTGGTTAGCTTAACAGTGTCCTGATGACTTCTGTTTTATCTCTGTGATGAAAACAAACTCAATCATCCAATTCTCACTCCTTCCATTAAAACTTAATATCTATAATGGCTTCTCCAAGCAAAGTCTGAATCCTTAACTTGGCCACTTAAGTCAAAGTGGTAATAAGTCCTTGCCTTCTACAAGTTTGTATATGCTGGCTGCTTTCCCTCTTGCTTTCCACAATCTGAAGAAAGACTTATAAAATTCAGATTCCTAGGTGTTCCTGCTGCTCATATTATTGCAGTGAATAGTAAAAATTTTGTAACAACAAAATAGATTACAGAAAAGACCCATCTGGCAATAACACTGGCATGATGCTGGTCATAAGGATGATTAACATTTTAAGGTCACTTTATATTTCATCATCCACAATCTACCATTTAAAATTCAATTACACTGAGATGGAATGAGGAGAATTTAGTGTCCAACTCCAGTAGAAAAGCAGAATTTTGAGGCTCTAATTCCACATCCTACTTTGAAGATCCATGCCGCAACCCATGTGGACAACATAACCTTCCACCTACAACACACTACCAGTGAGCCATATGCTAATCAAATACTTTTAATGCACATTCAAGCTCACTTTGTCAAATGATAACCAAATTAAATAATTATAAAGGCTGTAGAAGTAGGGAAGAAAATAATTCCATAGAATTTATCCCAAATGCACCACAGTTTTTTATTCAAAACAGAAGGAAATGTACATTTCCAAATGTGAAATAAGCATTTGACTTTAACAAGAGGACACAAAACTTCTAGTTCTGATTTATACAATGTATTCTCCCCAACGTATTTCTAAAATTACTATTTCCACCATAGGAGAATTATAGTAACTTGAAAAAAAGCAAATTCCCTTAATTGCATTTGTTTAAAATACAGTATCATTTCTAATTGCACAGTTCGCTTAAAATACAGTATCACTTCTAATTCTAATTCCTCAGCTTTTCTTCCAAAATCAATTCAGAGAAAAGTTTCTTGAAACCCTACTATTTTTTTACATAATTATATGTTAAGTGGAAGATCTGCCCAACAATTGGAGAAATCACCTCTGTGTAAAGGCTGTAGTACAATTTAAGAAAGATCCTTGGAGCAGTTACCTTCAGCCACAACCGCATTTAATGAAGAAACTATATTATGTGCAATGGTTATATTTCTGATTTAGCTGAAATCCAACCATGGACATCACAAAGAATAATTTTACTATCACTTAGGTAAAAGTACATTTTGTCAGTTCTAATTGACTACAAAGTATGACAAAGACAGTACGACACTCTAACAATAAAATTAAATCTATCAATAATAGCAAGAATAACAACAAACTGATCTAGTCTCCCTACTTCTTTTAATAATAAAATTTCACTCTTTCCAAAACCAACAATAGAATACAAGAGCCTAAAACACCAGTTACTTCTATATGCTTCTATCTGTCCTTCATCTACCTGACCACACTGGAACATGTTTTAAAGGGAGATCCATGTTTCTTCCTGACAAAATTAGCTGCATTATGAATCAGAGTTCTAATGATGACAAGTTGTTGTATTTCAATGCAAATGTTCTGGGACAGGCAGCCATAGAGACAGAGAATTTGTACAGTCCTGAGTTGTTTATCAGACATACAGGGTAGGTGATTAATGTTCATATACCATAAGGTATTTTGGTGAGTTTGTCACAGGGATTTTGTTGTATTACGTGAACCTTTGAAGTCACTAAGGGTTGAATATCAATTGAATATTAATTGAGCTTGTTAAGATCTAGGGAGGAGGGGAAGTGTACAGATAAGATAAAAACTTCAGCCATCAGACACCCTTAAATCCTGACCAATATTAGTATAGCATGATGCCACTATGCAGATAGAAAGTTTCTAAATGTCTCCTACATCAGTGAGGCTTGGCTTCCTAGACATTTGCTCAGATTTGACCTATCATTTATAATGTGGCCATATTGTAAACAGATTAAAAAATATCTACGTCCTTATGATATTTAGAATTAGCTACCAAAGCTATGTCTTCCTGATTTAAGCTGGGTTACTACTTTTTCAACCAAAATTCAGTATTTGTAGAAGTTTTGTATCTTAGGCCCATAAAGAGAAAATCATTTAACATAGTACACTGTGAATTCAAAAGTGAAAATAAACACTCACATACATGGTTTTAATACCTTGAAAAAGCTTCCATTTTATACTGTTTTGGCTTTCTTAGTCACTTACTGAACTCCTTCATCATCTTTATTAATTAGCATTCTATAACTATTCTATTTACTCATTTAATGAAAAATATTTTCAACAAATTACTACTTTTTCGTGACACATTGCCTCTCGATTAGTTCTTGTCTTTCTTAGCCTTTCTCTCAACACTCAAAAACACAATACCTATCAAAACTGATTAAAACAATTCTGCATGCAAATTACACTAACACATTTACCTCTAATACATCTAATTTCCAACTTCCCTCTTTCCTTTTTCTGAGGTATACACAACTAGTAAGTCTCTTGCTATCACTTGATGTCAACTTGCTTTGCCTTTCTCTGGTATGTTAGCGCAGTTCACCAGAACACAAGTTTTCCCCTTAGTACCATATTGAGAGCAAGTAAACGACTCACAGGAACCTTTTCAGATGAACCCTAAAGACTTATTCCTCAGTCAGGATTTATTAATATCTTAAGCTAATTCTGTTCTTACAATATAAGGAGGAATGTTGCCAAGCTCCTAACACTCCAGGATCATGGATTCAGGCATAACAGGAAGACATGACATGATTACAAAGCTGGTCTCCCTAAGATGTCAAAGATGTAACTTTTTAATCTAAGACAGTTCAATTACTGTAATTTTTACTTTTTTGTAGGATATTTATTTAATGGATGCTAAATAACAGCATATTCCTTTCAAAACTAAAGTCATGCAAAGAAAGAGAAAAAAAAGTGTACCAGTAATTCTTTGACTTCTTTTCAAAGGTATGAGGGAAGAGAAGATAGTCAGCAGATAGGCATATATATACCTGTAAAGATATTGAAAGGAAGCAAGGAAGGAGGACACAGTTGTAACAAAGAGTAAACCACCTATTAGGGAAGGAATAAGAACAGTTAAAGTCTTTTTTCCACACTGTATCTTTAGCATAGCAGCTTTTTGCAATCACACTACATTTAAAAAAATCAGGGCAGTGAAAATACTGTCCTTGTAATATGCATAATAGTGAAACATAGATAAAGCAACTGTTCATTTAAAAGGTGATTAGCAGCAGCAAAACAAGCAAACTGATACTCAAACCTGAAAGAAATTAAACTAATTTAATATTGTTAAACTATTTGCTTATTTGTTACAGCATCCTAATGACGTGCTTTCTGTCCTATGTACTGAGTAGCTCAAGTGCATATTCATTGAGTTTAAACTATCATCACATTTAAAGAAAAGCCTGTGAAAAGGAGAAAAAAGTGAACTATGTAGGTTCACAGAGGAAAGCAACAGAGTTTTAAATTGTCCTATATCATGGTAAAATGTAAGCTTATCAAAGGCACTATAATTACTGAATGAACAAAACAGTTTGCCTTGGGTAATTATGCCTTTCAGTTTCTTTCACTTTAAAGTTTATTTCCTCAGATGTTACATGGCATGCTTGTTTGCCATGTCAGAGTATTAATCTCAATGCAAAGCACAGTGATTTTCTGCAAGGATAAATGAGCCCAGAAACATTTGGAGTTCAGATAGAGTTGAATGGTAATTCAATTTAATTTTGCATTTAAATCAGTGCTTAACTGAGTGTTTAATCTGGCTTTCTGGGGCATCAATTTAATTTGAAATGCACAACTTTGCTCATAAACCACTAGGATAGTTGTTTTATAAAGCCACAAGATAGGTAGATGTTAAGTATTTGTTTATGAAGTCACAAAACAGAGCTGGTGGTTTGGTGCAGTCTAAAATTATGCTCCCAGTCTTCATTACATGAAACTCGTATGAAAAAGCATGTATCGACTAGAAGGATACAGGTCATACCCTGAGTGACCTTGGGCATCCCAGGAGGCTGAATTCATTAATCAAATACTGGAGCTTCAATTTTAATACACATATGATTAAAGAAAGAAATAACACCAAAAATGCATCCAGTGATAGAAAAGATGTTTGTAACTAGATGCAAAAAATACCCTACAAATCTTAGTTAAAAAATTACAAGCACTTCTATTTTTTCCTTGGTTTTTTTTTTCTTTTTTTTCTTTATGTGCACTCACGTGAAATATATATGTTCTCCAGGAAAAAAATATAGCTACTTAAATTACACTCATATGATTCCTTGATTTTAAAAAAAATCAATTTACCAGATCAATTTCTCTTAAACAAGTTCATCAATCTCTGGAGCAATGAACCAGTCAATAGAGAATGTTTTTCAGACAATTTGCAGACATCCCACTTTAGTAATTGCTAAAATTTCATATTGACAGATGATAGGATGCTGTGAAGGCTGAATTGATCTGTTAGCCTGTAGTGCTACAAGGCAACACCAGGACAATAAAGATATATCCCCAGAGGGCCAGGGTTTGGAAATCAAACAGGAGGTAAGCTGTTACATTATGCATTTGAACCCTGGAGGGAATTCAAAAGTGAAAGTTTTCTTGTCACATTCAAAGCCACAAAAAAGAAAGAAGGTAGGAATCACTACTACTTAATTTTAAAACTATTTTACTTTTGAAAAGGATTTTACATGGCATCTTCAACCTGTACATGTTGGATGATTATATCAGGCAAAAAAAAAGGAATTCAAAATGTTGCTAAATCATGTACTACATCATCTTGATTTTGGTCACAAGTACCTGACTGAAGAAGAAATTGCACATAAGGTAGTATCCTGGTTCTGGCAGGGACAGGGTTAATTTTGCAGAGTCAGATATCCCACTACCATCTAAGCCATGCCCATCCGCAGCCAGGACTAGCTGGGAAGTTGGGAAGCAGGAAAAGGGTTGGCGGGGGACAAGAAGTGGGTGGTGGCAGCACGTGAGCATTAGGAAGGGTTATCCTGGATGCGTGGTATTGTATCACATCTGTACATTCCTTCACTCCTGTTATTGTTGTACTTTTTTAACTTGTAGCCAAGGTTCTTCTGTTAAATGTTGCTTTTGCCTTTGTCTCAACCCATGAGTGTTGTTTTGTATTCTTTTCCCTCACAAGTCTGCCACCACAAAGTGGGCTGCCAGAGTGAGAGAGACACATGGTTCTTTCTTCTCTCCTAAGTCAAACCATGATACCATGATACTCATTTCGAGCCCAACATTTGGCTCAGGGATTGATACAACAAGTATATGCATCTAGAGTTGTTCTCTGGTGCGTGTGCTTGTTTGTTTTTATAGTTGTTGATCACCATGTTGCTTTCTTTGTTCTCATGGCTGTGTTATGTAAATTGCACACTCCCAGCAATATTGTTTATAGCCTCTGGGAGAGCAGTCAGGATTTTTATCTTGTGTCCTGTGCAGTATCAGCTGATGACATGAAAAAAACATGGCTCACATGGTAATTGTGGGATGTTTATATGTTGCCACTGTACTGCCCATTTGGACATCATCTCACAGAACTTATTAGCAATCACAGACCATGAGGGGATTAGGGGGCCATACTTTCTCCATACTGCCTCCCTCTTCTCCTTATGATTGTTTTTGGGAATTTTGAATGTCCTTGGGATGCTTGAGCCAGCCTGGTTCTATTGTCATGCCTCTTGAATGTACTCCAGCTCTGTTTCTCTGTTAAATGTCTACTTAAGACTACCATCCAATGATTTATCCCATGCAGGGATAGCCAGGGATGGTATTCTTTGTGGAAGAACATGGGCAGGTATCTGGAGAACTTCTCACTCCAATGGTCTGGAACTTTACCCCTGAACTACAGGACCTCGATAAAGTGGTAGCATATTTGAAGGGAAAGTGTGGTTGCTATTCCAAAAAAGCACAACTTACTGCACTGTGCTGGTACCTGGGCAGTATCTACCAAGTATTTCTGAATATCATTCAGTGCTTTCAGGTGGGAACCAGAACAATAGATACAGTAACTGCTGGAACCCATGTGACAGATGGAACAGCAATTGGTGAGCACTGCTGTGCCTGACATGCTAGGACTTCAGTACAAACTGGAGTCCAAGACAACCAAGTGGTATGCCACAATTGATATAGTTAATGCACTTTTCTCAACCCCTTTCTCCCTGCAGAGTGCAGGGCACAATTTGCTCTCACTTGGAGGGGCATTCAGTACATCTGGAACTGATTGCCCCAGGGGTGGAAACAGCTGCTCCATTTGCCATAGACTAATCAAGACTGCACGGGAACGGGGTTAAGCCCCAGAACATTTGCAGTACATTGACAACATCACGACATAGAGTAACACAGTAGAGTTCTTGAGAAAGGGAATAAAATAATTCGAATCCTTCTGAGGACTGACTCTGCCATAAAACAAAGTAACGACCTGCACAGGAGATCCAGTTTCTAGGAATAAAATGTCAAGGTGGATGCTGCAAAATTCCCATGGCCATGATTAACAAAATAGCAGCTATGTCTCCACCAGATAGTAAAAGGGAAACACAAGCTTTCCCAGGCATTGTGGGTTTCTGGGAGACGCCGGCCAGCCCCGGTTCTAGACTAACTGTACCCTCTGTACCAATGATTTTAAATGGTGTCCTGAGCAACAACAAGCTTTTGATCAAATTAAACAGGAAATAATCCGTGCTGTAGCTCTGGGTCCAGTTCAGGCAGGACAAGATGTTAAAAATGCACTCTACACTGCACCTGGAGATAATGGTCCTACCTGGAGCCTCTGCCAGAAAGCACCAGCACCAGCCACATGAGGCCGACCCTTAGGGTTTTGGAGTTGGGGATACAGAGGTGCTGAAGCCAACTATATCCCAGTAGAAAAGGAGATGATATGATGGAGATGATATGAAGGGGGATGAGCTGCATCAGAAGTTG
>VZTY01024287.1:15268-26138 GCA_013400935.1 Turnix velox | reverse complement strand
CATTGCTAGGCCACTCTTAAATTGACATGGTAAGTCATGGGGAGCAGGAGAGGTGCCTGAGGATTGGAGCAAAGCAGATGTCAATCCAGTCTAGAAGGAGGCTAGAAGGAGGACCTATGTAACTATAGACTGGTCAGCCTCACCACCTGGAAAAGTGATGGAGCAACTTATCCTTGGTGCCGTCTCACCATCAAGGATAAACAGGTCTTAAGGGGAGTAAAGATGGATTCACCAAGGAGAAGTCATGCTTGACCAACTTGGTAAGTTTCCATGAACACATAACCTTTATACCCTTAGCAAACCTCATACTTCTATGTCCAGTATAATTTCCTCAGTGATTTCTCATTTCCCCATTGACTTAATTCTCTCCTTACTGAGGGGCTTCTAATCTTGGCTTCCCTAGATTTTATCCTACCATTGCTTCATCAAGAATATTTAGATTTTTCAGTCACACAGTGAGCTGAACGTGTTCAAAGATTTATAATAATTCCTTGTCTATCACCTTCCTCACTTTATTCCCAAAAAGACAATTCAGCATTACTGGATTAGTAGGATCCAATATATAATCCTTCAGATACTAAGTATCTGAAGTTCTGAGTTCTATGTACATAGCACATGAAAATAATTTTCTGGCAATAATTCTCGCAGCTATTCTTTGCAATCACAGCAAGTTGAAAATCAAAATTACATTCAACCTTTGTGTGGTCAACTGAAACAGAAATATATAAAATTGTTGATAATGACAGTGAATAGAAGATGTTTGCCAGCTACTAGAAAGGTTTTCCATTTTAAAAATGTTTGGTTCTATTTATTTTTTGATTCTGTGGAAAAAAATAGAATATAGAGGTATTTCTCTGAATGCATTCTGTGAATTGACTAACAAACAAGAAAAAGCTAACAGTAATATCTTCTTCACTCACTGAAATTACTTTGATGTGACTTCTGTGTTATTTGTAGAAAGCTGCTAACTACAGGAATGGTTTGAAAGTACATTTGTGGTCATTAAGAGGGTAATCTCACACGAAGAAGTGGAAAGGCTCAGGTCCATTAGAGAAGCTGAAGCAGAAATAGACCTTCGGAGAAAGATGCTGCCCACATTAAATCAAAAACCAGTGCCCCTATCAGATACAAGAATGGAGGTAAGTATCCTTGAGCTCTTTTGAAATCTTACTCTACTTCTGGGTTGCATGTACATAGCACATGAAAAACATTTTCTGGTAATAATTCTTGCATCTATTCTTTTCAATCACAACAAGTTGGAAATCAAAATTCATGGTGCCCCTTCATCCTGCCCCCTTGTCAGGCAGAAGGCAGAATCCTAAAAGAAAGAAATGAGTGGACCAAAGTTTGTGGTCAGAGCATTGGACAAATTCCTTCCCTGCCCACCTCAGTGCCTCCAGTTCCTCTGAACAGGTACTGGGTTCTGGCTGTTGAAGGCCCAGCAAATGAAGATGTAAGGAGTGAGCATTCCTCACTGCCAATATCTTTGCAGCTGGGGAGGCCATTGCTCCAATAAAAACCTCATCCACGAGGAGAGGAAGACTGGGTGTAGTCATTGGAGATTCCCTCATAAGGGGAGCAGAAGGCCCAATATTCTGGGCAGACCCCGCTCACAGGGAAGTCTCTGCCTGCCTGGAACATGTGTTCAGGGTGTGACCAGGAACCTCCTTAATCCATTACATCCATTCAACTAATATCCACTACTTATTTTCCAGGCAGGTGGACAGGAGACTGTAACTTGTAGGCCCAGGGAGATCAAAAGAGACTTTAGAACCTTGGGAAAGTTATTAAATGGATCTGGTTCACAGGTTATTTTTTCCTCACTTCTTCCAATAGGAGGAAATTACACCGGAAAGAACAAATTAATCCAATCATTCAATGCATCAATGCATGGCTCTATAGTGGTGTTACTGACATAATTTTGGATTTTTTGACAATGGGAATGGGACGTCTTATGCAGCACCAGGAATGTTATCATCAGGTTGAGGATGCTTGTCCCAAAGTGGAAAGAGGGTCTTTGCCCAGGAGATTGCAGGGCTCATTGATAAGGCTTTAAACTAGATGTGAAGGGAAAGGAGTAGCTGGGCTTGCACCAGTGGGATGAGGCTCTAATATCCATGAAGACCAGGAGGCCTCCCATCTCCCTGGGGTCAAAATAATGTGCTCGTCTTCCTCCTGAAACATCTGTACACCAATGCAGGCAGCTTGGGGAATAAACAGGAGGAGCTAGAAATTTGTGGTCAGACAGGAGATCATGATCTGGTGGCAAACACAGAGACATGGTGCGACAGCTCACATGACTGGAATGCGTACATGGATGGCTATCTTTCTAAGGAAGAGCAGGCCAGCAAGGAGAGGTGGTGGAGTTGCATTTTATGTGCAAGAGTACTGTCCAGGGGTGGATGAAGAGAGAGTTGAGAGTTTGTGGATGAGAATTAAGGGGCAGGGTGGCTTGGGTGATACTACTGGGGGATCTATTACAGGCCACCAGATCAGGATGAGGAAGTGGATGAGGCCTTCTACAGGCAGCTGAGAGCAGTCTCCAAAGTACAGGCCCTGGTTATTGTTGGGGATTTTAACTACCCTGATCTTTGCTGGAAGATCCACTCAGCCAACTATACACAGTCCAAGAGGTTCCTCCAGTGTATCGATGACAACTTTCTGATGCAAATAGTGTACAAGCAGAGTAGCAGAGAAGTGCTGCTAGATCTCATCATCACTAACAGAAAGGGTCTGGATGAGGTGGTGAAGGTTGTGGCCAGCCTTGGTTGTAGTTCCCATGAGGTGGTGGAGTTGAGAGTTTCATGTGGCAATAACAGGATAGCAAGCAGGATCACCAAGGGGAAGTCATGCTTGACCAACCTGATAACCTTCTATGAAGACATAACCAAGTGGGTAGATGATGGCAAAGCAGTGGATGTGGTCTATCTTGATTTCAGTAAAACATTTGATACTGTCTCCCACGGCATCCTCACAGCTAAAATGAGGAAATGTTGTCTGGACAATTGGGTTGTGAGGTAGACGGTCAGCTGGCTGAAGGACAGAAGCCAGAGAGTTGTGGTCAATGGGGCAGAGTCTACTCACGTCACTCAAGGATTGGTACTGGGGCCAATATATTCATCAGTGACTTGGATGCAGGACTAGGGTGCACTGTCAGCAAGTCTGCTGATGACACAAAACTGGGAGGAGTGCCTAACACACCAGAAAGCTGTGCTGCCATCCAGCTGGATGGCCAGGCTGGAGAGTTAGGTGGGGAGAAATTCAATGAAATATAGCAAGGCTAAGTGTAGAGTCTTACACATGGACTAGAACAACTTCATGTATTGCTTGCTATAAGTTGGGGATGGATCTCTTAGAGATTAGTGTAGGGGAAAGGGACCTGGGGGTCCTGGTGAACAGCAGGATCACTATAAGCCAGCAATATGCCCTTCTGGTCAAGAAGGCCAATGGCATCCTGGAGTGTATTAGAAGGGTCATGGTCAGTAGGTCGAGAGAGGTTCTCCTCCCTGTTTACTCTGCCCTGGTGAGACCACATCTGGAGTACTGTGTCCAGTTCTGGAGCTCTCAGTTCAAGAAGACAGGGAACTGCTTGAGAGAGTCCAGCACAGAGCCATAAAGATGATTAAGGGATTGGAGCATCCCCCTTACGAGGAATGGCAGAGGGAGCTGGGTCTCTTTAGTTTGGAGAAGAAGAGACTGAAGGGTGACCTCGTTAATGTCTATAAATATGAATGTCAGGAGGATGGAGCCAGGTTCCACAGAAATATAAGAAAAAACTTTTTCACAGTGAGGCTGACAAAACACTGGAACAGACTACCCAGTGAGGTTGCTGGAGACATTGAACACCTGCAACCTTGAATCCAGGTGTGCCAAACCATATCAACCACCAGCTCAACTTCCCTGACATAAGGTTGACCTGGTGGTGTCAAAGATTGTGTTTTCATTGCCCTAAGCAATAGTGTGGAAAGGAGTGCACCTTCTCTAATGCACAGTTTATTACACCCACTAAATTAAGCAGCATTTTCAAGCTGTCAAAATCTCGCATTCAAATACCAGATTTGTCATTATTTTTCTTATCTTTGGAAAAAGCACATAATGCTTTAGCCCTAGTTTTCCCATCTTCAGAATGAAGTTCGTAACCCCTAGAAGAATTGTGACAGATATTACTATTTGTAAAACAGCTGAAGCTCAGTTTTATTATAGAGCAGTATTGGAGTTTTTTCGGTATTTTTAAAAACTATGTATGGAAATGGTTGTCTTAAGCACTGCAGTAAGTTGCAACATTTGTGCGGGAGAAGGACTTGCAAGACTGGTTTTGCAGGGAGTGTGGCTAGACAGCAAGACTGTGGTTAACAATAGATTTGGTAACGACAGTCTTAGCAATCAGGTAGTCGACTCAGAATGAGAAGTAAATGGGAGTGTGATCATGGGTTTGGAGGCTAGTGCGGATCCAGCTAGTGATAAAAAAGCCTATGCACGAAAACGATATAGAACGCTGGTGTGATGGTAAAATAAACGTCTTCACTTGAACATCTTCTGGAGTCTGCACATCCTTCATTGCCACACATTTAGAGAGGCATAAGCTCATGAAGATATAATTTACTCTTCAAAAATAAGATTAACATATTTCTTCAGTTATTCATCAGTCTCCACAGAGACACCAAAAAATATCCCATGGGTAATTTTGCTCTCAAGTTAAGAGATCATAATTTATCCTATGAACATTCAAAGATCAGTGTGACATAATTAAAAAGATATTTTTCATAGAACACACTAAAGCTCTAATGGAGGCAGGGGCAAGCTAATATTATATCCTCTGCTTTTACCTCTGGAGGACTTATATTATCAGTAAGACAAAGAACCAATTTAGATTTTAATTGCTCATCAATCAGTGGATGTGCCTATATTTGGCATCACTGAAACTGTACTATCAAACAAGTTCTATGACTCTCCTCTTGTCTTCTTTACTCAATAATACTATGCTTGAGATTGTGCACTGACATACTTGAAAGTCAGTTATCTCAAATATAGCACATTTCTGAGAACCAACTATGCTTGTGATGCTGCCAGAATGTTTCTATTCTTGACATGCTCAAATGTCAGGTTGGGGTAATGAAATACTCAAAGGTTGAGACAACTTTAGTCCAACAGAGAAAACAGTTTTCTCTCTCTTTAACTCATAAAGCAAGATTTTACTGGCAAATATTAAATTTCAAATAAAACTTTGTGATGGAAATGATGAGATGCATCCAGATTTCTGTTCTTTCAAATTTCCAGATAAAAATGCATATGCAGTTTTTTAAAATTACTCCTGCAGATCAACAGATTTTGACTCTCTGACGTCTTTTATGAAAATAACTGCAGAAGAACTGCATGCTCTTCTCTAATAACACTTAATATCCGCCATAATGTTACTAGTAATTCAGGCTACTAGAGCACCCTGAAATGTATCATAGCCTATTCTCCCATCTACCTAAAGAGAAAGTCTACATACACATGAAAAGATAAAAAAGAACAGCAGCAGCACCATCCCCTCAAGTAGGAAAGTAGGATAGCTTCTTTTTCTCTTCTTATTCACATGAATATGAAGTTAAAACCAAATCCTTACAGACCTAGGATTCCTGAACTTACTTTGACATCTAGCCAATGGATTATGCCCTAACACCTGAGCCACTGCCCAAGAATGAGACTTCAATTTTGTGCAGATTTATAAGATGATAGCACAATTAGTTTCACTGTAAAAATAACTACATTGGTTGGTACATGTATGAATTTGCTATATTTTGGACAATATTTACATAACAATAAAAGGGGAGAAAACGCACCCTTGCTCTTAGTGTTTCAAAGTACAGCTCCTTTTGCCAAATCAGCAGAATTCTTTATGGTGCATGTCCCACCAAGACCCTAACAGAAAATTATGAGGAAGCAGCTGACTGCTCTTCTCATTCTCTCAATTAGGCACCTTAGATTTCCATTTCAAATTTCCAGCTGGCTGAAATGGTAGGTGCTAGACTATCATCCCAGGATTATGCACGGTCTTCCATCATTACTTTTGTAAGCTCAGGTACAGTGCACAGCAGCACAGGAGACAGAAATTCTGAGTCCCAGAGAATCAGCCTGATAGCTTTGCCATGCTGTAACAACCAAGTGTGAAATCATCACTTACTTCCACTTGCTCAGTTATTAGCACAAATTAATAAGGACAGAGCTGCAGGTAGGCTGAGAGGAGAAATCTCATTGCTTTTCAGCAAAAGGGCAAGCAAGATTCAGGGCAGCTACTAAGCACAGGCTGATGGCAGCAGACCTGGGACAAAGGCAACCTGAAGCTAGGTTCTGCAACTATGCTGTGATGTTTGGCTGGCCTGTGACCCGAGAAGAAGAATAACCAACTATGACAAACTGATTTGCCTGTAGAAACATGGTTGACAGGTGTGTTTGGAAAGCCTTATGAAAGCAATTTAGACCCCCAGAATGTGCCATATTCTGAACCCCTGGCCACTGCTACTGTTCTGCTATCAGTAGGATTCCCATGCCTTGTCCCATGCTCACCCTGTAAACTATGCTGGGAAACAGAGAGGCGGGGTTTGGGGCAGTTCCTGGCAGCGGTGGGGGGTGTCGCATGAGCAGTGGTGAGCGGAGGCAGCTCCCGCGGTGGGATATTTAAAAGAACCGCAGATATACAGCCCAGCCGTCACTGTCGGAGGAGGCAGGACCGGCGACAGCTCTGACTCTCTCCACAAAAAAATAATTGTACCAAGCAGCACGTGGACAGCAGCCTGTGCGGCGGGGCAGGGGAGCCTCAGCCAGGGCATAAGGTTGTAGTCATGGTTGCTACCAGGTCGAGGGCTGCTGTTAGAAAAACTGTGGGCACTCAAAAAGTAGCCCCAGGTAAACACCGGGGTGTCCAGGCCACTGGCTGCACAGAGTGCCAGAGCCTGGCACAGTCAGTAGATCGAGAGAGATTCTCCTTTCCGTCTGCTCTGCCCTGGTGAGACCATATCTGGAGTACTGTGTCCAGTTCTGGAGCCCTCAGTTCAAGAAGAAAGGGACCTGCTTGAGAGAGTCCAGCACAGAGCCATAAAGATGATTAAGGGATTGGAGCATCCCCCTCACAAGGAATTAGGTTGGAGAAGAAGAGACTGAGGGGTGACCTCGTTAATGTCTATAAGTATGTAAAGGGTGAGTGTCAGGAGGATGGAGCCAGGCTCTTCTCAGTGACCTCCAATGATAGGACTCAGGACAATGGGTGCAAGATGGAGCACAGGAGGTTCCACAGAAATATAAGAGAAAACTTTTTCACAGTGAGGCTGACAAAACACTGGAACAGACTACCCAGAGAGGTTGCAAAGTCTCCTTCTCTGGAGACATTGAAAACCTGCAACCTGCCTGGATGCCTTCCTGTGCGACCTGATCTCGGTGTTCCTGCTCTAGCAGGGGGATTGGACTACATGATCTCTTTAGGTCCCTTCCAGTCCCTGAAATTCTGTGATTCTGTATGCTGTATTTTCAGAAAACTTGTTTACTGTGAAATCTGTCATGGTACCCAGGTTCTCTGTTTTTCTCTAAATAATTTTTTCTTTAAATAAAAGAAATCCTATGTGCTGCTCAGAATCCTGACATTAAAGCTTAATTCCCTAGGAAACATACAGGATGTGTTTCCAACAACTGCAGTATGCACTTCTTTGTGCAACAGGCAGGAGCTGTTTGTGAGTGTCTTTGAGAAACATGGCTTTTCAGCTGATCGGGGTGCTTTCCTATTTGAACACTGATTTAGAAACCCTGCCAAGTAAAACAGGAAGTCAAGCTAAAGAAATGTTATAGTGCATAGAAAAGCAGCTATTTAGCAGCTCTTTTCTTTCCTCCTCAAGTCCTGGTAATTTAAACTACTATTTTTTTAAACTACAACAGCAACAACAAGGAAGGCAAATAGTACCTTTGTTTCACTGAAGAGACAAATTAGCTTTTGAGAAAGGTTTCAAAACAAAGACGTGTCCACTAAATTGTTATTTTTCCATGTGAAGGGGATAAAAGGAATAGATTTCGTCAGACATTACATTTCAGGTCCATTTTAGCACATGTGGGGAAAAAATATATAGCACCTGCTGTAAAATTCCTGAAGAATTCACAAGCAAAACTTTTCCAACACTAGCTATAAATCAGTACATTATCTTAAAAGCTTTCAATTTTGGTTCCTCAGATGAAAATTAGTTTAATGCAATGGCAGGCTGGGAGATGCGAATATAGTAAGAGATGATTAATACAGAATTTATTTGTATTTTATTCAAAAGATAAATCATTTTGTTCTCCAAAACAATTATCAGTGTCTTGTACTGGTATTTTTCCAGTAACTTCAGCTGAATGTCACACTGTCTTTTTGCAACTATTGATTTTGAAGTGCAGGACTGCTCAATTCACCCACATTTATTTTTCAGTCAGCTGCCTTTATAGTAATGTTATTTCTAAGAACACCTGCAGTAAAATAATCTATTTTCTAAATGTGGGCAAAGAGTTTTACACTAAGGAATGCTTTTTACTGTTCTTCTACTTAAAATTTTTACTAGTAAAGAAGCAGAAATACTAATGGTCACAGGCCACAGGTCACCAAATGAAAACCACACTGTCAGAAGAATTAATTAATTCAAGACTTCAAAAATAGTTCTAGTTATAAGAGCACAGTAATAATTTCATTTATCTGATTAGTGATTCAGTAATCCATATCTACGCAAGTTTCATAAGATTTTACACCAAAGACATCTCATCTAAAGATCCATCTTCTGTACTTCAAAGCTCATTAATCTTGAGGCTCATCCTTGTTTATCCTCTCATTGTAGCTATATCTAGGCTATTGTTACTATTGCCTACTGAAATAATCATAGAATCGTAGGACTGGAAGGGACCTTCAAAGACCACTTACTACAATTCCTGTACAGTGAGCAAGATCTTCCAGAACAAGATCAGGCTGCTCAGAGCCTCATAAAGTTTGGCCTTGAAATGTCTCCAGGGATGAGACCTCCACCACCACTCTGGGCAACCTGTTCCAGCATTTCACCACCATCATGATGAAAAACTTTTTCCTGATGTCTAACCTAAACCTGTCTTGCTCTAGTCTAAAAGCACTGCCCCTCATCCTGTTACTACATGCCCTGGTGAGACCACATCTGGAGTATTGTGTCCAGTTCTATGTCCCTCAGTTGAAGCTGGACAGAGATTTGCTTGAGAGTCCACCACAGAGCCACAAAGATGATGAGGGAATAGAAACATCTTCCTTACAAGGAACAGCTGAGGGAACTGGGTCTCTCTATAGCTTGGAGAGGAAGAGACTGAGGGGGTGACTTCATTAATGTCTATAAATATGAAAAGGGAACTCCAATGATAGGACTCAGGGCAATTAGCACAAGCTAGAACACAGGAGGTTCCACAGGAATCTGTGAAAGAATTTTGTCACAGTAAGGATGACAGAACACTGGAACAGGCTGCTCAGAGAGATTGTGGAGTCTCCTCTGTAGACATTCAAAACCTGCTGGGATGGATTCCTGTGTGACTTGATCTGGGTGTTCCTGCTCTGGCAGGGGGACTGGACCAGATTATCTCTTGAGGCTCCTTCCAATTTCTGATATTCTGTGATTCCATGACTTACGTCTCTCACCTGCTTTCTTAATCACTTAATAAAAGCAAAGAGCAATTGCAATTGCTTCCAATTTCCTTAAACTGTGGAAGAAATGCTGTGGGGCCCATCAAAATTCTTCACAGTCCTCCCTGCTTGTGAGGAAGCAGGCAGAGGAAAGCTAGCACATGGACCAAAATAATTACAATCACAGCAATTCCTGAAACTCTCTTACTCCCACTTGGGTCATCAAGCAAACACAACCCAGCAGAATAAGGGGTGTTTCCCAATGGTAGCCTCCAGCATGACTGTATCTGTGCACCTAGGGTTCTTTGTAAATGCCTACTTGTTGCCTAGAAAAAAAATACCAGACACATTTATTTTGTGTCACATTTGCAAATGTGTAGCTGTGGGCATAGTCATGAAAGATTTGCAGCAAGCAGGTGGTTTGACAGCTCATTGAACAGCTAGACTGTGGGAAAGAGCAGTAAGCTCCAGGCTGGCACACGTAACTTGGCAGGCATCCCCCACGGAGACAACACAGTCTCAATGGAAGGAAGGGTGGCATTCCTTCCTTCAGCACAGTAGTTTGGATTTCATCCTGTCCCACAGCGCTGGCACATGGGGTCCGTACATGCTAAGACTGTGGGATCAAGGTGTCCTGGTTTAGGCCCAAAAGGACCCCCCAGTGACAGATGGCCCCCCCTCCTCTCTCAGAAGAGAGGATAGGAAGGAATGAGGAGATTTGTGACTTTAGAAGAATTCCAAACTACTTTAGATTAGTGTAACTAAAAGTCGACTCCACTGTGGGACTACCGAGATAGTTAGGCAGCAAAACAATAGATTCTAGCACATAATAGACCACAAGTAAACCCAGCAATAAAATAGCACGTTTCCACTGCCACCAATAGACAGTACCTATCAAAAAACCTCATAAAATAGTAGGCAAGCTATGCACAAATGATTCCAACATCCCCTAACCAAGCAATTTTAAGAAAGGCTGCAGAATTGCAAGTATTAACCCTACGGCTGCTGACATTTTTACTCTTGAAAATCTGAAATCAAAACCAATCAAATAATCAATGAATAAATCCATCAATAAATCAATATTCAACTCCTGGCTGGCTCGACATTAATTCATCGACATGTCCCGGTTTAGGCCCAAAAGCACACCCCAGTGACAGATGGCCCCCCCTCCTCTCTCAGAAGAGAGGAGAGGAAGGAATGAGGAGATTTGTGACTTTAGAAGAATTCCAAACTACTTTA
>VZTY01024286.1:1982-22496 GCA_013400935.1 Turnix velox | reverse complement strand
AAAAAAAAAGGAAAACAAAGGGATACACCCAGTTCTGCTGCAATTCTCAGACTTATTTCTGAGATCCAGGTGAAGGGCAAGCCAGTGTTTTTCCACTTGATGGCTAAGAAGAGTTTCTCTCTGAGGTTGAGTGGGAAATGTCTGTCTCTGTGGTTCATTTGTTTCAAAGCTGGCTTGACCTCTCCGTGTGCTGGTTCTGGGAGAGTTTTTAACAGTTGTGAAGGTGACTTGTTGCCTCAAGGCAGTTCTTGAAGCATGAAGGCTCTTTCCAGCCTCTTAGGTCAGCCCAGGACTGTAGGTTACAACCCTCCAAAGCCCATACTTGTCCCTTTTGCTGGTGGAGTGGTTCCCTTGCTGCCTCATGCCACCAGGTGGCACAGCAGAAAGTCAGAGGGTACACAACCCTAAAGAACAACTCCCAGGTGGGAAAGGGTTGAGTGATGAGACTTTAACACTCATGAGACAAATCTGGGGAACAGAAAAGGGCTTTTAGTGTTGGTGCTTACCCATCTGTCTCCTTTGCAGCCTAGCATGGGAAATCTCCCTCTCATCACTGGCAAAACCATTAGCCTGCTGTCCTAAGGGCATCCCCTTCCAGCCCTTCAGCTGACAGAGGAGATTTCCTCCAGAAGGACCCAATTGTAGAAAACCTAGCTTTTTACCCACCCCATCCTGTCACTTTACCTACTTCAGAGCAGATGGACCTTATTTGACAACTGCCTTTTGCCTTTACAATTTACCAGCACAGTTTTAAGGACCAAGCAGTGGCAAACTCAGCCTGTATTTGTGTGTCACAAGGAGGTTTGATAAACCCCACTGCTCTCTGTCATTACACAAGATTTTCCTGTGTTGTTGCCCACATAACTTTTCTGATTAGAGAAATGACAAAGGTGTGATCAAAACACAGATATGATCAGGCTGGCCATGATACCTTCACAGTTTATTCTTGAATCTGCAGGAGCATGGCAAAGGATGTAACTCTTACATGTCCAAGTCCAGTCCTTGTTATGTACTGTTGACAAAGTGGAAACTTTCAGAACGATGCTTCTCATGAGGAGTGGTAATAGTGTAGCCTCAGATTTCTTCCTTCTTTGTCTTCTGGATGCATGGAAGTATTATTTATCCCTGGGATTTAGATCAGCACAATGCTCAGCAGTCTCACTTGTGGAGCAAATTCACATTGGTCTGGTAACTGAGCAGCTTTCCTCACTCCAGAAAACTTCTTCCCACCCATAAACCAGCAGCTTCCAGCAGGAAAATGGAAGAGAATGGAGATACAAAGTGTGCCTGGAGCAAGAAGGAAGGAGCACAAAGAAGGAAAGGGAAAGGAGCAGATGCCATCCATGTGCCTTTGCCTGCTTGTCTCAGACATGCTGTGATGAGCCCCCATGGCACATGCTGTATTCTCTCTGCTCATAGGGACAAACTCTCCCACACATTCCCTCTGCTTTGGCCTTCCCCAAAGCTGGATATTGCTCTCAGACACATGTCAACAGGCAAAATGTGACCCTCCCCCTGGGGAAGAGGGACTAATTGTTGCTTACTGATCCCAGAATGTCTGGGTTTCACGTAATTGCCTTGCAAGGGAATTAACTCTAACATCCGACAAGTGGTTAATTAAGGTCTTGTGCTGTATTACTGGTCTCTCTTGTGAATAGAAGTGTGTAATGCAGCTCAGCAAGTGTCACTCATGTGCCACACTAACACACCCAGGAGGAAAGGTGTATTTTACAGCTAGCAGGAAGTTGAGGCTTCCCCTGTAGCCTGTGCACCAAGCAAGAATCACTTTGGGTACTTGCTTCAGAGACAAGGCAACTGTACATGATGCTTCAAGCACAGCTAAATGCAAACTAAAGTCCTTTTCAGCTGCCAAAGGACAGTTTGCAAAGGGCATGAAACATTTTGCTCGTCCTGAAGCAAGCAATCCACTGATATTTTCATTTTAGAACTAGGGAAAAAACTCACTGAAGGAAAAGAGGATTCTTGGCGAGATCTACAACTGGCTGCCAACCAGAATAGGGGCTGCAGCAAGGTGACCAGTTTGAAACCAGACTGTCCCACATGGAGGATGGCACTTGGCAAACCCACTAGGATTTCATTCAAATGGCTGGGGAGGGCAGGCTCACCAGATGATGCTGATTAGTGTAGCTCAGCATTACCCTTCTTTGCAAGTGCCAGGAAATCTGTCCTTTATTGTCTAAGCAACCAAATACACACACACACAATTGGTTTCTGGGAGGACTTATGCTGATGACAGGCTTCAATGCTTGGCACAGAAAGCCTTTGTGCACAGTGGACTTCTGTGGTCTTTCCTGAGATTCTTATTTATAAGTTTGTTTGTTTGCTGCTTTGAAAAAAGGTCAAGTGTCTTTTACCTTGTGCTAACACAGATGATGACATTGGCTTGCATTTGCACCATACTTTCATGTGTCTTTGCTCCTTCCTGCAAACAATCTGTTCTAGGCTTGAGACACCATCCTCCAGTTTGAGGACCACCATATACAGTGTCTGGATAAATATTTAGACCAGTAAGGGAAATGCACAGGCCACAGCATCCTCTTTTGTTCCCAGCTATTGAGCTGACTTTGCTGCTTCAATCCTTCTTCCCCATGCAAACTTTGAATTAAACACCAGCAAATTTATCTAACAATTCAGCAGGGAAGCTACTAAGGTTGCTTTCAAATGTGTAACTAGTGGAGTGACTTTTTGGATTAGGATCTGTAGCTGTGATTTTGGAGTTTCTCTCAATAGAGAAGTGAGGAAATGTTGGGAATTGCAATGTGACTTGCAGGTGAGGAATTGCTTTTCATTCTGAAATCAAATTGGTGAATAAAACAGCCACCTAGCCCTCAAAAATCATGACTATTCCTGACTCTACTAACATCCATAGTACTTAGGATGATTGCATCCCTTCCCCTGCCCTCAGTTTCCACATCTGAGAAGTGGGTTCCTGTTCCTTACCCCCTTTGTATGAACTACCCATGNCCCAAACTATTCTATGATTCTATGATTCTATGATTCCTTACCCCCTTTGTAGGAACTACCCATGGCAAGCCCTATAGCATAAATTAGTACTAGGAACATTTTTAGTCCCAAGTGATGTATTCAACTCAAATATTTACAAATGTTCCAAAGTCAAATATTTGAAAATCACAAGACATATTTTTTCCATGAATGCTAAAAGAAAAACCTAAAATTGAACATACTACGTCTACTGTGGCGGAATATTTGACTATGTGCAAACATTACAGTAATTGCAGTGTTAATTGCCTCTCTGAAAGCATTAATTAACTTTTAATACATATGTGATCATCCAGAGTTATTCTGGGGTTTGTGGACTCTCACCTTTACAAATATAAAAATGCTATTATAGTCAGCATTAGAGTTTATGGATTTTATGGAGAAGAAATAACTGCTACTTTTTGTAAAGCTGGTACAGAGGATTTGTTTCAGGCTTTTTCTTTCTTCTTGCCTCCTTTTCTGCACCATTTTCTCTTGTGTAACATGACTATATCCTACTGTCATTCAAAGTATTGTACAGAAATCTTTTTCATGCTTTGCACAGCAATTGATCTCAGTGCAAAAGAGAAATATTAGACATCTGCCATCCATTAAAATCAAGGGAAAGAACTTGAATGAAGACTGCCTTCCTTTTTTTATTAAGTCTTGGTGGCACTGGTAGGCTATTAAATCTACCTCAGGTCTTACAGAAGACCAAGCAGTGGAACAGAGCACCTCTGGAATTCTGACTGAACAAATTTCTGTGTCTACAGTGGGTTACAGCATATCCCTAGCCCAGCCTGCATCCACAGCCATTGCTGACTGGAGGAGGAGAATGGAAACAAGGAAAACATTGAGGGTTAACATTCAAGGGAGTGGAAGGAATAAGAGAGACAAAAATCCCAGTTCTTTTACTTAGTGGGTAAAACCAGTGTTTCTTCTTCATCTCCTGCCTCCTCCCCAGTCAGGACAATAATAAATACTGTAATTCCTAATGAAATCAGGAAAGGGGTAATGGTTCCTGGAAGAGGAAGAGAGAAACTGTGAGGAGATCCCTGCCAATGGTGTTCAGTTACTCCAGAGAAAGCACCGAGCAGCCCCAGGAAAGCACTTTGTGGGACAAATTCCTCTGGCTAACTCTGATCAAATTTCGTTTTTCTCATTGGGCGACAAATTTTTTCACTTTCTTGCTCTGGAGTGTATTCCTACCATACATTTTATAGCTGGTGTGTCACAGACAGCCTCAATCTGTCCTCTTTTGTATGCCTGCAGAATGAAACACCATCCTGTCCTATTTTCTCTCCCTGCTGAGGTGCTCGGGCAAGGGGGTATATTGCCAGGAATCAATGCTGCTTCCTCAGAAATGTTAATGATAGCAATCAAAGCCATTGTTTACAGTCCCCACACTGAGCCCTGGAAATTCTGGGAGTCAAGTAATAGGGATGCCACCGCTAAAGATTGGAGGGACTGTCTGGGAGGACCTGAAGACAACAGCATCATCTACTATCTCTTTGTAGTATGCAAGCACTGTGACTGTTAGCACTTCTAGTAAGTGATGCTAGAGCATTTAACCAAGTCAGCAAACTCCACGGACATCCCTGCCACAAGCAGATGGGCTCCACCATTTCTTTTTCCAGTTTAGTGACCAGGATCTGCAGCACAATTGGGAACATTTAGTTCCTAACCTCTGTTATTTTGCTGCAACTCTATCACTGTGTCTGGTTTGACTTCATGCAGTGCTAAGGGGATGCTAAGCCATGGACCATTGTGTGCCAGATGCTGCAGAAGAAATAAAGGAAAAAAGCCAGATCATGCTCCAAGGAGTTTATGATAAGAGAATAAGGCAAGAGTTAAGATATTCTACAGATTGGTGGGGTGTAAGCAAAAAATCAGGGAACTACATGTTGGGTATCACTCAGCATCACCTGATCTGGGTGTTCCTGCTCCAGCGGGGGGATTGGACTAGATGATCTCTCCAGGTCCCTTCCAATCCCTGACATTCCGTGATCATGCTCAGCAAGATGTGATGGTCACAAAGATATGATGAAAACCATTGGGGAAGCTAAAAGTGGAGTACTGATACCCTCACTCTTTAACTCCAAAGTTTATTTCCTCCCTCTCTTACATGCTAGAATTTCTTTTAACCATAGTGTTTAACTTCTCTAAGGCTTTGAAGATTTTATTTCCCAGTCCAATTGGAGCCATTTCCCTTGGCCAGTGTCTTTGAGAAGTATTCCTGGCCCATTCCAGTGACACCTATCTGGACAAAACATCATCTTTCCAAATCTTTGCAAGTGATTGCCCCATGCATTAAAACACACAGAGGTCAAGGGCCACCTCCATTAACCTGATTCTCCGTGGTGCTCTCTGATAGCTGCAGGTGTAAGAGAAGACCTTTCTCCTCCAGCTCAGAGGAACAAACTGGAAAATGGAGGCAATTCTTGGGATGAAAGGGTGATTATATATTTTGGGAAGTAGGTATGAACATGAGAAAGGGCAAATGAAATGTACTCTTGAGGCTTCATGGGTCCATGGAATGTGACCAGGCAGAGTTGGAGCCCTGAGCTAACATAAAACTCTCCAGAGAGGTGCAGAGCTGGACTGCTGAGGGATTTTGCAGGCTGTGTGGTAGGACAGGGTGCCAAGCAAAGCAGGGAATGAAGGTAGAGGAGGGAGTAAGCTTCACTCCAACGTGGATATGCTATGCACACCCTTCCCCTTCCCACCCATCACAGTCCTTAGCTTTGGAAAGATTTAAAGGCACACACTTGTTCCTTTAAGTGAAATCCAGAAGATGGAGGTGTGTGTGCAGGAGTGGAGAAGAGAGGGAGAGCAGAAATAAGGCAGCACATTGATAGATAAGAACTAGACAAGGAGGTATAATGCATCCTTCCAGCCCAGAAACAAAAGGGCAGCTTCCAGAGTGCTGAGGCTTACACTCTAATCATCTTGACTTTGTAATGTTATACAAGCAGGGGCACATTCTGTGGCTTGGGAGACTTTGCTGAGTAAAACCCTTCAAGCCACAGGAAAATGCTTAAGCAGCCTTTTAAAGCTTGGCAACGATCCAGCCCTCTTCCCTTCCCCGAACCCCCTTCCATTCCCCCCAGCCCACTGCTGTAACCCAGCCAGAGGAGCAGGAAAGGCTTTGAGACAGACAATCTTTATTGGTGACGATATGAAAAGCTTTTAAAGACAATGGGAGGATTAAAGCATTAGGGCCAGTCGCTGCATTCTTGTAAGTGATCAGGGTGGCAACAAAATATTTAAGCCCCTGCGTAGTCAAAGGCTTTGGGTTCAGTGAGAAGAGGGGGAGTGGTTAGGAGGGAAGGGCTCCTGACCACAAGATTTCACTCAGTTCTTGATGTAAAAGGGCTTGTCCCCCTTGTGCTTTCCCCAAGCTCCTGATGGAGGTGAGAAGAGGATGGAGGAAAGGGTCAGGCAGTGATGAGTAGCAACTTGATGGGCTGTGACCTTGGCACCCAAAAGCCATATTGAAGCAACCCTCACCCCTAAATGTCACCATAATGCTCCCAATCTGAACGTACTGCCTTTGTTGCTGCTGCTGCTGCTTCTATTTCAGGAGGTGGCAGCCCCCTCCACATTTGCCTGGAGCCACCAGCCTGTAATTTGAAACAGCAAAATCCCTTCTGGTTGAACTTCCCACTTCAGGATAAGGCAGGGTCTGTTCTCTCTCAGCTGCACACTCACTCAGCACTTCCCTGGTTCCTATCTTCAGTACCCGAGCTCTCAGCTCCTTAGGATAAGTGCAGCACAGTCAGCTCCTGCCTGTACCAGCCACTCCTCCTTGTCCTACCATTGATTACAGGCATCTCAGTCCAAGGGGCTGATGTGCACCATCCTCTCACTGGCACTGGGACTGATAGAGGCAGCATCTGCCAACAGGAGCCAAGTTTTCATGGCATGAGTTGGTGATCTAGAAAAATTTTAAAAATCCAGGTGTATCCAGTCAGAACATGAGCAGAGATGGGTGGAGAACCGAAAACAGGAAGGATGAGGTGATTCCTTCAGTCTGATGCTTAGAGAGTCTGTCACCATGGATGGTGGTTATCTCAGATGAGTTTTCCTACAGTTCAGAGGATCACAGAATCAATTAAGTTGGGAGGAACCTTAAAAGAGCATCTAGTCCAACTCCCCTGCAGTAAGCAGAGACAACTTTTGATGAGGATGCTCAGAACCTCATCAAGCCTGACCTTGAATGTCTCCAGGGATGGGGTCTCCACCAACTCTCTGGGCAGCCTGTTCTAGTGGCTCACCACCCTCACTGGAAGGAACTTCTTCCAAATGGCTGACCTAGTTTGAAACTGATTTTTGACACTCATCCTAACACTACATGCCTTGGAAATAGTCCTTTCCCAGGTACTGGTTGGTCATTATGAGGTGTCCCTGGAGTCTTCTCCAGGCTGAACAGTCCCAACTCTCTCAGTTTGTAGCAGAGGTGCTCCAGCTCTCTGATCATCCTCATGGCCCTCCTCTGGACCAACAGCCCATGTCCTTTTTGTGCTGCAAAGCTGGACACAGCCCTTCTGCCAGAATTGCTGTAACTAGCAGCAGTTTCACATGTCTGCTGAAAGGTTACTGCTGTCAGTGCTGTGAGGATCCTCTTGGAAAATTTGTGAGGAGAGAAAAATAGAAAACACTGCTTGCTCAGCTGTGAAGCAGAAAACACACTGTACCTGGGGTAAGTGAGTCACAGGTATCCAAGGACCAGACTACAGATGCAAAAAGTGCCTGGATTATTTTTCATAGTGTTGACAAAGTAAGATGTCAAACACTCCAGAGACAAAAAAGAAAAAGAAAGAAAGAAAGACAACAAAGAGAGTCAGACAAGCTCCATGTAGCCAAAATGTTCCCAAGAACAAGTAATTTGGGAAAACATCTGTGTTTTTTTCTTCAAGTGAAGAGTTGGTGCTGATTTAATCCCAAACCATTACATTTTCCCTGGTTTCAGATCCAATACCCTATCTTCTGAACACTCCAGGTCTTTTTGCTCCTGTAGAATGCATCCTGGATTAAAAAAAATAGTATAATCTTTATTTCTTATCCTCGATTTCCAAAGATCTTCCTTACTCTTTTGATAATGATATTTCTTTGTTGAAGGAGGAAGGGGCCCTTTTCTGCTTTTGGACTGTGGTTTATTGAAAATTAACAAACTTGCCCTGGTTTCAGCTTTCATGATGGTGTCAGTGCTGAGTGATTGCTCTGTGCTTAAATCTAATGCACAAAACTACATCTTCAGTGGATAATATTTATGTTTTTTGATTCATAGGTTGATGTGCTGTAGAGTTTGCCTCCTTTTCTCTCTGCTTTCTGGTCTTTCTCCCTCTTACCATCAATTCAGCTAAGAGAACATGCTCCTGTTGCCTACTCTTTATTCTTATGATAATGTTCATAAGTGCTGACACACTTTCCAGTTATAATTAATCTTTGCAAAGAGCAGGAGGAGAGATAGAAATAGCAAAATAGCAGGGGAAGGCTTAAATAAGTAACTTGACTTTCTGTGCTTTTATACTGCAGGAAGCAAGAAGGAAACCACGTGCAAATGGACCTGAAGGTGACAAGGTTTGTGAGGGTTCACCTGTCCTGTGAGGAATTGTTTCAAAGTGTTAGATCCATTCCTGGACAAAGTTCTATGTCTCTTCCACATGGAAGTTCTCCTTATGGTAGAAAGCTCTGTGGTTCCAGGGGAACAAAGCTGTCAAACATCTTTCATCTTTTGCTAGTTGTGTTGCTGTGATGGCAAAAAGGAGATCACAGAGACAAGATTTGTCTGGAGAAGGAGAGATTTTCCAGCTATAACTACTTCCTGATGCTACTTGTCTGGTTTCTCAGCCTGAATACTCCAGAGACTCTTACAAAGTGCTCTAGAAATCTATGCTGGAAAGCTAAAATCCATAATTCTATGCTATAAAAAATGGTGACTCCAGAAGAGTTCCTTGGTGCATCACATAATATACATACAGAAAAATATAGCTGCCAGTGATGACATTAGGATCTCATGGGAAATAACTGTGTTCTGGAGGACAGTCAAAGAACAGTGCCAACTGAAACAACCTTTATTTTGTGAATTTTTCTTATTTTGTGAATTTTTCTTATTTTTAATTTTCTGCAGGACCTGAGGTCTCCTTACCCTCAGATTGTGTAATCCATCCTGTCTTGCATGTAGTAATGACTCAAAGAAATTGCAGGTCCAATTGGTCCTTGGGAAGCCATCAGTATTTCAGAGGAGGTAGTCATAATTCCCAGCTTTCAGGCTAATGGTTATTTAATACCAGTTTTTCTCAAAAAACAGTGGCTTGTGCATTCAGAAGATAAGCTTATTTTATTTAAAATTCCCAAAATGATGAAACCTTCATATCCAGGTATAGTGCTTTGCACCAAGCCATCTGCTGTATGGTTCAGAAATAACTCATGTGATGGTTTCTTTCTGCCAGGAGCTTGCATCGCCTGGACAACTGTAAATAGTTGAAACCATTACTAATTTTTACTGCTGCATGAAAATTGACACCTATCTGTCCAAATTGTTCCTCATGAGTGGTTTATTGGTCAGGATGAAGTTTCAGGTGCTTAAAATTAGCGTGGAAGCTGCGATCAGGAGTTATTTCTTCTTCTCTTACCTCAGCTTGGTCTTGAATTAGTTTCATTTTCTATAGCATGATCTTTGGGAGGAGTTCATCCACACGTGAATTCAGAGATGTCCAAATGGTGGGTTTGGATATGTATTTGAGTAAATTGAGATAAAAATCCTGTAATTTTCTTTTAGAACCCTGTTTTAAAATATGGCAGGCTAAGAGAGTTGGGACCTGGAGAACACATGGACCTGGGGAGACCCTGTAGTGTCCTACCAAAAACTCAAGGGGGAGGGACTATTTGCAAGGGCATGTAGTGAATGGGATGAAGGGTAATGATTTTAAACTAGAGCAGAGCATGTTTAGACATTTGGAAGAAATTCTTCACTATGGGTCCATGAGAAAATGGAACAGTTGCTCAGAGAGGTGGTGGAGTCCCCATCCCTGTCAAAATCCAAGGTCAGGCTTGATGAGGTTCTGAGCAACCTGATCTAGTGCAAGATGTCCCTGCTTGCTGCATAGAGGTTGGACTAGATGACCTTTTAAGGTCCCTTCCAACTTAATTAATATTATTAATGTGGAAAAAATATTCATGAAAAAAATAGACTGGCAATATTCTCATGCTTCTTCTCTAGCAATAAGGACAAGGACTCTAACTCAGTTATTTGTGACATTAGGACCTGAGGAATTCCTCCTTTTTGATATGCAAATTGAGATGATTGGTACTGGAAACAATTGAGAAGAAACAGATCAGAAGTCATGCAGTGTCCCTTTTTTTGGCAGTCATAGCCATAATTTTCTTGTCATAGCCATAAACACACTTCAAACCCAGTTTGCTTCAATCATAGCTCCATTATGAAACTTAAGAACAAACATATCAAGGGGGGGTGGAGGGCAGAGGAATCTTTTTGGTAAGTGACTCACTTCAGATGAGATGATTTATTGTGTGAAGAGTCTTGTGACACAAACAGTAAAGGATCAACAATGAGAACCTGCATGTGAAGTGTTTCCTTATTTTCTTAGGCTACCAAGTGGTTATGTGCTGGGATGATTCTGTTAACCAGTAGTAGGCAAATGTGTTGCTATTTTTTTAATGGTATGTCAGAAACTGGACATGCTGGTGACTGAGGAATGATAGTTGCATCAGCTCCCTTTAAAAAGGTTAGTCATGCTTTTCTTAAGTACTTTATTTTAAGTATCCTTTTTCTGTATCCAGCTCAGTGCCAGAGGTCCTGATGCTGTGCATGGAAATACAACACTATGTATAGTACATCACCACAGATATGTCCCACACTTTCCTTTCTGAGGTCACACAGCACTGGCAACACACAAAGCCACAGCAGTTGAAGATGGAAAAGATCCTAATTTGCTCATCTATCTCCTTTGAAGGTTAATTCCTTGCCAAATATTTTTTAGGAATTTAGTCCAATCTAACTGAAATGTTTTAAGCATTTCAGATCTCCTTTTATCTCTTGGGAGACCACTTAAAGGTCAAATACATATCAAGAAGCACTATGATAATGTTTCAGCCACAAATTCCACTTCTTAACTTCACCTTTTCACTAGGAGCTCTGCTTCCCTGGGCTACCCTGAGTAATTCCTTTCTTTTCTTGACCCTTTCATGCCCCTCACAGGATTAGTGTAGTGCTATTTATAAACTTCCCAAGGCAGGGAGTGGATTTTCATTTGTCCTGGTGCTACAGAAAGAACATAGAAATCATCACCACCTAGAACTAGTATCTTCAGCTTCCTGTGAATGATGTGGGACAGTCTTACATAGAATCATAGAATAGTTAAGGTTGGAAGGGACCTTAAAGATCATTGAGTTCCAACCCCCCTGCCATAGGCAGGGACACCTCCCACTACATCAGGCTGCTCAGTGCCTTGTCCTTGCCTTAAACACCTCCAGGGATTAAGGGGGCATCCACCTCTCTGGGCAACCTCTTCCAGTATTTCATTACCCTCACCATAAAGATATACTGGTTTTCCTCATAGGAACCAGTAATTCTGGATGTGAGTTCATGTTACCAGCAGGCTTTGCTCAAGTGAAAATTAGTAGTGAAAACTGGGAGGCACACCATGCAGGTTCCTACTGCAAGTAAAAGAGGAAGCTCCACTCATGGTCACCTGGTTTGTCTCCAATGATGTCCATCTATCTCTTCATGAAGAGCAGGTTCAATTCCCAAGTTGTAGCTGTGCTTCAGATGCTTGGCTGGATATTTCTTACAAGCATCTTCTACCTTATCTCTATGACAGGAGTTCAAGCCAAAGTCTTTCATGTGATTGCAATGCCTATAGCTCCAGCTACTTAAGCAAAAATGAATATGAATTAACAGAACAGTTGAGCTTGAGGACCAAAGTGCACTTGTAGGCTTTTACTGGGCTCTGTTACAAGTGCAGAGAAAGAGGAAATACAGCAATTTTTTAAAAGCTTTTTGTAAGCTCAGTAAAATCTGCATAGGGAATTTCCTGAAAAGCATTGATTACTGCTTGAATTTGTAGATTCATCCAAATTAATGATTTTTTCAGGACAGAGCTGGTTCTGACCATGGTATGCATTTGAAAGTGAAAAATACTTTTGAGATTTGTTGAAGCATTCTATGCCAGCATTCTCAAAATGAAAAGAAGATGGGAGTTCTTTGGTTCATTATTACTCTAGGGCTGAACTGCTTTTATATATTGAAAGAAAAACAAGGTTTAAAATTGGAGAGGAATTTTGAAGTATTTCTATCCATGCAACATGAATACTTAAATAGTTGCTTTTTGACCATGGAAGTTTTGGCTTTGTCCTTGTTTAGAGTGAGAGGGGGAAAATGAAATCTAGAGAGCTTTGGGGAGAGAAAATTCCATATGTACTCTGCTTATAAACTGCATAGAAACTCAAAACTTCTAAAGCACATCTTGCACAATGCTCAAACAATGACCAAACACTGCTTAAAGCTTGTAACCCATCACTGGAGGTATAAAAATTGTATTTTTGTATAGTGTGCATTGTTTGAAAAGTAGACAATACTAAAATTTCTTAGGTTGTTAATACTGAACTTGTTCAGATCAATCCATGTCACCTGCAGAAGTACAACCAGTGGACATTTCTTCAATGACAGATAGACATTTGTTGTCATTCTCTGTTGGAGTATTCAAATAAGCAATTTATAATCAAATAACCAATATAACCAAATAAGCAATTTATAAGGTTATCAGGTGGCCAAATGCACTTTTTGTGACTTTTTCTCTTTCACCTCTTTTTTTTGTTGGAATCACTGCTTTGGCCAAGTGTGTTACCTCCAAGGTCTGAGTCATAGAATAGTTCTTTCTCCAGATGTCTTCAGCTGAAGCCTTTTATCCCAAGTTATTGAGATTTGATTTGAAAGACTTTATGGGAGCATTTCAGGGAGTCTGGACTACAAATCCTGCTAAGAGGCCATGCTCCTGTTCCCCTGACAAAGGTTCTCTGGACTTTGCAGAGAGTTGTCCCAGTGCTACCCAAGGTCTGTAGTGCAGTGAATTAAGGCACTGAGCCTAGGAAGATGGGCAGGACATCTGGTCTTTCTAGGCTAGTATGGTCAGACAGGAGAGCAAGAAATCTTTGTAAAATGGAGACTTTTACTCTAGGCAATTCATCTCTCTCTTGTCTGTGGGATATCTCAGCAGGACAAATGAAATTGCCTGTTTCAGGTTGTGATGAGTCATTACATTGAGAGAATAATCTCTTCCTTTGACTTCTCAGGGAGCCTGGATGAGTGGCTTAGCCTGCATGCCTAACCTTGGATCCATTAGTGCATTATGAGATAAAGCTAAGAAACATAAACCCCCCTTTCACCCATCCTACAATCAAAGAGCTCTTTTCAGCCAGCCTTTGTGCTCTTTTCCTTTTCACCTTTCCTCAGGGAGCTCTTTAGAAACATGCAGACCTAGTCTGACAATACAATATCATACTGAAAGTCACAAAAAAACCTTTAAACATTGCATTAGCCACACAGAACTTACCATGCTTAGAGAGAAATGCATGCCTTGGCTGTCCTAACTGAGCTGAGGTTTTGGGGTTGGATCACACAATACTTACAGGAAGCAGGAGGTTATCATTAACTGCAAAAAGGAAACCAAAGCCTTGGTCCTGGGGGGGAAGAGATATCTGGACTAGTGGATTGCATCCTTGAAAGTGGTGGCTCTGGGAGAGATCATCAGATACATGCTACCAGCATATCTTTGTTAGCTTCTTTGTGGTCAAATAGTTTAGGGTTTAGATGGAGATAAATAGAAGTGCCAAGGAAAAGGAGGAATTGGTTTTATCATAGTAGAAATGAGACTTGAAACTATATCCACTTTAGGTGTACATATTTCATTAGAGGAAATAATAAAAGAAAAAGATTTTATACCCTATACATCATCCACTGGCATTCCTGTGGGTCTTCAGCAGGACACTTGTGACCAAAGTCTCGTCAGCTTGCATCAGAAGATAAGCAGGGGTGGATTTTGCCCCAAACTGAGCACAGGCAGGATTTTGCTGTTGAAGGGTAAAGCTAGCTGTTTGCAAAGGAGATATAAAGGTTACCATGCAGTATGGGATTCAAAGAAATCTCCAGCTCTGCACCCATTTCATCCATTTGCTGTGTTACTGCATGGGTGGGGAAATCCTAGCCAATGCAAGCAGGATTTAATTAAAAATAGGTACTGGCACTTGGGTGCTGTGAGAAATTATAAACCTCTGAGCTGTTCAAGAGACAGGTCATTGTTCTGTGTGACTTACTGTTTAATTTGGAACCCATTGCTTGCTTTCTAGTCTGGACAGAATATAAATGTATTGTAGGAACAACAGGAGAATGTAATGAATTGAATGTAATGCTCATCTGATTATCAACCTGGCCTCATCCCACTGAAGTGAGTGAAACTCAGGACCCAAGATATCAAGGTGATCTGTGATGCTGGGAACACAGTCTGTGATAATAAAGCAGGGGCATCTTGTGGCAGACCCTGCCTTTAGCAAGGAATTGAAACAGAGCTTCTTTGAACTTGTGATTATGTGATCCTAAAAATTCAGGTACTGTGCCCCCTTTGTACCTCCTGTGCTTTTATTTCTTTACTCTGTTGGTCATGCTGCAGCCCACCTTGCTCAGTGACAAATGATGAAACAGATGCTGAAGGTACTTTCTCTCTGATGTACAAGGAGTTGCAGAAAAGAAAGAAAGAAAAAAAGCCTCTCTGTGATTCTCATATACTTGCAGTATGAGATATTTCAGCCCAAAACTGCAGCTACTGGTGTGTAGCTGCTTCCTTGCTGGAACCACCACTTCCTTCCCCCCCTCCTGGTTAGGAGCTGAAGAAATACTTTCTAGACCTTTACATTTCAGAGCTGTGTTGCTGCAGGAGTTGATGAATAGACTTCATTGTGGAGGCTCATTCCCTGCTGTGGCTCCCACCCTTGTCTCAACATTCCCATCTGGATATAAATCTTGCTTTTCCCTGTCCCCTTCACCCACTCTCCTCATCTTCTCTCCCTGCAGCCCTTTCCAGCCCTTCTCCATGTCCTCTGTGGAAACCTGGAAAGGTGATAAATAAATCATAACTGCCTTGGTTACCAAGATGATAGTCACCCAATATGTAACCACTACATGATTGCCTTTGCCTAATGTTGGAAAATGAAAAACACACTGTGCTTTTGAACAGATCAGCATCTGTGTACATGTGGAACTGTTACTGTGGGACTCCCAGCATATCTATGTAAGGGTCCATCATTTTCCACCATGTGCTGGCAAAAGCTTTCATTGGACATGACTTACAATTCACTGAGGGACCCACTGATGACTCAGGTCATTGCTATTATTTTGTAGATGTTCATGGATCTCTGCCAAAAGAAAGAAAAAAAAAATCCAGAAAAGAAATATTTTTTTATTGAAAGCTACATGAGCTTTTCCAACTTTGCCACCATAATGAGAAATATTTAAAAGATGAGCTTCAAATAGACACCTACAGGCAAATATTTTTTGTGCTTTTACATTACAGACCTTAGAGAAGCATTTGAAAAGCAAAGGGCAGGTTGTGAAGTATGCATCAAACTTTTGAGCTAGCTCTGGAAATTGTATCTACCCTGTGCTTTTGAGCTAGCTCTGAAAATTGCCACTACCCTCTGCTTTTGACCAGATCTGGATCTTCCTTCTACAGCAAGTGGAAAGGACACATCTGTGATATTCCAAGGCAGCATTCAGAGAAAGGTTTTCAAGTTCCAAACGAGTACTGTGCATTAGTAAAATATTTGTAGGGAATTAAAGAAAAAAAAAAAAAAAGAATCTGTGGAGGCAGAGTGTAATTTGGAAAGGGACATTTGTGTTGCATCATTTCCTAAGAGTGAGAGATGCCAGGCTGTAGGAACAGTCTCTGGAGATAAGTGGTGCATGAGGTATTGGCTGGGCTATTTTAAAAGATGACTGAAGAGTACCATTGTGGAATGAGGGAACATTTCTCTGCTACAGTGAGTTACGTGCTCACACACAGCTTGTTACAACTGCTGTTCCAGGAAACAGGGCTGGTCCCTAGGTAGGAAATTGCAACAATTTGTGATTCCACATCACTGGTGTGCTGCACCATGGGAAAAGCTGGCTCAGACAGTTCAGAAATATGTTTCCACTTGCACAGAGATAACAGGAAAGTACAGTCAAAGGGAACATGCTGGTCTACACGACTAAGTTGAACCTGGCCTTGGGCCTTTTCTCTAATTATATGACATTCAAAAGCAATGGGGTAAAGTGGACCCTTCCTTTAACTCAGTGACCCATTAAGGGCAGCTTTCATGAGCATATCTGAGAGGGAGATCAGTAGATCTGAACAGAGATTTTACTTCCAAAGCAGACTCAGTCATCCCCTGCAAGTACCTGTCTTCTCTTTCAGTCTGGAGAAGGAATCTGAGACAGTTCCATTCTTAATTTGGTAGCTCAGGTAGGTCAAATGAGCACAAGTCACTCTGCAGTATAAAGGGCATTTCATCTGGCTCCATCTCTTCAGTGTGAACTTTACTCAGCAGTTCTTTGCTCAGCCCTATGCATGTCTTTGCTATTTTTGCTTTCAATTCAAACTTACTTAGAAAGATGGGGCTGTGGTACAAAGACACAACATCAGCAGCTGACTGGATGTTTTTCCTGCTTTTCCTCAGTTTCCCTCAGTAACTGAGACAGTTACCAAGCCCAAGCAGTGACACCAACTTTACACCCTCTGAGACCATGGAAGTGCAGTTGTCATTTTAATTATTCATTCACCAGAGGATGTTTGGAAACAGGCTGTACTTTTCTGGAATGTGTAGGATCTTCTGCCTGGCCACTTGCAACATGCTCACACTCAGGGAAAGAAATGTGTGCATGCAATTAGACAGGCAGCTATAGACACACACACACACCAGCACACCTCAGCTTGCTGGGCTGCCCGCCCACTTAGCACTTGATGCTGCAAGTCCTGATGATTTCCAGAGTTTCCTCCTGCAGCCTGCTTGATAACAGAGAGATCAGCACATCCAGACACACCTACAGTGTTGAGTGGAACAGCATTTACTTTGTTCTGACCAGACCCTTACAAGAACTCACTGGTGTGACAGTTGAATAAAAGAGAGAGAGAGAAAACATTAATAAAAAGTGATCTTTTTATCAAGAATGTTAAAAAAAAAGAATAAAAAAAGAATAATATACCAATATAGCTTCTATCTCACCTCCTGGTTAGACCAGCAGTCATTTTATTTCTGCCATTAAGACTTGAGATGTGATTTCAGCTGCACTGTTGCCACTTTGGATGAACTTCTCAGCAGTTGGGCAAAGTCACTGGAGTTGCTCAAGGATTATACCACCCCAGCAAACCATGTGATTTATATACCAGCCTCTTCCCCTTGGTAGTTACCTGACATCTGTCTGTAGCACTTCCAAATGAAGAAAAGCAGCCCCTTCCATGAGCTAAACTTTCCATCAAATGTACCAGTCCAGTAAGGGAGTTGTCTGTGTAGCTGTTTGACTCACATCAACACATCCTGCTTCAAAATGCAGAAGCTCAGGAGGCATTGAGGTGAGACATCCTTCTGGGACTCTGAGGATACACCTGGATCTGCTATGTATCTGCACAGCTTTGGCTAGTCAGAAGAATAGAATCATAGAATCATAGAATAGTCTGGGTTGGAAGAGACCTTATAGGTCATCGAGAACCAATCNCATGAGCTAAACTTTCCATCAAATGTACCAGTCCAGTAAGGGAGTTGTCTGTGTAGCTGTTTGACTCACATCAACACATCCTGCTTCAAAATGCAGAAGCTCAGGAGGCATTGAGGTGAGCCATCCTTCTGGGACTCTGAGGATACACCTGGATCTGCTATGTATCTGCACAGCTTTGGCTAGTCAGAAGAATGAGGAAGAGGTGGTTTTTGAAGCCCTGAGACTAGCCTCACCCCTTATGCTTAAGCTAAAGAATAATTTTTAAGTCATTCTTTTTATTCTTCAGCTTGGATTTTTTGATGCCTTGTGAGCAGAAAGCCTTTACCCCATGATATGTTGGATCCATTTCAGCTTGGTCCAGATCTATGTGATGTATGTCAGTTCCCCAGAGCTATTGATCTGCTAAACCACACAAACTTGGGCAGTGTTGAGCAGCAGCACGGGGCAGCAGAGTTTGCATATACTAGTGGGTTGTGCAGGAAATACATTTCTGAGAGCTGGGAATTACAGATTTGAAGACAACTTCCCAGCAATGCAATTAACTGGTCAATATAGTTTAGAGATTTGGAGGGAATGGGTTGGTCCAGATGAGAGGTCCCAATTTGGAGGAGACAGATGAGTGTAGCTCCAGCTTCTGAGCTACTTGGGTCTCCAGCAGGCTGTGACTCTGCTCTCACAGTCCATACCCAAATGGAACAGAGGAGGATGCTTGGCTGGACAAAGCACTGAGCAGCCTGATCTAGTGAGAAGTGTCTCTGCCTATGGCAGAGGGGTTGGAACTAGATGATCTTTAAGGTCCCTTCCAACCCAAATTATTCTATGATTCTATAGTCTTCCAAAGAAGAGCTGGGGGCAGTGATAGTGGACAGGGAAGCTGCACTTGCCATCCTTGTATCTTTGATGGATACTGTTGGACTTGCCCTCTGACTCTAGTCAGAATCAAATGCATACAGAAGCTCAGAACCAGACTTTTTCATCCAATTATTTACTGGCTGACAAAAGACCCCCCATCCTCCAAAACAGCTGGAATCTAAATTTGCTAAATTTTATTGCCTGGGGACTAATAAAAGCTTTGAGTTTCTTGGTTGCCTCCAGAGGATACTAAAACTGGCTAGAACTTACCAGAGCATGGGACAGTCTCATAATGAAATCAAAATTTCCTGCCCAGGGCTGCATTGATGGAGTTTCCAGGCCTCCTTCAATCTTTCTACATTACTTGCATGCCAGCTTCAGGTGTTAGACTTAAAGATAAGTGTTCTTAGCCTCTTCATCACCTCTTAAAGGAGAAGAACACTCCAACCAGTGCTTCTCATGCGAAGCCAATTTCTCCAGAAATAATAATTTGTTGCATGAGCAGCTGAGCTATTGAGGCTGTATTTCCTGTGGAATCATGTCCTCTTTTCCAGATGTTCCTTTCTTCTACCTCGTCCATAACAACCTCATGTTTCTTATGTCCCTTCCATCTGGCAAGAGATGGTGTGCACTGAGGCTAACACAGAATGTCTTGAGAAAGGCAGAAAGATGTGATCTTTGCATTCTGATCAATCTAGAGAGAAGGATGGCTCATGAAGCAAATTGCAATGAAGGAAAAGGTTGTTTTTTCTACTGGAGTGGTTATAAATGACAATTTGATAATGACTTGTCATTGCATTGTTCCCTTTCAGTTTATTTGTATAAAACAACACTGTGAGATTTTATTCATTTGATCATAATAAAATATTTATTTGAATGTCTCAATTTATTAAATCATTCATCTGACACACAGCTTTTGTTCTTACCTCATTGTCCCTGCCTATGGCAGGGGGGTTGGAACTCGATGATCTTTAAGGTCCCTTCCAACCCAAACTATTCTATGATTCTATGAAATGTGTCTTCATTTACTGGACAACATACTTTGATATCATGACAAAGAAAACTTTCAGTGGTCCCTGGTATTAGTATGTTCTTCTCACAAGAAATTTCACAGTGCTCTCTTTCTATTCCAATTTGGAATACAGACTCTCCTTTTTCAAATACCAGAGTATCCTAAGGAAAGGAAATATAATTGCAATCAAGGAGCAGCAAAATAATACTATAAATACTGGGTTTCTAGCAGGAAGGAGTGGTAGCTAATAAAAGCAGCTAGGAATTGGTTGAAATTCAACTAGTAAAGCCAACCTGACTCAATTTTCCTGATACAAACTTCAGCTGAAGTCCTTGGCAAAACATCTCACAAAGTGTTGATCTCCGTCTTCCCTACAGTTTGAAGGTCTTGATGGCCACATAAGGCTGCATGTTCAAAAACTAAGCTTCAGCTATATCAACCTTCCAATTTGAGGCTCACTTTTGAAGTGAAAGAGGTGATCTTTTAGGAGATATGGACAGTGGGATCGAGTGCACCCTCAGCAAATTTGCAGATGACACCAAGCTGTGTGGTGCAGTTGATACACCTGAAGGAAGGGATGCCATCCAGAGGGACCTTGACAGGCTTGAGAGGTGGGCCCAAGCCAACCTCATGAAGTTCAACAAGGCCAAGTGCAAGGTCCTGCACCTGGGTGGAAGCAATCCCAAGCACAGACACAGGCTGGGTGGAGAGTGGCTTGAGTGCAGCTCCGTAGAGAAAGACTTGGGTGTGTCAGTTGATGACAAACTCAACATGAGCCAACAGTGTGCACTCACAGCCAAGAAGGCACCAACCAAATCCTGGGTTGCATCAAGAGGAGTGTGACCAGCAGGTCAAGAGAGGTGATTTTACCCCTCTACTC
>VZTY01024285.1:319-35409 GCA_013400935.1 Turnix velox | reverse complement strand
CGGTGGATGCGGGCTGCGCACACCGGCCTCAGCGGGGCCCTGGCGCTCGGGCTCTTCCTACACCGAACAGGTGAGGCCCTTCCTCAGCCCCGGGCCCTCCCTCAGCAACCCCCACCCCCGTCAGGAGATGGCGGAACCACCCGGGCTTTAGGTTGCCCACCCCGGTCACGGGTGTTCTCCCTCCCCCTGAAGGCTGTGGGGCACTCAGGAGCCCTTTCCGTGACCTGCTTTCCCCCTTCCCACCCCGCAGCTCCTCTTTCTGCCTGGTTTCTCCCCTCAAATCTCTTAGAGGTAAACCCCCTAAAGGCTGCCCCAGGAATTGCTGTGGTCTTTTTTTTGGGGGGGGGATACCTTTTAGATCTCCGGAGGCAGGAGGAGCGTGGAGAGCTGCTGCAGCCGCTCGTCTTCGCCTTGCTGGTGCTGGGCTCCGTCCTGCTCTACTTCAAGGTGTCCCTCATGGATCCGGGTTTCGTTCAGCCTGAGGAGGAAGTGGAGGTACATCACTTCGTGAATCGAGTAAAGTAGCGAAGCTATAAATCTATAGGCTTTTTTTTTCCCCCTTCTTTTCCCCCACTGTGACAGATAATACCCATCTGAAATAGTTTCTGTTACACTTGGCATAAAGGAGGCGTAGAGAGCATCAGGGGTCAGGCCAGACAGTCTCTGACTCATGTTCTCCAACTGCAGCAGGGTTCACAGATTTTTAAATGTGTATTTTACACCACGCTGCCATTGGAAGTGTACTGTGCCATTGAACATCAATCCTTCCTTGCCTCAGAGGCTGCAGCACCCTATGGAATGTGTACATGACCTATTTTGTGCTAACCACTGCTAAGTGCAAAAAAAGCCAGCGCTGAATGGCAAGCGTGGAATAAAACGCTCTCTGCAGCTCTATTTATCGACCTGCTTATAGATTTGTTGCCCTCTCAGAGGATAGATACACAAACAACAGAGTGAAGGAAATGGAGATGCAGTTATGGGAACCAGGAGATGAGCTGTTCCAGGTTCACTTCCTCACAGATGGTGCAGAACTAAACAAAGTGTGTGTTATTATCAATTTTAGTTGTCCACCACTAATATAAATGTTGTCTGTGTTAACAACGTGTCTTTTCAGCAGTGAAAAGACATCATCTTCATGTTCAGAAGTGAATAAACCTTGTTTATGCTTGTCCTGAAGCACAGTTTTGCCATCACTGTGGCATGTTCTCCACACTTATTTCTACCTCTGTAAAAATGTTCTTCCAATAGTTACAGGAGCCTCTTCTCTCTCCCTGTACCTTAACTGTCTGCAGTGGAATTTCATGCCCTTGCATCTATGCAGGAATTATAAGGAATAATTTTAGATTTCATAATAATAGAGACAGCCAGCACTGTGTCCCCACAAAAGGATCCAGGCAGCTCCATCATGCCAAATGGGCCAACAGCAGCAGCACTTCTTAGCTCCTCAGTCACTCCCAGTCACTCCCTTTCTCTCTTTTTTTTTTTTCAGGCAGGCAATATTGAAGAAAAGAGCATGTTGATACCCCAACTTCCAAGCAATATTAAGATGCGTCGTTGTGGTTACTGCATGGTGAAGGTAGGCATTCATAAAACACTGGAAGAGAATGGGATGAGCCATTTGTAGGCTTACAGACCCCAACTGGAGAGCTGTATCCAGTTCTGGAGTGCTCAACATATTGAACTGTTGGAGGGGTCCAGAGGAGGACCGCAAAGATGATCAGAGGGCTAGAGCATCTCCCTCATAAGGACAAGCTGAAGGAATTGGGGTTGTTCAGCTTGGAGAAGAGAAAGCTCATGGGGGGAACCTCATGGTAGCTTATCAATCCCTGAAGGGGGCTACAGAGAGGCTGGGCTAGGACTTTTGAATAGGGTCCAGGATGGCAGGACTAGGAGTAATGGATGCAAATTGGAAGAAGGTAGATTTAGGCTGGATAGAAGAAACAAGCTCCTTACCATGAGGGTGGTGAGACACTGGAACAGGTTGCCCAGAGAGGTTGTGGATGCCCCCTCCCTGGTGGTGCTTTAAGGTCGGGCTGGATGAGGCATTGAGCAACCTGGTCTAGTGGGAGGTGTCCCTGCTCATGGCAGGGAGGTTGGAACTAGATGATCTTTAGGATCCCTTCCAACCCAAGCCATTCTATGATTCTATTTTTTGGCAACATCTGCTGTTGGCTTTGTTTTTCCCCTCTGTCACTACTGCTCACTGCTCAGTGGTTTGAAGGCAGAGCAGACCTGATTAATTCCTTCAGAGGGTCACCCTCCTGCTGAAAAACTGACAGAAGAAGTAAAAACAACTAGCAATTTGAATTCAGATACAGCTGTGAATTGAAAAGCAATCCAAATACACTGTACAGCTAAAGATGTAGCAGTGATGGACAGTGGGACATACACTAGTTTTCTGATACTGAAACAAGTCCTTGCTGCTTCAATGAAACAAGGACCTTCTTTTGCTATTTATTCTACATTTTTACTGCCATGTTGGTCAGAACCTTAGAGTATTGTCAAAAAGCTTCTACCAAAAAGGGAGCTGAACAGCAGCACATGTTTGGTTTTTGTTCTGCAGCAGCCAATGCGAGCCAGGCACTGCCAGCTGTGCCAGCGCTGTGTTCGCCGCTATGACCATCACTGCCCCTGGATTGAGAACTGTGTGGGAGAGAGGAATCACCGCCTCTTCATTGCCTACTTGGGCTTGCAGCTTGTAGTTCTGCTGTGGGGAGCTCAGGTTGCTTGGTAAGGCCTGGAATAAGCACTTCTACCTCTGAAACTGCTTTAGGATTGGTGCCTCCAGAGCCCTGCTGAAAGGCTGACACCAGAGATTGGGTTGGTTTTGTCTCTTCACCATTTTTTGCACCCTGGAGACCAGCTTTCCTGAGCCCTATATCTGCTGAGGGACAATACAGATGATCAGTTCTGCTGTGGGGAGCTCAGGTTGCTTGGTAAAGCCTGGAGTAAGCACTTCCACCTCTGAAACTGCTTCAGGGTTGGTGGCCCCAGGTCCCCACTGAAGGGCTGACAGCAGAGATTGGGTTGACTTTGTCTCTTCACCATTTTTTGCACCCTGGAGACCAGCTTTCCTGAGCCCTATATCTGCTGAGGGACAATACAGATGATCAATAGTTGATCAGAATGCCATATTATAAGTTTGCTCATCTTTGTTTTGCTCATCTTCTGAGACCCATATCTGCTGAGGGGCAATACAGATGATCAGTAGTTGAGCAGAATGCCATAATATAGGTTTGCTTATCTTTCTTTTAACCTTAAATTAACAGAATTATCAAGAATAAAAAAGCTAAATAACTTTGCTTCTGCTACTGCAATACAATCTTTGCTTAAAAATTTCAGTACTGGAGGCTCTAGCAGGGTTTCAGCTGTGCAGGAGAGGATTTAACCAAAGATTTTTTTCTCAGCTCTCAGGGAGAACCAGCATCTTTTAAACATCTGAGAATTTAAGTCGCTATTGGTGCAGGCTCTAAAAAGCTTGTAGTACCTTAACTCTGTAGTACATGAATATCAGAAGCTCACAATGAAACTTCAACAAGTTTGCTTGGCCCATGCAACTAGGTCTGCATCTTTAACCATGGATTTGTTTGTCCTTGAATTGAAAGGTCAGGCCTCTACTTTGAACAGTCCTGGAAGTGGCTGCAGCACAACTTCTTTCTCCTCACATCCTTCCTCCTGATAATCATATTCACCATTGTTGTCCTGCTGCTGCTTGTTTCACACCTCTACCTGATCTCCTGCAACACCACCACCTGGGAATTCATGTCCCACCATCGCATCTCCTACCTGCGGCACTCCGAGCTGGAGAATCCCTTTGACCAAGGGGTAATCCTCAATCTCTGGAGATTCTTCTGTTCAAGCCACCTCATTGCATGGGAGAACATCTACATCCAGAGGAACAATGAGCCTGTCTAGTCACAGCAATACCTGCTTGGGAATGTGCCAATACAGCTGCAGGCTGCTGGCCAAAGCTTTGCTGATGCAGCTGCTGCTGTTGCCTTGCATGGAACTTTAGTACATCACTAACTATGCAACCTGTTCCACAGTCCTGCAGCTTGTATTTCAAGGCTAGCCAGGGTTTTTTTAATATATATTTACAAATAACACTATTAGAAAGGAGACACAGGTTCTGGGGAGGCCAGCGGGCTGACTTCTGCACTGAACCAAGGTATCTCTAAATTTACTTCCTTCTGATAATTGCATGCTCATCTCTCTAGAAGAGCAGTGTGAGCTTCCCTGTTTACTTCTCTCCCCCAAAGTTTCCTTCTCCTTCTGCTGCTAGGGAACAGCAGCTACTACAGCCAAAACCAGAATCAATACAATTCCCATGGCTGCACTTTGACAATGTTCTCAGTATGAGAACTGCAGTGCCTTTTTTTGTCAGTAGCATTGAGCACCTGATAGAAATATTTGAGTAAATATTTGAACACTCAAAAGCAAATTTCATTTTCATCCCATGCCTCAGCACTTTCCACAAATATTTAAGTGTTAGTAGTGTTAATGTGCAGGAGAAACAGCTCTAAGGCACCAAATTCAGCTTATGAGATAATTAGCCTGGGCTTTGTGATGCCCTGACCAGCTTCCTAACAGTTTTTTTTTTAAGTTGATGGAAATGTTAACAGTTCCCAGACTATTTTGGATAAAAAGGTAGTACTTGCCAACAGATTTGGTAACTTCATACTCACTCCTTTCCAGTTGCTTGTGGAGAGAACCAGAAGCAGAGGTGGGTCCTCGAGTAACACCATTGCTCAGGTTGTGCTGCTACCTCAACAGAGCAGTAAAAGTTTAACAGAAGAATTCAGAGTTTCAATGCAGGAGGAAAAATTGTGGTCCTGTTTGTTTCATTGCTATTAGGGAATGCCAGTGGCTTTCCAGGATAGCAGCAGGCTTGTTTCCCACTGAAATATAAAGTCATGGATCAGGTTTCCATGAGGAACTAAAAGGAAATCTGGGCAGATCACTTTTGGCTTTAAAACCAGAAAACACTGGGTTGTGAATTTTAGTCCTGACCCTTTCTACACAAAAATTTGCACTACAAAAACCTTAGTTAAAATACTTTTGTGCCTTAATTGCCTTGGCTCAGGAATTAACACCAGCTTGAGCACATCTGGCTGGTAGGATGCACTCAGGGATTAAAGCTGATGAGCACTCACGAAATGACAGTGCAGTCACAGCACCATAGTCCAAAACCAGTTTAAAAAAAGCACTGGGGCTGTAATCTGTGTCCAGTCTGGTTTGTTCAGGGCAGAAACTCCTCTCAGAGGGCTACCAGAACACTTAAGTCCTGTTTTCCTAAATGTTACACCAGCCAGAAGGTATGCTTGGAGTTTGTGTGAGTGTGGTGCCTGCTAAAGTTGTTCTTATGCCACTCAACACTTTCTCTTTCTCCAGGTATCAGTCAAAAGTTTGTCAGCGGGTACTGCAGCTCAAAACACAGTTTTGTTATGCTTTTTTAAACACATCAGACTGATAACTTATAGTCTTTTTATTTTACTATGGCACCTTAAATTAAAAGATTAAAGATGTGGGTTTGGTTCTATATGCCTCTTTCTTTGAACCCAAGCTCTAGGTTTCACCTGTGCTAACAATCCACTGTGCTGCCCACCTTAACCTTAGGAAAAGTCACAAAACTCACCAGTAAAATAAAACTCTGCCTGTTGAGTAGAATGTGGTCATCCTTGATAAGGAAACATTCCTCCAACACTAGGGTGATATGTTCCTGCTCTGGCAGGGGAATTAGACTTAGGTGATCTCTTGAGGTCCCTTCCAGTCCCTGACTTTCTGTGATTATGTTGAGATGAAAAGCTGAAGTTTCATTATGAGAAAAGGTATCTTTATTTTCAAAAAACCAAAGAGTATGTGCAAAGCTGTGGCTTTTTCAGATCAATAAAAACAATAGCAAAGATTTGGCATCTTCAAACAAGTAGAAAGAGACTCCTTTTTCCTTAAGATACATCACTTGGGTCGTTATCAAACCCAGACATCATTATCATGGTTGTGATAAAATACACTCCTTGTCTGGCATACATAATTATGAGCAGAATGGGCATGAAATCATTACATGGGAATGCTGCATATCTTTTGTAGAGAACAGGTGAGAAGCAGCCATTCCCCTGCTACAGTGCAGCTTTGAAATGCTGTGTTTTTTACTTAGGCTTTTTTTGCAAAGAGTAGCCTGGTTGCAAAGATCATTTGATTTCATTAAATTAAGTCCAGCTTAAATTCCAGATTTCCATCTGTATTCACGGGCAGCAGAAGATAGATCCAGTAAAATATTAATTACTCCATAAAAATAATTAACAACAGGTATCCTTCCAACACATGATGTTGAGTATAATCACAGTAGGTTAACTCAGCTTGTGAGGAACTCTCTTCCTGGGGCTATCAGCAGCATCAGTGCAAGGAATTCTGTTGACTTTCCCATTGCCTATGCCAAGTCCTCTCTGCATTCTCTGGAGATGATAATAACAATGTTCATGTTTCTCACAGCACAGGAATCAAACATTTAAAAGATGCCTGGAGACAAAGTCAAAGTCTTTGAAGATGGTTTGCTCCTTTCGTGTCAGGAAAGCAACCTCTTCTGGAGGAGTAAGGATTGGCTTCTGTGATGTAAACTCTTCATCAAAGTTGCTGATGTCAGTGGGATCTCTTATAGTGGGCACAAAAGGGGGTTTCAGATTCCTGGCTAACAAGGCATCCCAGTCAATTTCCTGTAAGAGAAGGATGTGAACAGGCCAGGTTGACATTAAGCACATTTGGGGGGTGTCATTTCAAACATGAATTGAAACTCAAGTTCCTCGATACAGCAGTGAGGTGCTACAGAAGATGCCACTAAGATCTCATTGATAGTGATAATTAGAGATAAACCTCAGTGCTAACAGAAAGCAAATCACTCTCAGCAACAAGACAAGAGGTGAGAGGGAAGGACAAGGCAAGTTCCTACCTTAAAGAAGGCCTGGATTTTAATCTCTTCTGCATCTTTTTCCCCTGCTCCCAGTCTACGCTCTGGACATTTCCGAAGCAGCTGCAGGAATTTTCAGTTCAAAATTAGACAACTGGAATGTGGATGGACAGAAATAACATTCCAGAGAGAAAAATAAAAGGATGGGTTGGTCTAACCCCTCATTTTGCAGCAAGGTTATAATCCTTGTGAACAACTTGCCAACGTCAGTATGATGCCTGCTATAAACCACATGAAGCATCTCATCTGAATTGTGCACCTGTGACTACTGGATCACATTCAAAACACAAATCAAGCCCACCTCCACTAGATGACTCTGACATTCCTGCCCTTGAACAAACATTTTTCCCTTTCAGAGTTAGCAGCAACAAGCCTCAGTAAGAAGCCTGCTCAGTCATCCTTCGTCAAAAGGATGGCATTCATGTAAAGAGAAAGAAAGGAAAAAATACATATAAATTGTAAACATTTCCCTGGTCTGTGTAGGCAGATCTAGATTACACAAATGTTGTCCCAACCTGATCAAGTCCCTCTGGATCCACTTAGACAGTACAAACAAATCCCTCAGGTTCCAGAGACCCATCACAGCCATTACCTTACGGATTATAGAAAGTGCCTCCAATGAAAGGAATCGTGGATAGCGGACTTCATCGTTGACAATACTGTCAAAGACTTCTTCTTCATCATCTCCAGGGAATGGTGACTGCAATTGTAACATATTATTATTTACTCCACAGAGCACTACTGAATAGAGATGAGTATAGCAGGGAGCTGTATGGATGAATTAGTCCTTGGCAAGCACTACCAAGAAAAATGGAATTTAAGTACCAAGAAACACTCAGCAAAATTTTATCTCAGGTGGTCAAGCACTCCTCTTCCCAAGGCTGCTTAGTGAGATCCTTTGAGAGGAAGGTGATCTTACCTCACCAACAAGCATCTCATAAATGAGGACGCCCAGTCCCCACCAGTCTACTGCCCGGGTGTATGAGACGTCTGTTAGGACTTCTGGAGCCAGGAATTCTGGAGTGCCACAGAAGGTGTTGGTGCGGTCTCCAAAACCTATTCCTGTAGAAAAAGAACACTTAGAAAATCCAACACACACCACTAAACCACATCACATGCATCCTCACCTTCTGCATGTGTTTTGGTTTTGGTTTTTTCTTTTTTTTAAGATGGGGACAAGCACAAGTTATACAGAGTCACCTCAGTACCTGTGTTTGTGAATACATTACTAAAGCTCAGATCCTGAATTGGTTCTGCAGTTCAATTCTGGCTTCACCAAGGTCACTCACCTTCCTTACACAAGCCAAAATCTGCAATCTTCACAAATCCTTCAGCATCTAAAAGCAGATTATCCAATTTCAAGTCCCTGCAGGCAAAGGAGAGGAAAGAAACATTGCATGAGGTCTGAGGATTGCCATCCAGCATCTTTATTTACAAGAGGCAGAAACTAAATATTAATGAAGAGAATAAACTGAGTTCACACTTGGTTTAAATAATGTATTATTCAGAGGATTCCCCTTAATTTATTGGTATTTTCCTCTCAATGAAAGGTTCACAAAGCAGCTTTGAGCCGGGCAGGGCTTATTCATCTGGAAAAAGACCATCCCACAGCAGCATGACAAATTACTCCACTATCACAGTAAAAGCCATGATTTACAGGTCCCCCCCAAACATATTGACATGTCACAGAGAACTAATCACCTGCAGCATGTCAGATGAACAGCTTCTAGATGGTTTTCTTTACTGTAAGCATGATGAACATGCTGATAGCAATAGGCAGTGAGGAAAATACAAGACAGACAGAAAGATTAGAAACCACAGCAGGACAGCAAGCTTCAGGGAGCTACAAGGAAAATAAACTTCCAAATTTCTGAATGGTCTTATACTTGATTCTTTGCTGCATTACCTATAAACAATCTTCTTCTCGTGCAAGAACTGGAGCCCCAAGACTACACAGGCTGCATAAAATCTAAAAGAGAGAGACAAATATCATTAAGCATCCATGAAAATCAAGTTACAAATTCATAGTGCCTGAAAACCAGAGTAATTCTAGCTCACCGAGCTGTGTGCTCCGGAAAGACATCTTCATGGATGCGCATCATAAGATCACCACCTGGAGTATATTCCATCACAAAACAAGCATGATGAGGTGTCTGGAAACATGCAAACATGTTTATGAGGAAGGGATGATCAGAAGAATTGACCACTTCAAATATTCGCTTCTCACAGTTCAAGCTGCCAGAATTCAAAGAGAGAAAATGTTGATGTTAAAACCTGACATAAAACACTCTTTTAAGAAAGACAGGATGAAGAAGAAAACTTTTACATCCTAAGTCTGTGAAGTAAAAAGTGAGGGCTATTACATATTTATCTACTATACTTCTAAACCTTGAGTTTGAGAGTGTTCTTCAGGGATGTTATTCCAACAGCAGCTAGAAAACAGCACTCATCACAAGTTTCTTTACTCCTGATTTTAGTTCCCCAAGTCTTAAGGTCACATTTAACCTTAATAGTACCATGACTAGTACACATCATACCTACTAACACTTGATTAGAGGTGTGTTAATGTAGCCTCTGGCAATAGATCTCTAAGCAAAGCTCACCTATCAATTTCATCTCTCCTAATAATATCTTTTTTCTTCAAGGCTTTGATGGCATAAAGCTTCCCAGTTGCTTTGTATTGGGCCAACAGCACCTGAAAGACACAAAAGCAAATCCATTATTTCCTCATTGGATTGCTTTGACTCTCAATGACACAAACTTTTTTCATCCACTCCGAAGAGTCATTCTCTAAACCAAATTCAAGTAATTCCAGAAGTGGAGAACATTATTTCTGCTACTTGTGCTGCAGCAGGCCAGAAGGATGTCATTGTAACTTAAATTCTTTTCACAAATAGTAGCATCACCGCTTGCCAAGAGCTTCAGGAGAACCTCAGAGCTCTGTCAGCATGCAACTATGCAAACAAGTTTTGAGAATGGAGTTATTCCACAGGTGATCACACAGGACAATGGAAGGAATGGTAATGATGAGCTTTATGAAATCACTTAGAACTGCCTGGGTGGTTTTCTCCTGGCTTTGAACCCACAAATCTTCAGGAGTTTTGACTGTCAACAGGAGTTATCAGCTGCTTATGAGGTTGGTTTTGTTTTGTGTATCTGCACTGCAACAAATCTCTTCCATTCTGCAATGGTGCTATTTAAACTCTTCATTACCTTCCCAAAGTGGCCACGTCCCAGCATGGCTATGCAGTGAAAATCCTCAAGATGAACTGTCTTCTTCCTGCAAACAAAGAATTGGTGAGTCAACACTCAAAAGATCCTGAAAACTTGGGCTTGCTGCTGCTGTGCTGCAATGATAAGGTGAGGAAACTGCTTCCAGTGTGTCAGCATTTTGACTTCTACCTGTACTGGAGACAGGAGTAACAAATCTCAGACTCCAAAGCTTGCTTGCTCTCTCTGCTGCTTCCCATAACAGGATTAGTTCCCTTTCAACCCTACCCTTGGGGCAGTGAAATTAATTTTTGCCTACACTCCTTTCAGCAGGCTCGACAGCAATTGTGTTAATCAGACATTAATGTGTATAGTGCTAGTAGGATAAGGGCACAAGGAGTCTTAAACAGGAATTTGAAATTAATCTCAGTGAGACAACAGACACAACACGTTGCTAGAAAATAAGCAGCTGAATAAAAAGATGTTATAGAACATTATGTCAGACACAAGGTGTTACCAAGGAAACTATGGCTGCAGAATTGCTTGGAAAGAAATTAAAAACAAAAAACAACAACAAACCAACAACCCACACCCTAAATCATTTAGTCCAGGATCATCTTTAAAAGACAGCAGACTCGCCATACTCCTCCACAAGTGAAATGACAGGCTAAATAACTACTCACAAAGGACCCTACTCCCTCCTCAACCTTCTCAGAGAGAGGTAGGAAGCTGCCTGATTGCATCCTGACTACAGGGGATTGAACAGGAGACCCTTCAAAAATGATGATGAAGTTATGAACATAACACTATGATCAGCTATGAGATCAGCTTTGATAGGTTTTGCTATTTATGCTTTAACAATCAGTATTAGTTCAAAAATATATATTTTTTAAAATTGTCCTGATTTTGGTATACTTTCTACTGTATACCCTTACTACATATAAATTGTGTACATACAACTATCATAGACTATCAATAACCTACTGTTGTAACCTCCCTGCATAAGGAAATAGTGTATCTCACACATCAATTAGAAACTCAAGGGTGTGAGGGATGCCAGAAGTGTTTCTGAAATGTGTTACTTAGAATGCAGACACATCTAAGTATAGCACACCAGGAGGAGGAAGCATTTGGAGACAAGTTAAGTGGCTTTACCCTTTCCTAAATTCATCTATCACATCATAGTGCACAGCCTATCAACAGGCTAAGCATCAGAGTCAATAAGCAAATAAGACACAGTAAACATCTGGACAAGTGTTCTCTGGAGGTGTTTAAGGCCAGGCTGATGAGGCACTGAGCAACCTGGTCTAGTGGCAGTTGTCCCTCCCCATGGCAGGAGGGTTGGAACTAGATGATCTTGAAGGTTCTTTCCAACCCAGACCATTCTATGATTCTATACGTGAAGTTCAGAGAAGGCTTTTCATGGTACTGTCTACACTAAGAGTCTACTGCTGAGAAACTTGAGCAGAAGTTTAGCCTGCATGCTCCAAAGTTTCAGCCCAGTGCCTCTTTCATTTGGGACCTGAGACCAGCCATGCTGTCTGTAGTTACCTTGGAGATGCTGTGATTGGTACTTCTGTTGGTGAAGAGCCACAAGACCTCTCCTCAACGTGCAGCCTCTTCAGACACTAACAACAGAAAGAAAATTACAGTGTGACAACTTTTGGCAGCACCAAGTCAGACCTGAACACTTGCATCCAAATTTTCTCCTCTGTCATGATCCAGCATAACCACAGACAACTTCTTGTACTTGGTCTTGCCTCTTCTTGAAGGACTTCACTTCACCCTAAAAGCTGTCTGACCCTCCTCTTCACTGCTTTCTCTGTGCACTCTTGGCCTGAACCCCAGTGCTGAGCTACCTCCCATTTTGCTTCTCCCAGAAAAGGAATTTATAAATAAAAAAAAGGAAGAAAAACGGGAAAAGAAAAAAATAAAAAAAAGGAGAGCAACACTTCTGTGAAGATTCATGCTACAATAGCTCCCTGGACTCTGAATCCCTAGAGATCAGCAAGCTAATGAGACACCTGCCTAAAGCATAGTCAATTTATCCAGTAACAAACAAATAAGGAAATTCAGAAAAAAAGAATAGTCTGCCTAAGAGTCCATTAGCCCTGTTACCGGAGAATCTGCAGGAGATGGTGTTGATTCTTTGGAGTTGGACATCAAAAAGAGTCGTGGGGGCTTTGGTGGGGCTTCATCAGCAAATGCAAGCTTAGCCACAGGAAATTCACTGCATTTGTAAGACAAAATTGAAGGAGATTGCCTTAGGGCAAAACATTGGACACAAACACCTTTGCTATACAAACTAAGTCCAATACAGTGGGGAATAGAACTCCACAAGCCTGTGAAGTATCAACAAAACAAATGCTCTTCAAAATGGTTGAAAAAACCCCATGCTATTAAAACTGTTTACAGTTAGAATTGCATTCCAACACTAGCTATGAAACAGGTTTGTAGAAATAAATCAATGATAATCAAGAATTTAAAAGAGGCCTTGATTTTGACAGCAACACAGTAGTTGATTTATTTCTCCCAGGGTCTGTGAATCAGTGGGAATAATCTCTTTTAGAGAGTGGCTAATTCTCTAAAAACTAATTCTGACAAATTTGAGAAGTTATTATTTAGAGAAATTTCTTCTACAGTATATTTAAAAGTTTAGCTAGTTACATATCTTCTGAATGCTACATCGTGCTAGTGGTTGGGGAGTACATGTAACCTCACAAAAGAAGAGTAATTTTTACAACAATCATATTGTGGCCTTGCATAAAGCTAAGTTAATGAGGATATTTCAGAAGTGGAACCAGTATTCCTTTTTGTGTATACAATATAAATTTGAAAGTCTGCTTTTGTTCCTCTTCTCCTGTATCATGGTGTTTACTTATTACCACTTCTATGCCCACAGTTCTCACTGTAGGCTAAAAGAAAGCTGCTGAATTTCCTCTGGCTCTGGAATACACACCTAGTTAGGAAAGCTATTCTGGAAATCAATCTGACAGCTAATAATAAATCAGAGCTACCCACAGTGTAGTGAACACCCCACTAAAACAACAATTTCAGGCAGCATCAGCCTTTCTTAAAATCCTGAATTAAGTTCCACAGATACAATTTTCACATCAGTATTTTCTTCCAACCTTAGTAAGCCACAACTTAATTTTAAGACCTATCCTACATCTGTTCCAGAGTGCCATCCAGCAACATGACTTACCTACTCGGTTTGGGCACTGAATCACCATGACTTTGTGGGGGAACTGGAGAGAAGTCTGTGTGAATGGGATCGTGAAGTGGGGGACTCAGAGTGGTCATGGAACTACAGGGAGGGAGGAAACTCATCATCAGGCGACCCCAAGCAGCAACACTTATGTTCATTTGAGGAGCTCGGAGAAATTCCTTCCCTGGAAGAGTCAGAGTCAAAACACCAATGAGATTACAATGAGTAAATCACCATCTAATGTGCTGTTGAAGGATCGTTTTCACCTAAACACCATAGGTTACTCAAAAATGTGGGTCACCCTTGGAAAAAAAGGCTTTTTTCAAAGAAGGGATTGACAAAACAGATCTACTATTTCACCTACACTCAGCTCCAAAAATTACATGAAACATTAAAGATAAATTTTATTGTAAGTCAGGTTTTCCTTTGCTTTACAGACTGCATTTCAATCATAGAGGCTGTTAATGGAAAGTTTCTGAAAGTGTCTTTAAAAGCGTAAAACGTTTTGGATATTCTCATTGTTTTTACTACTTCATGAAGAATATAAATACCAAAATCTCATTTTCCCTCACTGCTAAAAGTCCTCAGTGTGTGGTCTTACCTTCTCCAGCTTCACAAGCAAAAGAATTTGCAGACAAAAAAATAAAGTACGCAAGTTACTTCAGTCCCTAAACTATTAATCTGAGATGCCAGCTCTAACAACTTGACAATCTTTAGTCCATTCATTCTACAGTCTTCTGTAGTACACAGTTTTCCAGAAAACTTTACAAAAGCTGTTGAAGCCAATTCCTGGTTAAATTAGTGCAGCTTGAGTCCTGGATCTTGCTGAGAAGTCTTAAATAACTAGTGATTATATCTTCCTAACAGTGTTAACCGTGAATAGAAACACCACAACAGTTTCACATTACACACCATGCTGCGGCCAGGCTGCCTGCGCTTTTTGGGACTGAACAAGCATTTGCATTCCAATGAAGCCCCCCTACTTGCAGTAATTAGCAAGCATTTGAATGTCTTGCAAATTTAGTGGGATAGGAGTGCCTTCACCTACACACGAGACAGTGAGCAGCCAGCTCTCTGGCAAGTTACCTTTCTGTTTGGGGAAAATGCGTTTCTGTCGCTGCAGTTTTGGCTTTCTCTCAAAGACAGGATTGCAGAACATCACCTGTCAGAGAAGCAAAGGGAATTTGTCATGACACTTCGCTTAGACTGAACACAAAAGATGCTACAGGTGCCTGTTCTCTCAGCAAATTTTCCATTCATATCTGATTAAGTTAGGAGTGACCACCACAAACTCCAGACTGAGTTACTCTGCTGCACTCTCTATAAACACTTGTTACTTCAGCTGTGATTTTAGATGGTGGAATATTCTGCCACCTGAAATGCAGAAAATCCCCCAAATTTACGACCAATTCATATCTCACACAAAATTAATCTAATTTGTAAAACCATATTTAAAGCACATAGCCATCTGTGGGGTAAAAAAATTAGCAGTCCGTGGCATGGAGGTAAAAAAACCAAAACAAAACAAACAAATATTACTCTCACCAAAAAAACTCAGAGAAGCTACTCACAAAACCAAACCACAACAAAACAAGAAGGCGAGGAGAGGAAGCAAATTTGGGTACATGAGGTCAAGATCCCACTTTTGGAAAAGTAACCACAGGAACTTTCATCATAACACAAGGGAGAAAGTGCTGAGGCTTTTAAGGGATTATCAGGATAATCTCTTCATCAATGGTGCTTCAAACTCTTCATTATTAGCCTTAGGATGATGATAAAATAAGCATGCCCAAAGGAAATTTGGATCTCTGATTCTACAGTGCCTGTGAATCAAACCTGACCATTAAGCCATATGCTTAATTGAAGTGTCACCAATGAGTCATTGAAAGCAGATAAAAACCAAGGGATTTCACAGCACACACACATACAATTACAGAGGAGCAGCTCAAGAGTCACTCTGGGCTATGACATTTTGCATCTATTATATCATGTCGTTCCTTATTCGTATACAGAGGATTTATAAAAGGATTTCAGGTGTCATTCTACCCTTCTAGATTATTGTTCCTTCCATCCTGGAAGGAATCCATCCTGCATTGCACAACACCCTCAGGGTGGGCACCCTAAACAGACAGAGCTCTCTGAGAAAGAAACAAAGCTGACATTTATACCTCTGCAAAAAGCATTCCTTGGGGTTCGAGTGAGAGGCACATCCCATGACGTTCGTTGTCAAGGAAATCATCCAAACGTAAAAACTTCACTGCACAGAGTTCTCTCCAGTCTCTCCAGTAAACTGCAATTTCTAGCTCACGAGACTGGGGGGGATGCATGAGTGGTGGGAGAGAAAAAAGAAAGCAGAAGAGTTACTTACTGCCCCGTGCTCTGGAAATGGCACACAGATTGTAATAAAGTAAACGATTTTTTTAAATTATCAGTAAACACTATTCATAAGTAACTTCTTTAATCCTTCTGATCCTTGCTTTCTGTGCTGTTCTCTGATTTCCTTAACTCCTGACCCTCTTGGACATGGCTGCCTTGGCTCCCCATTTCAGAAATCCCCGTGAGACCCACTCTGCTGGTAAGATGAAATAAAACTGCTGAGATAAGGAGAGAAGGACAACAGATGCTGTTCATGCTGAATCTCTGCCAGAGATGCTCTGCCTTCAGGGGAAGACTAAGATAACTGGCACACAAAAGGACGCGGGGACAGCAGCAACACACAGTTGAATCAAGTGGAATGGCAGCTAAACCAGCAAATCTGGAAAGGTGAAATGGAAAAACAAACAAAACACCAGGAATCTAGGACAGACTTACTCGGTCCAGCTCAATGATAAAGCTCTGGTCCCATGTCTGGTTATTAACTGGTCCCCAGTTTGTTTGGCCAACCACTTTATTGTCCACTTTGAGCACAGCAAGAACCTCATCTAGACAAAGGAGAAAACATGGATGATAATCTTTCACCAAAGCAAAAGTCTCATGCTTAAAGTGAATATCCCAATCAAATGCTAAGATGACCAGGTATAAGGCAATTCATTCTCCTTAAGTTCTGCAGAAACCAGGTTTCCTCTAATCACACTCATACCAGGCTAACCCAGTACCTTGATGAGAAGCCCCCAGAAACCTATATGCCACTCACAATTCAACAGGTAACCCCATACTCACTGCATGGCTCTTCATTCTTCAGGTACTTTCCTGCCACGCTACGGCCATGGATACCAAGGCCAACTCGTGTTCGGGAAAGAGACTTCAAATCACTTGGGCTGCCACAGATGGGAGAAGAACTGGTCATTCTGGAACGTCCTGGAACATTTTCCAATAGGTCCTGACACCCTATCAGTCTCACTTCCAGTGTTCCTGAGGAATATGAGGAAAGGGTATGATTATGGAAAAGACAGAACTGATTCCATTCCAGTCAGCTTGTCATCACAAGGGTCCAAGAATTTCTCAGATTCATGATTTCTTGGTTAGTAGCTCGAGTCTAGCCCAGATTAATGGACTGCAAATCCACATGAACAGAAAGCTCTGATTGGTCTAGAAGTACTAAGACAAATTTCTAGAAAAACAAATGTCTGCATAAAAAGAGGTGTTACTGCAGTGAGAAGAAACACAACTCACTTTTTTCTTCCCCTCTGACCCCTCTCCCAACAACACACCGTGTGGGATTTATGTACCTGTAAGGGCTGTAGGTTTGATGACTGTAGTGGGTTGGATACTGCCCTGCTGAGCTCCCAGAGAGGAAGTATTTACTAGTTCCTGTTTGATTAATGCTCTTTTGGGGTGATCAGGAGAAAGCTCACTAAGTTGTCGTTCCAAGGACAAGCGCAACAGGTCAATCTTCTGAGAGGACTCTTGCAAACGACCCTGAGCCTAGAAATACAAAGTAGAACAGAAGCCAATCAGAAAGTTTCAAAGTACAGCCTCAGGCCAGGTACTACTAATCCCTTTTGAACTATAACAGTGAGTTACAAAAAAAACAGACCAGATAACATCTAACAAATAAAGGAACAAAACCAAACATTTTCCCACAGATTCTGACCAAGTCATTAGTGTCACTTCTTGAAAAATTTCATCAAAGGAAGGAACATTTTCTCTAGAAAGGAAAGTGATTCCAATCAGTATGTCCTCACAGAGGCGAAACCTTCAAAAATGAATTATTCTTTGTAAAATCTACTCATTCATTATTGTTGAGGCAAGAATCCCTGCTCTCCAGAAGACCTAAGTGCTTACCTCAGCCAAAAACTTGCGATCCTGTACCCGGCTCCCTCCGAGGATCTTCAGCACGTTTTTTGCCCCCTCAGCCACAGCAGCCTCAATGCGCAGGTGATGTCTCAGCTCCTCAATACGCAGCTCCAGAGCACTGATGGTGGTCCCCATCCTCACTAGGAGATAAAATACAGTGAGGGAGCAGCTTTAGTATTTGCTCACCTGATAGCTTCTTGATGTTGTTCTCCATGTTCATGTTACAAACCTGGCTTAGATCTCTAAACCATTCCCATAATTTCATAAAGTTATACATGAAATGTTGTTTTCAAAATTAATAGACTTCAAATTTAACTTTTATTTTCATGTAGCAAACATCTGCCTTTATGTATTTGCTTAGTATACTCTTTTTTTTGGTTCTAGTATAAATAAGTATTAGGAGGGTGACAGAAAAACCTTATTTAGCTGCTTTCAGAAAAAGTGTTTTAGTTTTCTCCTATGTTTGTAGCTGATGGAAAAGGGCCTTAAAGATAAAACTGTGACCCAATCTTGATGTGACTACTCTGGCAGGGGATTGGACAAGATAATCTTCAAGGTTCCTTCCAATCCCTGACATTCTGTGATTCAGTGGATCTTGGGTCTTTGGCCACATCTGTTCTGGGCTGTATCAGTTACTTAAACCACCTTACCTGCTGGATCCACTGTATCTTCCATCCCTCCTGCTGACTGAGATACTTTCACAATGTGCATGCGGATTATTTCAATCTTTGTCTTGCTGTCCTGAAGCATCTGCTGAGCTGTAGCCAGCAGCTTCCTCTCCTGCCAAAAAGAAAGCATATGCAGTGAGAGAGACATGCTCATTAAAAATGGATTATGAAGTTGTGTTCATGGATGAGGATGAACAAATCCGAAACAGTATAAGTAAGTAGTTCTGTAAAGGAGACACTGTGGGATCAAGGACTTTGAGATCACATTCTCTAGTTGCAGAGGGAAAGGGCAGGTCAAGGATATATTCAGTTAATACCAAACCTTACAGTCACTGAGACATGTGGATTACTGGTCAGCTGTGCTTACAGTGTTTGTGGGGAGAGGTTTTGAACAAATAATAATATCACAACCTTCTACATGGTTGGTCTTCTTGAATTAAGCTTCACAATAAACTTGGATTAATTATCCTTTGAGCTTTAAATACAGTTGTGCCAAACTATGTCCATCTGCCCAGTCTCATAAGTCCTCTCTAACTGCAGACACCACCAGATGCTTCAGAAAAAGACACAGGCAACCACATCATGAGCCGAAGTGGAATAAATTACACTTTCAGAAAGGTCTTTTCCTAATGTCTAGTAATTATAGATTGGCTTAAGCTCTTGGCAAATGAAACATGTGCCATCCATTCATTTTCTATTGCTGCTAAATTCCTGAATTTTGTAACAAATTGCAGTAAGTAAAATACACAGCTAGGATTCAGTTAAGAAAGCTTCACAAAATTAATTCCTTCCACACACCAATTACTGGAGAGACTTTCTGTGTATGGACTTTTAATACAAATTTTGATCAAGGAATCCATGTTTCCAAATGCTTGTTTATTCTTGCTTACCTTGGATGCTGAATACATTTGGATCATGTTCTCAGCTCCTTGTTTCACTTTCATTTCAACGTGCAGCTGCTTTTTCAGAGCTTCAATCTTCCTTGCCATGGGATCTGGGTTTCTTTCCCAGCGACAAGGATCTGGAGATACAGATCCATCTGCACAAACAACACAAGCAAAACCATTAGCTTTCTTGTGTCATTTTCCTGGGTCATAGATAGGTAACTCTATAAAAGAAGGTAAACTATAAAATACTGGTCTTGCCTACAAAACTGACTGCAGAACCCTTTTAAATGAAATTCAAGTTCATAGCTGAGAATATTTCTTAATTTATCATTGAAACACCCTAACAAGCACTCTGCCAATTTGTCAATCATTCATCATGTAAAATATCCAGATATCCTACTGCCCAGAAACTCTGTTCAGATCTCCTCAGCTTCACCTGCCACTTGCTCCTGCATACTGTCCACACCCAGCACTCTCAATTGATCTTCTTCCTACACTCATTTAGCTTCTTGCCTCCTCTCACCTTTATTATCCCGCTCTTAACTTTTTACTAACAGATTTCATCAGCGAAATATCAACAGAAGGAACTCCCACTACTTGTAGGCCCCCAACAGAGAAATAGATGTGTATCAAATCAGTATAAATAAATATTGAGGCACTATAACACAACTTCTTTGTCAATCATGAGCCAGGACCTACCTGCCTTAATCTCATCTCTGTCTGTTATTACAATCCTTGCATTAAGCTCCTGAAGTTCCCAATGTAGCTGCTCCAGTTTTCTGTTGGAGGATTTCAGCACATGCTCTATATGAACCAGATTCTTCCTGTCTGTTGTGGCTTTGCGCAGGTTTTCTGCCCCCTCTTTAATCTTCAGTTCTTTCTGTATTGCACGACGAAGTAGTTCCTTCTCACCTTCCAGCTTTTGCTGGAAGCTTGGATCCATCAAGTTCACACCATTGCCCAGCTGCAAGAGGCAGCTGCCCTGCAATGAAGCAGCATTGGGGCAAGAGGATTTCAGAGATAGCACAGTCCAACAATTTTTACACTACAGCAATACTTTCATAAGATTTCTCTCCTTCATTTAATTTAGAAACAGGTTCACACAAATTCTGAAGGCAGCCTTTCACCAGTTTTTCAAGAAGAGACCACACTGAGGGTGCAGAAGACAGAATACAACTTTGATCTTAACCTGCCTTAATTTGGTTTCAAAACATAATGGAGAAAAAACTTTATCTTACTTCTTTCCTTCTTATTTAATGTCTATACACGCCTTTGTTCTACAGGTATCAAAGCCTAATCAGTATTTGCCCTTGTTCTGATCAACATTGACTTCTGCTAGTGTGATGTAAGGGAAACAGATTTTTATCTGCATGTGTCTCAATGCCAACTGCTTAAAGATACATCTCAACTAACTATGAGATGTTACAGATCCCAACTAACCATTACAGATCTTTAGGAATGTCACAAACATGCATTAACTGTCAGCTGTCCTTCCAATCCAATAAAAAAAAATATAAAAATCTACAGCTGTTTCTACAAATGAAGAAGAAAAAGAGCAAGCTAAAGTTTCTGCTGTGTCTGAAAAAGGGAACCAACTGTTGCCTCAGTCTCTGTTCTGCTTGTGTTTTACAGGAAATAAGGCTGCTTCAAAATACTGAGTTGCATTAGTTGCCTTCAAGCTTGATCTGGGCTTTGTTTTATATAATTTTCAATGCTACTGGCTCTGGTGATCAATAGTTTTGGACAGAGCTGCTCCATTTGTAGTCTCTGTACCTAAACAGTAGCAGAAGTAGCAGCAGAGGTGTATTTCAAAATCAAATAAGCACAAGGATGTTTACACTGCAACTAACAGATCCAAGCAAGAGGTTATGCTTCTCTTTTCAACAGGAAGAATGGCACTAAGACATTCAGAGCAATTGATTTATTAATAACTTGAAGTTAACAGCTCACAATCCCTGCTTAAATGCAAAAGAAAGGGTTGCATAGTCAGACTCCACCACACTAATTGACTTACTGTCATACAGCATGTCAATGACTAAAGACACAACTCAGGAATCCCAACTTGTTTTCACACTCTCTCATTAGCTGACCGCATTTCCAACAATAAACCACACTGGTTTCATGTACATCATTGCACTTTACAGGCACACAGTGCATTAAAAACCCTGTATCACTTGCACAGAAACAATATTAGTATATTTGCTTACACATCTCAAAGACCCAACCAAACATCCTCGATCAGTTTTTTGGTTATGATTTCAGTCTAACAGCTAAGTCAGTACAGAAGGAGGAAAAAAAAATATTCAAAGGTTGGCCTAAAACCAAGCTGGGTCTGCAACAGATATAACCAAAATAGGAGTTGTTCAGATCGGTAACAAAACAAAAAGGTTCAGATTAACATCCCGGTTCCAGGAAGTTCTCGCCCAATTAGTAAAGCCAGGAACTAAGCCAGAGCTTTGAAAAACATCCCAAGTTTTTGGAGGAAGAACTTGAATCATGGAGTTCCTGAGTCACAGGCAACCTTTATTTTAGCTGTAAGTTGGAAAATCAGGATGCTCTTTATCCAGTCTGGAGCAAGGGACTAAAAAGCAATTTGCAGTTTGCAATTCTCATTTAAATAATCAGCAAAAAAGAACACCAATTTATTTTCTATCCAACCTGCAGAAATGGCTGGATGCAATCCACCCTCTGGATCCACCCAGAGCAATGGAACAAATTGCTAATAGAGTGCTGGATATGCTGATTCAGAGAACAGGTATCATAGAATGGTTTGGGTTGGAAGGGACCTTAAAGATCTTCAAGTTCCAACCCCCTGCCATGGGCAGGGACACCTCCCATAAGACCAGGTTGCTCAGTGTCCCATCCAACCTGGCCTTAAACACCTTCAGGGAGGGGGCATCCACAACCTCTCTGAGCAACCTGTTGCAGTGTCTCACCACTCTCACAGGAAAGAATTTCTTTCTTATCTCCAGCCTGAATCTCCCCTCATCCAATCTGCATCCATTACTCCTAGTTCTGCCATCCTGTATCCTATTAGAAAGGTACAGTCTGGGCAGTCCTCATGCCAATCATTGTCTGTGAAAAGCTAGTCCAGATATAAGTTAATGCACCATGATAATTTTCCAAATACATTTAGAACATAAGCATGATTATGTTATACCAGACCCTTCTTGCCCTTTATGGATCAGAGGGTGCCCCACAACATCGAAGCTGTTTGCACCAGGAAGATAAAACATCCTGTTCCTGAGGAGGAAGGGAAAGAAGCTGCATTTGCATTTGGGGTTTCTCATTTTGCATTCTGACTCAGGAATTTCAGCGGGGGGCTGGGAGATAATGCCAAACCCCATGCTGCAGCTGTTCCTGGGTTCCTTGGAAGGTCAGTCCTTCGGGGTATGGCTCTGGCAATCCTAAATTATGCTCGTAGAGAAATACTAAATAAGCTAAATGTTCTTGCTTTGGGTACTTAACCAGTGGTTCTGCCAGAACTCAGACAGGGTTTCCACTAGACTCGTGTAATCCTAAAGTGTCTGAACTGCTTCCTTACTAGCAAAAATTCAGTACTATTGAAGCTGCACTTAGTCCTTTGGATTGCAGCCCACGGAGGTGCCATCCTCCCACTATGTCCAGCCTGGAAAAGGAGCTTCACCTGCTCAAATCCCAGAGGAGACGTGTCCCTTGCAGCTTTCCCACTGATTTACAATTCAATTTAGAGAGTCAGAGAGGGGCAGGTCGTCCTCCCCCTGCAGCCCAGGGCACTTTAAATCACACTTTTCATGGCAACTTCGCGCTGCAGGGACCAAACCCACATCGGACGGCTTCACACTAACCATATTCACTCTTTGTGAAAGCAAAAAAGTCACTGCAAGGTTTGGGAAAAGGCAATCGTGGTCCTGTTTGGAGCCCGATCCCCTTTCCCATGAGGGATGAGGGCAGAAAGCGGCGAGCCCGGGAGAGCCGTAGGGCCGGCAGCCAGCGCTCTTTGTGCCGGACTCTCCATCCCTTCCTTCTTTCCCAGATTAGGCTGAAAAGCCTGAAGAAAAGAGGGCAGGGCATCTCCTCCCCTCCGGGGAGCTTTTTCCAGACATGAATGTCTTTCCCAGCAGGGAGGCTGCCTGCCCTCCCCCGGCTCCCAGCCGCCTCCCGCACCCTCTCCATACCGTGAGGGGATTTCCTCAGCGGGTACCAACTTGGCCCGAACCCCATTTCCCCTCAGGCGAAAAGGAGGGGGGGACATTTTGAGGGGATCCCACCTGCTTCTCGCAGCCACCTCCCTAGGGCGCGGCCACGGCGGGAGGAGACAGCGGGAATCCCTTCTTCTCCTCACCGCCGCCCTCTCCCTCCCGGGGGCTACCAACGGAGCAACGAACCGTGTTTCCCGGCGGGGAGGATGGAGGGGGAACCCCTTAAAGGGCTCAAGGGGCCACCCAGGAGCCCGATCTCCTGTGGTTCGTCTCGCCCCGCCCGCCACGCTGGCGGCCCCACCGAGCCCTCGACGCGGAGCTCACCTGCGGGGTCCCCGCTGCCGCCATTGCTCCGTACGGCACCGCCAGCAACCGGCACTTTTTTCAAACTTCAGCTTTCCCCGGGAAGCGGCCCGCCGCCGCCAGCGCCCTCTCGCGGGGTGCGGGCCCGGCAGAGCTTGGCCGGCGGGCAGCCCTGAGGGAGCTGGCAGCCTCCCTTCCCCTCCCGTCGGCAAAGCCCTGCCCCGCGGGGTGCGCGGCGGCCGCTCCTCCCGCTCCCTGCCTGTGAGGGAGGTCGTGCCGCTGCCTTCGCCCGCCCTGAGGGGAAATGCGCAGCCCAGAGCCCGCGGCGAGGTCCCGCAGCCCGCCCGGGATGGCGGCGGGAAGGAGAGAGGCGCCGCAGGCCGGACGCTGAGGAGACCGAGGTACCTCCCGCTTCCCAGCGTGGACACTCGCCCCTCCGCCTCAGGGTTTTACGGGGTGATTTTCCTCAGCGGGCCCAAAAAATGGTGGGGACGAAGGTAGTGACAGGATCCCCGTCACTCGGTCTCTGCTGGGTTGCTCACACCTCCTGGGTGCTCTGAGGAGAAATCCGTTCAAGCCTTTAATTCCCTTCGGCTGGGCCCAGTTTGTGGTGATGAGGTGATCAAAGGGTTTCCAATTTTAGTTCTTCAGACTCCAAACTGGATTTTTTTGTTGTTTTTTTTCTCACGGGAACAAGTAAATTACAACTTCCACTTAGACATGATGCTTCCCTGGGCCGAGGGCCGTGCTTGCCTCCTGTGCTGGTTTCTGAATAACTTTTTTTCTCGGAAGAGCTGCCTCTCAACACATAGGGTGTGGGATTTCAGCTAAATATTTAAGTGAAAATAGGCAAGTGTGGCAATAATAATCCTCAAATCTATCCTGAGTGGAAAAACACCATCCTGCTGTGGAACCAAAATGCGCTCTGCCATAGGCATGGTGTTTAAAACAAGTGAAAAAGAGACTTATTTATTTCTTGGTGAAGCCACCACTTGTAAGATCCCTCCTCAGCAATAGAAGGTAAAATTATTGTGGCATTAATAAGTTTTTTTTTTTCAGTCCTGGAGCAATATAGAGCTTTGAGTGAGAAGGCATTCAAAGGTAATAGTATTCCCACAGACAAATTTAGAACTATGCTAATAAATAGAAATGTTTTCTTTTGATTTAATTAGAAGTGGGTTTATTTTTTTCTAGCGTAAGCATTTTGCAAATTACCTGCAGCTGAATAATTAGAAAAAGGAAATCAGTAGAAAACATAAGATTTAAATCTAGCTTCAATGAGTTGAAGTGATAAAGTCTAAACTTAGATAAAACCTTTGAACGTGCTCCTGTTGTTGATAAAGCAAGTGTGTTAGATTAATTTAAACCTGTTGCTGTTTTTAACATGCTCCTGACGTGCTTTAGCATTTAAGGAACGTTTATAATTGGCTGTTCATTCAGTGGGAATACTGGAAGGGAGACAAGTGAAACCAGTAGGTGTGGGTTGAGTTTTGGAGGAGCAGGAACATCACTGCACCTGAGTCCCAGCAGACAGGGGTCAGGGCTCCATCAGTGGGAGAGGAGTTTGGTAGGAAGCCTTGGCAGAGGTGGGTTTGCCCTTGGAGATCCTCAGCAAGTCACCCCACATCTTTCCTCACTGTCTGGTACCCCCCCCAAGTGAGGCAGAATTAGGGGACAGTTGTCTGAGGACCATGTGGCTGAAGGAGCTCCCCAGCATGAGGGGACCAGGGTGATCCCAGAAATGAGGGAGATGTGTCTTCTGGTACCCCTCTGCCTCCCCCTTGCTCAGAGATATCCTTTGCCTCCAGCACGCCGGGTGGGATCCCATTCCAAGGTCACAGTTCAGTTGCCTGTTCCCTGCGGATGTTGGGGAAGTGTGTGTGATGAGTGGGATCAGCAGTTCCTGCCCACTCGGCAACCTCTGTCCCACGGGAAAAATGAGTGTTGCAGCTGGGACCGGGACCTGTCCAGCCTTTCCAGGATCCCTCTGGGATCCGGGGCCGCTGTGGGGCCGTGGCCAGGAAGGTGGAGCGTGTGAGCTGCCCCGGAGGTGGGAGAGACGCAGTTTCCGAGCCTCCCGGGCTGCAGCCGTGCCGTCTCTTTCGGGCGCCTACCGGGGGAGGTGAGACATGCCCTGCCGGTGAACCGGCAGTCCCCGCCTTCCGCTAAACCCAAGGAGACGGGCATTTGCGGCATCGGCTTGTAGACGAGTTGGGGCTCCAGAAAAGCCTCTCGCCGTTTTGCCTGCGGGTTTGCGAGCGATTAAAGGAAGGGAGGAAGTCTTCCTGGAGCCCTCCGCCCGTCACTGTGGTCAACTCACCCGTTTTACCCTGCTTCGCGGCTAGGGAATAGCTCTCCCAGGTCAGCAGACAGAGGCACTCGGGAACAGCCCATGTAGGAGGCTGTAGGCACCCTCCCAGTAACTGCCAGGTGACACGGTGCGGCGAAGAGCCGGCCACAAGGGGCACGGTCCTGCCCAGGGAGGTCAGAGCCTCACCGGTTCTGCTGAAGCACCAGGGCTTCTTCCCTGGTGCTTACAGGGTCTTACAGGGCTCCTTCCACTAGAGTACATGCACTCAGAGAAGGTGATGATCAAAAGACTTAGAATAAGTTTACATTTTTAGTCCAGGAGAGGGAGGGACAGAGATTAAGCATAAATCTATTTCCCCGGGGAAGCAAGTGTCTTGTTTCAGAGGCACTTGTGACTTCCTGTGGACTTGTCACACTGGACATAAGAGACACACTTCTCCTTAAGAGAAGCAAGGACTGTTAACCTCACCCCTAAAAGCATGGGACTAATAACTGATTCTTTTGACAAAGACTCTTAGAAAGGGTAACATCACACAGCAGTTAAATGTACTTTAATTCCTTCAAACAGAAGGATATCTTGAAGGTACATCAGAAAAATTATTTCATTGACTTCAGTCTCTTTAAAAAAAAAAAAAAAAAAGCATGGCTTCAAACTTGAGGAACAGTATCCAATAAACAAAAGTACTGTTGTTATGCACCTGATTTTGTGTGGTACAAAGAGCAGCTTTACAAATTCAAGTGAATGGCATAAATGACTTGAGAAATTGATTCAGATAATGCTTGTTTTACAGGGACAAAAACTATGTTGACAAATATGAATAAGCACACATGTAATTTTTTTTAAAAAACCAAACCTAGCTAGCTATTTACACACACATGGATGTACTTGCTTTCATTTTGGCACTGGAAGTTACAAACAAAAGATTCCATTTTATAGCAATTAAACTTCAAACAAAACAAAAAACAACCTTTGAGTCATTTAAGTCATACAGCCCATTAAATCTGCCAACAAGTCTACCCTTTAACCCTGGAAATCCAGGCTGAATTCAGCTTTCACCTCTGACAAATCTCACTTGGCAGGATTAACTGGATGCAAGATCAAGCACCTATGGGGAGTCAAGGATATACAGATAGATATTTAATAAGAACGAATCTCCCATTCTTATCCACGGTGGATGTCTACCTTTAAATGCTCTTTATGTGCATATACAAATTAAATCAAGTAAAAATGGACACCCATTACATAGATCAGCCAAATTAGAAACATTAAGTGAAGAGTCAGAGCACATGATGGCCCTGTGTAGTATTTCAGTGTTACAGAGAGAGGTGTTGATCTCTACTCATTTCCATTGCTGGGAACAAAAATAGGATTATATTACACGTGGTTTATTCTTTTTTAGCATGTTACTCTCTAGTCATTACCAGGAGTAAGCCCTTAAGTTTCACAGGAAATGCAGTATTATCAGTATAGCAACACAAGTGCTTTGGCACCCTGTAAAATCCTAAGGAACATACAAGAAAAGTCTCACAAGTAGCATTTCATTATGCAACTTCTCATTTCTTTTTCATGGCATTTGACAGAACCTGAAGCTTTTGATACTTTAACAGTTTTTATAGGTTTTTCTGCTAGTTACCAACAGGGGTGTAACAATGGAACATGTTCCCTAAAGCATTACAATTAAAGCCCAGGGAAAAAAAGTATCTTCCTCAAAGAACTACAATCAATTAGGACTGCATAAAAATTAAGCAACGAAGCATCATGGCAACACTGACCCACTATCACAACAGGAAGCAATTTTCAATCCTAGAACAAAATAAAAAATAATGAAAAGGATTCTTTAAATTTATAGACTTCATAGGGTTTGCTCCTTCTCTCTCCAGATAGTGAGAAACCATTACCAATTAACATTTCACTTTGGTCTGCAAGCACAATCAGGGCAGAAGCTTTTGTTGAGATGGAATAAAGTCTTATTTTGAATTGATCACATGCAGACTGGATGTCATATTGTCTCTGATAACTGAATTAAATCCAAGCTGGAGCTGACACTAAAGGGAATGTTCACCCCACATGCTATCTGGGCATGTCTCAAATAGAGATTTATCTTTCTTCTGTTAAGTGTATTCTCAAGCATCAAAGAAGCTGAATTTTACTATAGCAAATTCTGCGAGGAGAATGGAATCAAGAGAATACAACAGCAAGTCTTCCCAGAAGACAGTCTTTTCTACACATCCAAAGAGAACTAGCTGTTTGAATTTCAGATTAGCTGATACAACATTTTCTTAAATATTTCAAAAGCACAGCATGTTAAAACAATTTTCACTACACTTTGTGGAACACCAACAACCTCTAGGTGAAATTGTTGCAAGCTACTCAAATGCAGTCTCTTAAAATAAAAGAGTACAGGATATCTAAAGCATACATACATGCTGCTACCAGGGAAAGAAAGCAGTGAAGACACAACTTTTTATATATGAGCTTTGCTAAGAATCTTGCTCTTTATAATAGCCCCCAAATTAGCTTGCACGTGATTTATTTTCAACCAAAGAGACTTATAAAAACATCCTAATCTTATTATGCTCCCTTGGTATTTTTATTGTGAGCTTGCATAGTATTTTCAAGCTGATTTATTGGAGATGCAGTACTACACATTACTACCTAAAAAAACCCCTAAGAATCAAGTGATTTTTCTTTGACTTTATATCTTTTTTTTCATACAAGGTGTATGTACCCTACAGCCCTGTCTTTACAGAGTCAGGTAATTAAAGAAATTGAGTCTGCAGTAGGAACTACCAAAGGAAATATGGGAAAGAAATGAACTGATTATCAGTCCATGCAGCCACAAGGTTGCATTGCACTATATAAATACTGGCCAACTGCTCCCAAAAATGCCAAGAAGCTGCAATCAGGTTCCAAAGAGGACATTAAACCTGTTTCTTTCAGTGAAGACCAACCAGTCCCTTTGTGTACACATTTAGTTTTATTGTAACAAAGCAACTTGGTACACTTTAACGTTTAAAACTGAGCATCTTTCTTTCCTTTCCAGTAAAACAAAAAAAAAAAAAAAGAATTTAAAAATAAACAAGAACAAAATTACAATAGAGAATGTCAATTCCAAATAAGATCCTACAGGTTCTGCTGATTCCCCCATCAAGTGGCAGGGCTCAAAGTCATCATTAGGGTAAGATTTTATTTTAAAAGTGTCATCTTAAACTGCAAGGATGTTTGTTAAACATCACAATTAAACATGCCAAAGGAGAAGAAGCCATGTTGTCAAAATGCCCACTTAACCCACCCAAACATCTGAAACCCACCCAGCTGACCTTCTATAACCCCATTTATTTTTTTTTAAGTTTTTTTTTCTTTTTTTTTTAAACAAGAGAAAGTAGACAGATACATGTTGGTAAATGCTAACTGTCCATATTCACATAGAGACACAGTGTAATCTCTGAGCCCAATATACAGAGAAAGAAGGAAAAAAGCTAGATTCTATGCACTACTACACAGGGGCCTAGCACTCTTCAGCTTCCAGCAGAGTGAAGGGAGCAGAAGGTTTTCTTTTTTCCCACAGAACATGGTGTGTTGATTCCATAAACAGTTTTTGTTTTGAGACAGAAAGGGATAAAAATGAACTTGAAGCAGAACCCGGTAGATTCTTTTCGAAACACTGTCTTCTGCTCAAGGTACTTCCCCCAAAATAAATTGTGAACCATGGTGTAGAGGAGAGAAAAAGAGACCTCAAGAGAACAAGGCGACTGAGCACAAGAAAAAAAAGACAGCAACTTGCTCCCAGGGACTGGAGAAAAATTAAAAAGGTAAAAAGGGGGTTTGGAATCCATCAGTGTTCAATTAGTCATCTTCTCCTTCATCCTCCTGTTGAAAGATAAGCAACAATTAAAAAAATCTAATCACTAAACTTCAGATAGCATGAACTATATGAAATGCCATAACCAGATGTTTCACCACCCTGCAGACTACAGCTACAGCATTACTCATAGCATGCTCTGGGATTGACCTCGCTCTCCCTCTTCACTAAGCAGTAACACTCACCTTGAGTAACTATCTACATAGAAATCACATATCCCAAATGAAAAAACATCGTATCTGAAAACCTACCTCGACTTAGATCACCTACTAACACTGACATAACTTCAACATTTAGGAAGTAACCTTTCTCTCCCTCATTTCCAGCTCCAAAGAGAAAAATGCTTCATCTTTCAGTTCTACAGACATAACAGAGCCCAATATTCTGGTGCCACAAAAAGCCCTATCTCAATGCAAGTTATCTTCTTGCTGCTGGAATTCAGACACACAACACACAACTACCAGAAACAAAGACATTCTGAAATTTATGTTACCAATACTCTTGTGTCCTTGGAACATCTCTGACTACTAAAGGAACTTTCTCATTACCAAGTTAGAACTAAGCTGGCCATAAGCAGAAGGAAACCAACAGGTAGGAGGAAAACAGATCTGGATGCATCAACAGAAGCAAAGCCTTGCTTGTGTTCACTAATTCTCTCTCTATATCCCTGTTCTTCTAGAGCACTTTTAATAAGTTCACAAGTTTTACAAGCTACTTATTTGTGTTGCCACTCATATACACAAATGTATTTATTCCTACACTGAAACCACTCTGCCAGTTACCACGGAATCAATTCCACTTCTGGAACACTGACGGTGAGTACACAGGAAAGAACTATTTTACCTTTGTAACAATTCTTACAAGATCCCTCTTAGGAATTTATTTTATTCTCATACACCAGAGATGGAAAGGGTAAGATTACTCACCTCTCCTTCCTCTCCCTCATCATCATCTTCATCTTCCTCCCCCTCGTCTTCATCTCCTTCTTCATCAATATCCTCCAATCCTTCTTCCTCTTCATCATCATCATCATCCTCTTCACCTTCCCCTTCTTCATCATCCATATCAGGAACCTAAAGGCACATCAACAACAGTGACTAATTTCACTTTCACTTGCATGGTGTCATTCTAGTATGGCATGACAGGTCAGTGCTCTACTTACCAAGTAGTACTGTAATGGATTTGGCCAGATGTCATCCTTGATGACTTCTCCTAGTTCATCAGCCCCTGCATCAGAGTGGTCAGTGAACCAAGTGAAGAAACTCTCTGGTTCTTCATGCTGCCTCTTCCTACTGGCTTTGTTCTGTGTCTGGCTTGAACGTTTTGTCAGATCCTGAAAAGAAATTGCCCTAAATGAGTGGTCTTTAGGCTTTTTTTTTTTCTTGCCTGCAGTAGGGACTATTTAGAATTTTATTTGTCTAAACACCTTTAAGTCCTCACTTACTAACCCCCTCTTTTGAGGGGAAGTCTTTGAGAAACGTTTTGAACTCAACTCACACAAAGATATCACTCAGTCACTTGCATTTCTCATTAACATGAGAAAACAGTAAAACTGCCAGTTTCTTTTAATGACCTCCAATGAAAACTCACCGGATCTTGCTTTTGATTTATGCTTTCCTATCACAAGGAAGCACAAGTATGACAAGTACTTAATGACATAATGATCACACAATGGCTAAATGCTGCTCTGAGAATAGCTGTAATTGTAGTTAAATGCTATGACTTCTACATACACAGTTTAAGAAAGTGTCCACACCATTAAGAACTGTCTTTAATTTCAGATGAAGAACCATCTAACCTCCTTGAACATGAGATTTCCCGCTTTGAAGTCGAACATACATGAGTGCTATATTTACCATCTTACCCCACAACTTCAGCAAGTTTTCAATGATCTGTTTGCTAAGTTTCTTCCGAAAATTACCACCTGCCATTTAAATGCGTCTTTTCTGTGATATTGAGTAATTTCCTTTCTTCACAGAATTAACAACACTTAAAAGTTTGGACTGATTAACAAGGAACAACCAGAATTCAAAGTGATTTTGTGGTATGCTGCTGTACGAGAGGTTACATTTCAGTACAGGAGGAAAAGTTCTAGATCTCGATATAAAAAAGACAGTCTTTTCTCAGCCTGAGGATGATGAAGCAAGCAACCCTCAATTCTACTTATTAATTTCAAAACTTCAAGGGTAACCTCAAAGTGCTCCCAACTTTTACAGAAACTATAGCTGATTATTTCAGCATGGTGTAGATTAAAGATATGCCCAGATTATTGTACGGCTGAAACTTCTACAAAGATGTAGTGACTGGAAATTGAGTTCAGGAAATAAAGAGGGGGGGAAAAAATCTAAAATCACCACCACCTCCATTTGATCCTCCCCAAACCCATCTGTTGTTCCTTAATAGTTGTAAGAAAACAAGAAAACACAGAGTCTAGATCCACACCAAAGTCAGACAAGCCAATGCACTTGTTCATTTCTCCATCTGCTCATACTGGCAACCACCATCCCTAGAGGCACAGATACATACATACCTTCCCAGATTTCCATTTGATCTCAGTCGATTTTGAAGATGGGTCTCCACTTTCATTGAGGTGAAACTCTTTGGAGAGAACTTTATTTTCAAAGTATGGATTCTCATCAAAATACTGCAAGAGTTGAAGAAAGCATAGTCAGAACTCACACACTGTGAGCACACCTGCCAAGTCAGGTGTGTAACTGACAAGACAAATTTACAAACTACAACCCAATACACAATAACATTAAGAAAACCCCAGAAAAATCACAAGTTGAAGGGATTCTTTCAAGTACTTACAAAATCTATTCTGTAACCTGATTTGATGTCTTCGAATTCTGTCACCTCAACTCTGGTCAAATAATGCAGTGCTTCCTCATCTTCTTCTCCCAGCAGTGCAGATACTAAGATAGAATTAGGAATGTCACTTTAACAAAACATGTACCACACAGGTGAAATACAGGAAAGTGAGAGTAAGAAAGATTTGAAAAGAAACACGTCTGCCCAAGCTAACTTCCTGAAGCCCATTTTCTTTCAAGTTATGAGCCAAGAGACGATTAGCATTTGTGTGATAAGCATTTGCTGAGAAGAAAACATAGTTTGCTTATTACAGGTTCCCATTAAAACTCAGCAAAAGCCATCCATCCCCATATATCCACCCTTCTCTCTGAAACAGACTTTTATGCAAGCAGTTTGGTCTACAAACTTCTTCTATACAAACAGTTCCTTGTTAGGAATCTCCAAGAGCTCACCTCCAATTAAAAAAACCCCAAAGAACCAAGAATCCTTTTTTTTCTCCCCCCTAAAAAGGGCCCATTAACTGCAAAAATAAGATCACCATGGTGTTGTAGCAAATGAGATGTTCCTTTGGTCAACAAGCACAAGTAAAAAAAGAAGCTTACAAAATGTACTCTGAAACAAATCAGAAGTATCTGCATATGGAACAGGCTCCTGTTAAAAATATATGCCAGCAAATATTCTAGGAAAAACCCCTCAGATCTGCAAAGCACTTAAATAAGCAAATACTGAAGTTAGAGCAAAAAAGAGAGGGCTATAAAAATAAAAATACCTTGTGGGTGGTTGACAAATGTTGTTACCCAGAAGTTAGGGATTTTGGCGATCAACTCTGACCTCTTCTGGAAGAAAGGTTGGCGGAGTTTGTTGTATTTCTGTTCTACTTTCAAAATTTCCTCACTGGCTTGTTCATTCAGTCTGTAACAGAAAGAGCCGCGTTAACCAGAGCAGAGAAAACTGAAATTCAAAGATGCATCATCAGGAGTTAAAGAAAAGCTGAAGAGGTGTGATTAGAATAGTGTGGTATGTTCAGCAAATGAGGGATCACCCACAAAGAGCTGAGGCCACAACCTGTAGCCACTGTTTAAGAAACACACTACAGGAGCCATAATCACACTCATCTTAATGAAATGCTCTTAAGACATCACCTCTTTCAGAGCATTAGATAAGAGACAATCTCTTATCTATACAGAGGAAAGTAGTATTTTACCTCTTCAGCATTTTGCTTGGCAAATACAAACCCACACAAACAAGATCTGAAAACACTACATTTAATTGTTTCATTTTTTCTTTTAACAGCCAAAGCCCAAATACTGCAAGAATTTCACCAGCAGGTTCTGCAGGACAAGATCCAAACAAATACCAGCACAGCCCACAAAATTCTGACACACAAAACTACTATTTCAGTGCTACTTCCTATATATTATTTTAAAAGCACACGAATACATAACAGAAAAGTCTAATAAAAGCTAACTTTTCAACCAAATTTTCAGTTCTGCTTATTGACACAAAAATACTTCTGTAAAACAACACACATGCACGAACTTGAAAAACAATGATTAAATTTCTACTGTCAAAACCACCACAAATTATTAGAAGTTTTAAACTCAAGTCCTACCTTATTCATGTTACACAATTAAACAAGAACCCAGCATAGAATTGTGTGGGTTTTTTATCATACACCAATACTTCTTGCATCTAATCAAGTCAGAGCACAAGTATTATCTTGGCAGAGTTTAAGTGTGGGAACTACTTGGGAGTGCTTACTTAAGTAAATATATTTATTTTTGAAAAGTTACACTTTAATTGCCGGAAACGCTTTTCAGTTTCTTTACCTGTCTATTTCATTCTGTACTTCATCAATGTGTTCAATTGCTTCCTGTTGCTCTTTTTCTGAAAAACAAACGAAAAACGTATCAAAAATCCCTTTATTCTGACAAATCACCTCGGGCTTTCTCTTAAGACATTCTCTATTTGCTTACTTTAGAAACACGTAGATATTTCCGTTAAACCATCAAGTGTTACTACACCTTAAAGCTTCACACTTTCAGGGTGTTTTACGGCAGAAGCTGGGGAAAGTTTGACAAAACGGCACTCGAAGTGACTTTACACCCAGAAATTACAACTCACATCCCCCTACCGTGCTTTTACAACTCAGTTTAAACGTTAAGTCAACCACCGGGGGTTCTTAACGATTGCCACGAGAAGCCGTGAGCAATATGCGCAAAGCACGACACGTTCGAAAAAAACTCTAAATAATCTAAAGAAGCCAGAAAATCAATTAAAAAACAAAATAACCGGGGACGCGGCACTTAAAAAAAACCCTCCCTTCACAGGGTTCGGCGGGTATGCTCGCTGCATGGCACGGGTTACCGGATCGCTGCTCACGCCAGGCGATGAATGAGCGGCGGCGGGAGACGGCTGTTGCGGAGCGGGACAGAACAGAATGCTCCCGCCG
>VZTY01024283.1:307639-396552 GCA_013400935.1 Turnix velox | reverse complement strand
GCCTCACTCCCAGCCTTTTCCAGAAAGGATTTTGTAAACAGGTGCATGCTCTCTGATTGTATTTTTATACTATTTTATGAAATGGTAAGAGAGCTCTAAAAATTCTTGTAATGGCAGGAAATTATAGTAGGACTATGTTGAATCAGGTACCTAGAGGGTTAGCAAAGGGGGAGTCTTTACAGCTGCTCTGGTAATCACTAAGTATTCCCACGACAGGAAATGGATCTTGGCTAACTGGACAAAGTCTTCAAGGCCCAGCTGTTAGAGAAGCTCTGCTCTTTTCTCGGTATATGTTCTTTGAATAAAACATGCAAAGTTTGTGACCACTCCTCATAATTAAACTTAATAAATTCACACCAGGCATGTAATACAGGTACTTTTTTTTTAGCACTTAACTGTGTACTAGGAAGGTTTCTTTGGTTTTGTGTGGCCTAGTGGGAACAGCTCTTATTTTCTGCCACTGTTAAGCCTAGGAAAGTGTCATGGGTTTGGCCATGGTGGATGGCTCCCCACTTCTCTTGAAAGAGAGGACAGGAAGGAATAAAGAGATTTAGGAAGATAGGAAAATACTGGACTACTTCAATGAAAATATTAAATAGTAAATAATAATGACATTGAAATAGTAAATAACAAGGAAATGGGACCAGGGAGAAGGTATACAGTTACAGCATATACAAAAACACATCAAGATCCCAAGGTGACCATCATGTCACTAGCAGACATGGGAAAAGCCCTAGACTGGAGTGAGCAATGATCAGGAGCTGGATTCTCATTCTGTAGTCAGGACTGCTCAGATCAGGATCAGATAAGAGAGTCCTCCCTGGACATCCACCAATGAAGAAAGAGACAATTCTTTGATCCTTCAGCTTTTATACTGACCAAGGTACAAAGGCAATTTGTATCAGAAATACTCCTGTTGATCAGTTTTGGGTCACCTATCCTGTCTGCTCCTCCCTACAGGTACAACTCTTCTATGCTTTTCCGCTTCCAACCCAACCTATTTGACCTCCAAAGGGCCAAATAACTGATTCAGCTGACCTGGGTTGCTGTAGTAATAATTGTAAAACAGGGCCTCTTGTCTGCCATTCCTTGATATAATTGATGTCTTGTAACTCTGAGAATGAAGTTTCTGAACAATACCTTGTTCATTTCAGTCAGTTAGAAGAGGGCCAGCTAAAAAGTGAAGTCACAAACCAGGCAACTGGTTCTGTTTCACCTTAAACTAGAACAGAAATTAAAGTTAACATATTGCAGATTTACTTGCCTTACCCGTTTCTGCAGAGCACCTGCCTAAAGGAGATGCCTGCTCTTCATTCTGAGACAATGGAGCAACAAAGGTAAAAATGGAACCAAGGTGTGAGCAGAGAATCATAGAAGTCTCTCTCTGGCCAAAATTCTAAGGGGCATTGAATATCCTATAAATGAGGGGCAAGATTGGGCTGTTTTCAGTTCTGCCTTAAAATGGGGCTCCTGGCTCTGAGGCTGTGCCCACCACAGCATAAAAGGAAGGGTATAAGACTACTTCCTTGGAAAAATCATAGAACATAGAGGGATGGGGCCTCGAGGACCTGTTTCAGTGCCTCAGCACCATCATGGTGAAAAATTTCCTCCAAACGTCAAATCTAAACCTGCCCTGCTGTAGTTTAAAACTATTGCCCCTCATCCTACCACTGTATGCCCTGGTAAAGTTTTCCTCTAGGCCCCCTTAAAGTACCAGTAGACTACTATGAGGTCTCCCCAAAATCATAGAATCATAGAATAGTTTGGGTTGGAAGGGACCTTAAAGATCATCGAGTTCCAACCCCCCTGCCATAGGCAGAGACTCCTCCCACTAGATCAGGCTGCCCAGTGCCTTGTCCAGCCTGGTCTTGAACACCTCCAGAGAGGGGGCATCCTCAACCTCTCTGGGTAACCTGTTCCAGTGTTTCACCACCCTCACTGTAAAGAATTTCTTTCTTATGTCAAGCCTGAATCTACCCCTTTGCAATTTACATCCATTATTTTTAGTCCTCCCATCAGGTATCTTATTAAAAAGTCCTACCCCTGCCATTCTGTAAAACCCCCTCAGGTATTGATAAGCTACTATGAGGTCCCCCCTGAGCCTTCTCTTCCCCAGGCTGAACAGCTCCAGCTCTCTCAGCCTGTCCTCTCAGTGACTGAATAGGAGTCTCATAGTCACTGTTCCTGGGCAAGGCTAGGTGAAAGAACAAAGGCCGTTCTGCTTGTTTAGAGCAACCTTCCATGAAAAAAAGCTGTTTCACAAGAATATAATAAAATAATTGCTACTTTCATAGCAGAATTTAGACTGTGAATTACCAAGACACCATTAGGATTTCAAGGGTTTTTACTTAAAAAATAATAAAAATACCAAAGGAAATAACCGCTTTCTTCCTTGCAAAGTCAGACACCCATTGATGCAAAAATAGAATCAATATCTATGTCCTCAGTATCTTCTTCCCACGCAGGGCTGGGGCTTCCTTTCCATGGCAGCTGCTCAGGGGTCCTGGCTGTACTTTGCTTGACAGAGGCTGTATGAGCACTGGAGTGTTCTTCCTGACTTGGAGGCCCATCCTGGTAAGCTGGGAGGACAGGTGATGCACTGCCCTCAAAGGCCCCAAAAAGCTCAGATGCATTTTGCTGAACAGTCTTTAGATTTCTCTTCAAGGGTGTGGATTTGATCTTCCTTCGACGAAGCCGTGCCTTCAGGTTCTGCTTTGGCCAGCGCACATCTCGTGACCCATACAGGAGGTATTTACAGACAGATGTTTTGACACAGCAGAGTTTTTTCTTTAAGCTTACGGGAAAGAAAGGTGCAAAAAAAACATTACTTTTATCAGCTGCTATTTCATTTGGGTTTTGTCATACTAAGGAAATACAACAACTCCTTGGACACTAACAGTCAGGACATTCTGAAGAAATGTGACATCCCTTACGTCATATAATCATTACCATTAGGCATGCACATGATTTGAAGTGCATTTCATCCTCCTTCTAAAGTGTTTACATATTTGTTAGCCATTTATACCCTTTCACAAATAAAATCTTCATGTCAGAGCACCCAGATTTGAACTAGTGATCCCACTTAAAGAGTTGGTTAGGCCACTGTATTTCCCTTTATTAAGAAGTGTTAGGTCCAAAAGTCCTGCACCCATGTAAAATTACCTGCATCCTTGAGCCTCCACATGGTGCAACCGGTTGCTTTTCAACAACTTGCTCCGCAGAAAATAAGATTCTGATTTTAATTTGTTGCCTTTGCACCACAAAATAGCTTTTCTGAGTGCTTCTGACAGTTCCCCAAATGATGAAGCTGTTTGGACCGTCTGTGCAAGAGCTTCTACATGCTGTGATTTTGCTACATGAGAGGAAAGTGACGTTGATTTTGCTTTAAAAGGTGCTGATGCAATGCCTATACCCTGAAACAGAGTAACAAAATAGTATTTTAAAAGCATGACATATCTGATCTGCAGGAGAGGAGCACAGCGCTGAGGTTTTCATGAGAACATTCCTTATTTCCTAAGGAGAAAGTGGAAGAGCAGTCCTGAGGCAGCAGATAATTAGAATCTGTATTCCTTTCTACTGATGTGCTCTGGTCATTTCACTTGACATACCAACAAATGCTCGAATTCACAAGCGGAAATTAGTAGCAATTTTCAGTGTACAGCTTCCACACCAACTTGGCAAGTTAGACAAGCAAAAATAAGGTAGGAAGAGGGATTATGTTTTGAGCATTAAGGTCTTTAAAGTTAAAAAAATAAAACAATAAATTGTTTCCGTACAAACCTGTTGTGTTAGAGGTCTAGAAGACTTAAGCAAGCTCTTCACATCAAACCCTGGGTGCTTGCCTACAAGGAGAGAGAAGAGTTAGGATTACAAAATAAAGACAGTTTCTGTTATTGCATATAGACACCACAGTGCTTTGCCCTGCTGAGCTCTCAGATCTGCAGCCTCAGCAGGCTCACACCTGCAATCAGCATTTCCAGGCTAACCCAAGGAGGCAACTGACAGCAGATGAAGATGATGGCTGCAAAGAGGAACTTCTTGTATAAAAGCTTCATGCAGGCTGGAGGCCTGCAGTTACTGGCTACATCCCTGACTGCAAGGGAAGGCTTCAGGAAAGCCCAGAACCAGCACGCACAGGATACCTGCATCCTGTACTTATCTACTCTTGTGCAGTCTGCAAACAGTGCACTTCAGGAAAAATACAAATTACTATATACAGGACCTGAATACCGCATACCTTACCTGCTCCACTTCAGGCTGTACCACATTAAAAAAAAAACAAAACAAAACAAAACAAACAAAAAAACCCCCTCACAATGCTGAAATTATCCACAACTTTACAAAGGCAAGGGTACGTGCAGCATTCACTTCCCCTTCCAAGAGCCCAGGACCAGGAGAGTGGAGTTAGTACTAGAACCACACCCTGTGGATACCAGTGCTTGGCTCTCTTAGACAGAAGCTGCAGTCAGTCTCCAAGATGTCAGAAACAAGTAGCACTGTGACATACAGCTTTACCTCTGCTGGCTCTGGTCACAAGAACTGGCTCTCCGGTGTCTATCAGGTGTGGGATGCCAGAGTTTTTCACAGCATCAGTGCAGGTCTCAAGAAGTCTCTTTTTCCCCACCACTGACACTGCCTCTGGAGCTGCTGGGTAAAGCCTCTTCAGCCAGCTGGTAGGTTTGTTTGTTGCAAGCATTCTAGACTTCTGCCTCTTCACCTCAGAAGAAACATTCACTCCAAGGAAGTCGTTGATATCAGAAGGGAAGGTAAACCCCGTGATATAAGGCATCTGTTGGGTCTCGGATACCAAACGAAGTGAAGTGGACAATGTGCCATACAAGGAAATGAGACGCAGCAGCACACATCTGTACTGAATCCTGAAGAGAGAGGACAGAAAGGTATGGAGTCTCGTCCACAACAATCATGTGCTCTGAATGACCAAGCAGAAAGGCTGAAGGAAGTGATTCCAAGCTGCCCTTTCCCTACTCCCCCTCAATTCAGGTTATCTTTTCTCAACCTATTACCATTGCTTTCCTTAACATTAGTCTGAGCTTCAGGGAACTGGTCAAGGTCAGAGTGCAGGAGTGAATTGGCTAGTAAGCTCCTGGTCAAGAGTTCCTCTGGCTCACCCAGAGCTTTGTGGAGTGCCAGAGCAGGGACTTAGCAGGTTCCCAACTCACATCCAAATCATTTGACAAAGAGGTCTTCTCCCAAAATGAACCTGTACCAACTCAGTGTAACAGCAGCATAACGCTGAGGCCACATAACCACCCACTCTGTGTTTACTGGGGAGACAGATCCCTTGTGCCAAAGAAGGTTACAACAAGTAGTACAGAATGCTGTTGCTTCTTCAGCTACAGACAGCATTTACTTTCTTGATTATTGCCATACTGAGACAACAACAACCCTGGAAAACTCAGCAGTTTTACAGAACAACTTTATCCAAGCCTTTTCATTTCAGCATGAGGCAGGACTTACTGCTTGCTGCAAAAAGCAAGAGATGTTAGCAGCAATAACACTATGATTTTCTTAAAACTACGTAAAGTTCACTATGAACCAAGAACAAAGCCTTCCAAAACAGCATGTTAAGAGTCTCTTTCCATTTATACAAGTCCTCAGATTTCTCCTCCCAATTGAATAAAGCTCACTCAGCAACAAGGCCTAATTACATCAAACAGACAATCAACAAGCAAGAGACTTTTGACTATACAAACCACAGCCGGCTCAACAACCCCAAAGCCACAGTGTTCAAAAGTATGAATTCTTCCAAGCAGAGATGTCGAACAGACAAGCTGACGATGAGATCAGTTAAGGATAAAAAAATGAGCAAAATGTATTAAGACTTGCTGAACACACCAACTAGAGACAATTCACAAGTAATACTCTGGATAACTTGGGAGATGAGCATCTAAGCTTCAGGTTGTTCATGGCTGGAACAGCCAGGCAACAGCCTAAGGTTCTTACATAATAACTTGAAAATAAATTATCTAGCTCTCAAAGAGAATCCAAGTTCCACATATGAATTGCACAGCTGAATTCATCATCAAGACAGCCTATAGAAGATCCAATTTTGATCTCAGTAGGTTTTGCAGGTAAACTGGAAGAACATGCTCAGGGTGATAAAAGGATACCAAAAAGCTTTACAGCAACAGTCAAGTAGACGCAGTATGAGCTTGCAACCTCCCAACACCTTCAGAGCCACTGTTTCAAGCATTGGTTGGCTGGGGACCAAGCACTCTACACAATCCTGGGGCGCATTTTCCCTGTGATGGTACAAAGATGAGCAAATGGTTTTATGATCTAGCACTCTCCTTGTCTTTAGACCTACAGACCATCTTAACAGATGGGATCACAACACTTACTCAGAAATCAGTCCTGTCATTGTTTCAATGCAGCCCACCAAGTCCATCTTCCACAGGCGCTTCAAGCATTGCTCTACCTAGGAAAAATAAAAACAAACCTCAACTCATTTGTCTAGTATTTTGAGAGATGGAAGTGCCTCAGTCTGAGAGCTATCACTGTGTTAAGTGATACACTCCTCTTATCAGTCTAACAGCACAAATTGCAGGTTGGTGTGACAGAATGTTCGGCTATGTTCCTTTTTCTGTGCTATGATGAAAACCACCTCTTTACCATACTACCGTGAAAATGCAATTAAGTGAAAAGCAGGAGTGTTAATTGATGCTGTGTGGCTTGCCCTGCAGCACACAGTATCTTATGGTATTGATTTTCAAGAATTAAAATAGACAAACAAATGAAGAGGGTGAGAACTATTCCCGTTCTATTTCAGAACAGTTACTTGAAGATACTGACAATCCAGTAAAGTACTGGGAAATCAGAGCTCACTTTTCATAGAACAGAATAGTTTGGATTGGAAGGGGGCTTAAAAGATCATCGAGTTCCAACCCCCCTGCCGTAGGCAGGGACACCTCCCACTACATCAGGCTGCTCAGTGCCTTGTCCAGCCTGGTCTTAAACATCTCCAGAGAGGGGGCATCCACAACCTCTCTGGTAAACCTGTTCCAGTGTTTCACTACTCTCACCATAAAGAATTTCTTTCTTAGGTCTAGCCTGAATCTACCCCCTTCCAATTTACACCCATTATTTCTAGCCCTCCCATCACATCTCTAATTAAAACAGCAAGTAGAGCAACCTAGCATTATTCTTTCCCCTCTAAATTACAATTAATTGTAAGCCAAACCCCTAGAGTGCTGATAGATTCAGCTACTAAGTGTAGCTACTCTGTACCTTGGCATAAGAGACCAAAGCTTGGTTCCCCGGGGCAGGAGAACTTGAATAGGACCAGCCGTACAGACCCACTCAAACCGAATGGCACCTCACAGGCGGCAAGTTCCAAATCGCTCAGCGCACGACGAGACCCCGGAGCCCTTCGGTGGCCGGTGAGCGGTTGCTGGGCTACCTGCCGGCAGGCTGGGGCCGCTCCTCACCTGCTGCAAGGCCAGGTACGGTCGGTGCCGGAGCAGCCTGTGGTGGTACACGTACAGTACGGACCGCAGAACCCTTCCCTCGGTGGCTATGTCCTTCCCCGAAAGCCGCTTGCCGGCCATCTCGCACCGCCGCCGCAGGGCCGGCAGCCACTTCACTGCGGGCAAAAAGGAGACACCGACTGAGCGCCCGCCTCTACTCCCACACCCCCCACACACCCCCACCGGCGGGCTGCGACCGCCAGAAACCGGCGCCCAGCCTGGCGCTTGGCCACGCTTTACAACGCCTCCCAACCCTCTCCAGGAACCTGCAGGATGCCCGGCAGCCAGGGCCACCGTGGGGCTACTGGCGGGCCACGGCACCTCCAACCGGTTCCATGCCGCCTCGGGTGCCGCCATCTTCCCTGTTACAGGGGCGGCGCCGCGCAAGGCAGGAGGAAAGGCGAGCGCGGGTGCGACCACGTTGGAGAGACGAGGAGAGGGAGGGGGGACGGACCGGACCAAGTCACCTGTGGGGGAGTGGGGAAGACAGCTCGTCCTCTGGGCAGGCTGGCGGCATAGGAGCTGCTCGCCCTGGAGAGGCAGCTCCTTGGATGCGGGCATCCTGCACCCCAGCTTTGCGGGAGGGAAGCCACTGGGCTCCCCCTGCCCTCTCCATCTGGCGAGCCGGATGCCGGGGCACGGCCCAGCCCGGCAGGCGGGAACGGAAAAGGCCCTGTCAGGCTCCCCGACTAGCGGCGTGGTCAGCCCGGTGGCCGGCGCAAAGTGGAGGCGGTGGGGCAGCCGTGACACCCTTGGCCCAGCAAGGCACCCCAGCTGGATGCAGCTCCGAGGCCTGACTCTTGACGGGCTGCATTCCCACAATGTCGTAAGCAAGAAGGGAAAGAAATATAAATTACGAGTGTTACTGAACGCTTTTAAAACCTCACAGTTCAGCATCTGCCTCGGGAGCCTGGGCTGTTCAAAGCCTGACGTTCGTCAGGAGACAGCACCATCACCAGCCGTGCCACTGCCCTCTGCCGTCCCACGCAGCCCCCACAGAGCAGTAAAAGCTGAGTAACTTCACACAAATGGCAACTTCATATCGGCATCTTGGACAAGGAGAAGCCTCACTGCCCTCGCCTTAGGTGCCCGCCCAGCCTCACGGCTTCCCATCCTGGCCACCTTCACGCTAAAGGGCCATGGGGTTGAGGCCAGGCAGGAGCAGGGTCTGCGGTGGGTGCAGGTGCCCCATGGGGGTGGTTCTGTAATATATTAGTGCTCCCAGGATGGTTTCCTATCAAATGGATTGAATTTTAATGGTCTGCCCCCCAAGTACTTCTCCCTGCCTCTGTCCCTCTCTGCTTGAAGCTGAGTATACTCTTTTCTTACATACCCACGTTGATATTCCCATAATTATATTTGTTAGAAACAACAGAGTTAAATTGAACATGAATTTTGTAAGCATTTGTCATCTTTTTCAATACCCTTCTGTTGTAAAATTTCGGTTTTCTTTCAAGGAATCTCATGCAAGTGCAGATTAAAGTGTTGTCCCTTTAAAAAAATGGAGAAAAATGGGTGCTAATGATCACACCTGTAGGGAAAAGGGTGGGAGAGCAAACGAGGAGGCAGAACTTATAAAAGGCTGCTATGAGCACTTGTGTACCCCGTGAAGGAGGATTTTAAGCTTCCTAGGCTAAGTGTGGTGGTGATAAGCAAAGGTGAAAATGGAGTCTCCACTGTGTGAGCAGAGAATTGCAAAAGTTTCTCTGGCAGAGATTCTGAGGTGTTTTGAACACCCTATAAGCGAGGAGCAAGCCTGGGCTATCTGCTTTCAGTGCTGCCGTAAAATGGAGCACCTGGCCCTGGGGCTGTGCCCAGTGCTCCATTCTGTGTTTATAAAAGGTTGTGGAAGCATCTTTATCCATGCTGATGGTACTGCTGCCTTCAAGGTGTACCGCAAGTCTGGTAAGAGCATAAGTAGTTGTGTGTGCTAAGGACTGTTCCAGGCTGAAATACAGGGGACAAAGTGGGGAGATACTTTTTTTTTCCACCTTTCTGAAAGTTTTTTTTTTACATTTCCTCTTTCTGCGTGTTGTTAAGAGGCAAAGGATTGCAGATGAGCAGTAATACAGATGTGTAGCCTATTAATTTTACTAATAATGCTCTAGAGAGCCATTTGTTTCTAGAGGATAGTTGGGATGAGTGTTCATTACCACTTACATAAGTTGAAATAAATAACCTGAGAAATTTTTTATATGCCTTGCTCTGTTCATCTTCCAATGTATGGTTCCTTTGTTATAGCAGCTCTCATGATATATCTATGATTGACAGCTTTCTTTTTTCATCACTGTGCATGGCCAGTAACTGATAACAAAGTTTGTCTGGTGAGTTTTTGCTGGGGGTGATGCTACATTGACCCTTCAGGGAAAAGAGAGAGTAATAATGAATCAAGAAGACAAAGATGCAGTGCCTTCCTTGTGGTTGTGTAACTATTATCAAACAAAGAAAGTACCTAGCAGCAGTTTGGTTGGGGCTAATGCTCCCACTAAAAAGTATCCTGTTGTTGCTTTCCAAGAGTTCCCAAATGTAGGCCTACTTCCTCCAAGTGGGACTGACCTTAGCCAGAGTGGTTTTTTCCTTTATTACCAAGAATTTTTCCTGTTTCTCTCTCTTGAGAGAGATTTTAAAAACTGTTTATCAGTGCCTCTGTAGTTATCTTTCTCTCCATCCTCTCTTTTATTTTTATTTAGATGTCAGCATTCATCAGTCAGAGGACAAGGTAAGCTTGTATCTTCACCTTTGTACATGTGCAGGTATAAACCTGCTGTAACAGAAAGCTATCTCAGGAGATAAAGATGTGTTTAGAAACTATCTATGTGCTTAAATTTGCTGTTCCCTGTGCGACTGACTGTCCTTTACAATCTGGAAAATGAAACAAAATACTAGGTCTGAACTCTAGTTAGATAATGTGACTGGGAAACAGTGTGTGCAGATGCTGTGGGAATAACCCACAGTATTTTTTATCTTAATAACAGGTAATTTAGAGGTGCTAGATTAATGGCTCTGTGCCATTTCAAAATCTTGAAACATCTTGTTTAGGGAGTATCCCAGGCTGTTCATGTACCTGTGTTTTGGGTTCTTATCATCCTGGGTGATACACTCAACCGTGTGGGGTAGTGGAGGCTACATAGCCTGATCTAGTGGGAGGTGCTCCTGCCTATGGCAGGGGGGTTGGAACTAGATGATCTTTAAGGTCCCTTCCAACCCAAGCTATTCTATGATTCTATGAAACTGTAACGTTCTCCACAGCACTTTGTGCCACACTGTTTCCTTGGTCTCTATCTGCAGCTGCTGGAGTGCTTGGGAATGGTGATCTATGAAGCCCTGGACTGGGGAATTGACAGTCAAATGGAGCGAGAACTGAGTGGTCCCTTGGACAAACTGCTGTGCCTTATGTTGAAACTGGATGATGAGGCAATGGAACCACCACTCACTCTACAGGATGTTATCAAGGTTTCCTTCTTCCTACTTAGTAAATATAACAGATTTAGAGGAGGTGATGGAAAAATGTTTTGCACCAAGAGGTAAAGCCATTTTTGTGAAAAAGCTGTGTGACTCATCAGAGGGCCAGAGGGAACACATGGCTTTCCCACCAGACCGAAAAGGCAAAACCATGTTAGTATGAGAAAGAAATAAGAAGGAAGGCTGCACATGGCTCTAACACAGTTGTGTCTACAAAGTGCTTCTGTGCAGAGTCTCCAAATGGGATGTGTAGAAGACTATAGATATTGAGGAACAGTCACTTGTCCATAGTATTCTGTTTCTGCAAGAGCTGGGATGTGAATGTCTCAAATATTTTCCTCTCAACTGTAATCAACTACTTATCATGCATGCAAGATTGGATGTTACTGCTTTGTTACTATGAATTGCAATAGCAAAAAGCTATAGAAAGGGGTTGTGAAGAAGATGTTTTTTAACCATGGATTAAGAAAACTGAATCATTCTTTATTCTGTCCTCCTATCTCTTCTTATTTCAAGTTCTATTTTAAATAGCTGTACTTCTTTTAGGCCTGTGAGGAGCGCTTGTCCTGGCCTTCTGAGGCTACCAGCCATTATGAAGTGACCTGCAGGAGTCTGTTCAATGAATATATGGAATTTCAGAAGCTTTTGAACATTATCCAGACTTCCAAAGAGGTATATTTGGGATCACCCTTTGGTTGCTATTCCTTCTGCCTTCACACACTCATTTAGTTCTAAAGGAACATTCCCATGCACTAAAAATGGAGTGAAAGAGTCATATTAGTAGCTTTTGAAGTAGCTTTTAGGTGTTTAGACAATATGCTTTTCAGATTAACATTCGTAATTTATACTGGATAAATACGAAATCACTGAGCAGTGCAAGGTAACAATCTCCTGTGCTTGCTTCTCAGATTCAGAGAAAAATGGATGTGGAAAGTCCCCTTCGGAAGAAGGAAAAACACCAGGTAAGAGATTTAATTTCCTCATTATGGGGGCTTGGGGATTATTGTCTGTCTTGGCTCTCTGAGGCTTTTCATTGGCTTTCTTATGAAAAGTAGAGCTTGAATGCAAACAAAGCTTCTTAGTTTGTTCAAGAGCTTAACTAGTTAAATACTTGACTGTAAAACAAGCTCGGGAGTGAACTTGAAGTTAAACTATATCATGTGTTAACCTTATGTGGACACTTATTCTACACAAAGAACGCCTTTGTGGTTCAACTTAAGCCACTTCTAAAAATGAAGTTGGAGGCAGTTTTTGGAATAAGTATCCACAAATAGTTACTTGGGCTGTTTCTTCCTGCAAATGAGCCCCAAACTCCAGCTCTTGGCAGGAACTGACACCTGCTGAAAGAAATCTGTTTCTTTCTTGTAGCTGAACTTAAAATTCATCTGGTGGTAGTACTGAGGTGGACAAGTTCATTCTCATGTGGGTTCTGTGCTGGTTCAGGAATGAAGGACCAGTGGCCAGTAGCTTTGAAGGGAGCTACCCCTAATATGAAAGGATAGGACTGAAGACCAGTATTTCTGGCCGTCTTTGTGCATCTCCAGCAGCTCAAACAAAGGGGTGATGGAGGATGAGGCTGGAGATATATTTCCTACCTTCTGCTCACTGCTTACCTTGTCCTTCCATTGGTCTTGGGCTGTGTTTTTGGGGCAGAGAAAACAACTTACTGTGTGCTTTTCAAGGCCCTACAGTCAGGGCGCAATCAGAAACAAATAGCTCTTCTGGCTGGAGTTCTGCCCAGGATAAACAAATGCACTGTAGTCTGGAGTCTGTGGAGACACAAACAGCAAGCCCTGAGAGACTTGTGGACTTGCTCCCTTTGTCTAAATAGCACTTGCTTTGAAGCATGCTCAAACTATTCGTATGAAAATGTTTGTGAAATGTGTGTTTGGGCATATTCTCAATTTTGTGATCTATTAAAATAAACTGGCAAGCTATCTCAAACCACAAACTCGTCAACTACTATAGCTCTTTTCTGCAGGGAATACATGAATAAATACACAGATTTTGCCATGTGGCCCGAAGGCCAGTGTATTTGGCCCCTGCTCCTTCAGGAGACATGAACTCCAAAAGCAAGATGTTTGTTGCAAGCTCTCTCCCTCTAGTTTCCAAGCTCCTACTCATTGCATTGCTCTGACAAACTTGTGAGTATAAAATAAGCAGGCTGCCAACTTCACTGGGGTCCTTCAGATTAGAATTGATGACTTGAGTAGTGCCAAGCAGCCAATGGGCTCCATGGACCATATTTTTTTCTACATAGATTGCTACAGAACAGGCCATTTGAAATACAGATCACAGTTTGAATGTATACAGGGATGCATAATTTCAGCAGAGCTTATCCATTCGTGTCACAAGACAATCTTTGCCTTAAAGTGAGACCTTTTTGGAACACAGCTATCTTACTGCTCATCCCTTGAACTGAATGCACTGATTCTAGAGTGCTGTAGCATTTGGCATTGTGGTGCACAGATGTTGGAAGTCTGCTTGGAGTTTGACAATGCATGGGATTGCCCTAGTTGAATAACTGCAGTGATCCAGTCAGCAGGGAGAGAAAAGTATGAGTGATAATGATGTCACCTATGCCTGAAAAAATGTTTTGGGTATACAGGTGGCTCTAAAATGGCCAGATGAAAAGGATTCTTGTCCTGAAATTAATGTGGCAATGTTACAATACAGGAGTCTCTCTTTAGAATGTATCTTTCATCAGTCAGGTTCTGTCACCATTTCACAGGTTCTGTGAAATACAATTGTGGAAAGTGTGAATGGCTCAGGATAAGCTATTTTGAAGGCCTCATACTTGCCAGTTTGCCCAGAGGCTTTTGTCTGTTCTTTCACACAATAAATATAGCCCAGGAGATAAGGGTAATTTTCTGGCAGTTCTAGTTTTCTGGAGTTGAGGTATGACTGTACTAAAGACAATTCAACAAACAGACATCAGTCAGATCTTGCATAACATTCTTCTGATATTATACCAAAATATCTGAAGGGATGAGTTAAGAGAAAATACTTCATATTGTAAGTGGAAAAGGAAGAGGAGTCTTAAGCCAGCAGCTTTGTTCTGAGGCAGTTTTCTAAAATGTTTTGTTTCCCTTTCTCTGTTTATAATACAATCACTTGTTCTTACTCAGTTTGCCTTTGGGATCCAGATAAGCTGTTGACTTAGCACTTCCATTTCAGTGTTGTCTAAACATACTGTTGAGCTGATTATTTTTTCTTCCCCATCTTTAACTTTTCTTTGGCTATACTACATGCCTGAGCATCCCCAGATACTAATACAGGAAGAGGATGAGCAGATGTCAGTTATCAGCTTATGTCTCTAGGCTGAAACTGGTAATGTACACTGCTGTGAAGGTTAAAGTATGAGATCCCTTTCTTTTTGTTTTCTTTTGTTTGTTGGCCCTTCAACCCTCAGTTTCAGAAAGTTAGAGAATTTTAATAGTAAGACTTGTAATTTCATTCCCAGTGTTTCATAGGGTCCGATAATATGAAAAAACTCCGGCACCTGGAGCAGTTACAGGAAGTAGGTGTTCAAGAAAATAGTTCTAGCTACCTGGCAGCAGCAGATGTGTTTTGCTGAAGTATATTCCTAAAATTAATGACAAAATTCACAAATGAACCTTGTGAGCCAGCTCCCTGATCCTTCATTATAAACTAACTTCTGCAAACAGAAGCAGTTCTCTGTTCTGGGACTGTTCCCTGATCAGCAAGTGAGTTGAAGGGGGAGTTAAGGACACAGTTAAGTGAATGATTTCTGGATTATTTCAGTTGCTAAGTGTACCTTATTCTGTGCAGGGAGGGAATGCTGCTCTAGGCATTTTAGACAGCTGTTGACTTGGCCCTCACTGGTTTCTCCTAGGCATCCTTGTGGCCCAGTGTCATCCGTGAGCTACAGAATGGTGTGAGGCTGCGCAAAGCCGCTGAGCGACAACAGCATCAGGCACCTCCAAAAGAAAGTGTCTGCTCTCCCTATGAATTACTTTTGGATGATATTCAGCACAAGAGGTACACCCTTCGGAAGGTGAGTGACTAAAATCAATGGAGATCTCTGAAACCACCTCTTCCACTGCATTTCTAAGTAATATTTGTTGAGCTGTCTTCTGCAAAACCTGTTTTTCTCAAAGGTACTTCCAAGTCCAGAAGTGTCTGGGTCTCCCTTTTAGCTGCAGCTCAGCATTAGATCACCCTGTTTGCCCACCCAAGTAACATTTTAATTCACGAAGCTGGATGATAAACTTTCTTCCCCCTCCAGGGCTTATCCGCTTGCTTCCCTGGAGCAACTATGTTGCCTTACACACAACAGTTTCACAAAACAGTCCTTGCCTGTTGATGCTTTCCACCTTGGACACAAGTCTGCTCCACCTCCTTGAGCTGAACTGTCTGGTATCTCTTGCTAGCTTTCTCACCTTCCCGAATGTCATGGGATGTGAGCAAGCGCAAAAGCACTTTAGAGCAAGTCTTTCACTCAGCCTCAGGCAGAGGTCTCAAGGCAGGAATTACTGAGCAGTTTTGTCAGGGTTAAAAAAGCTGAGTCCCTTCTAGGGGCAGGTGTTGTGCTGACTCAAGTGGTGAGGGCTTCCAACAACATAATGGTTGGTGAAGATGACCAAACATAAACATATCTGGGGTGCCTCTAGATGATTGTGATGCTGTTCACTTGCTGCAGCTTGAGCTGGGAATGATGAGCAGATCTAAAACATTGGCACAGGGTTTTGCGGCATCAGTGTGCTTTGCAAACAGACGTCTTGGCACAAGATGAGACACAACTCTACTTGTAATAAAGAGAGATATTTTAAAAAGTGAAAAATTTGCATACCACACTAGACATTGTCCTATTTTTCTCCTTGCTGGTGCTGCTAGAGTGCGAAGGATTTTAAAGGCTCAGCTAAACCCTGCACTGTGATATAATCCCAGTTCTTTCCTTTCTTGACCATGGCTCCAGCCTTCAGATAATGCTGTGACATTTCTCTGGGTATATCTTGACAGACACATATAACTTAACAGTAGAGGAAAAGAGACAATAAAACATAACTACTTGTGTTCCTTGGAATGTACTGTTTATCAGCACACTGTGCAGTACAGAACTATAACTCAAGGTGGCAGAATGAACTGGGTCTAGACTTTATTTAATTTTTTATAACTTTTTCTCTGTGGTCCACAAAGAACACAAACGTGATTGAAAGCTAGAAGAAAGAGTAGTGCTACTGCTCAGCCTGTGTGAAGACTGTTAAATGATGGCTTCCCCACTTGCAAAGATATTTTAAAGCTTCTCTAGCAAACAATATTCTAATTTGCAAATGAATGAAAACACGTTTTTAGGGGGAGGCTGTAGGGTTGTTCTACCTGGACTCCCACCTGTTCTGAAGCTGTACATACAGGGAAAGTAAAAGGCATAGCCTTAAAGTAAGAATGTGTGCATGAGGCAGCTAAAGGCATGCATGTGCAACTCGAGGTTTTGTCATTTCCCCCCTACACAGCGAATACAGGTCCTGATGAGGTAGACAGCCTGCCTGAAATACCTGCCCTGCAATTCTATCTTGCTATTGTTCCTAGTTAATGTAGGGCTGTAAACTAGAGTTCTTTTACATTCTTATTAACCCAATCAATTACCCTCCTCCTTGAACTAATTAATGTGATGTGCCCAAGGTGTTTGTCAGGATCATTCCTGATATTAAAAGCTAAGTACAATGTTTCCTAGTTTCTTCAAAACAGTTCATGAGCTGCTGGGGCTAGAAGATAGTCTGTTTCTTGTGCAAACCCCAAGGGACTGTGCAGTGCTTCTGACTGTCTCTAGTTTTGCCACAGGCAAATCTGTCTCTGCCAAAACTCAATGTAACTAAGCCTCATCATTCTACACTTCCAAATTCAGTTTTGTTATCCCTTCCCCATCTCTCCCATTCCCAAATCCTGACTCATCGTTCACTGTGCCACTGAATGGCAGGACGTTATAGAAATAAAGAAGGAACTATTTCTTAAGCTTTGTATCTTCTTTTACAGGTGATCATTGAGCAAAAACACAGGATCCCCGAAAGCAATGGAGCTGCTCCCAAGCCTCACCTAAAACCTGTAGGTGACCTGGTGCTATATCTAACAATAGCAAAACAAGATGATTCTGGAGCTGACAGGACAGTTTATAGGAATTCTAGGAATTTCTTAGCTACTAGTCTGTATTTAGTAGAGGGGATGTATTAAAAATATTTAAGCTTTGTGTAAAATCTCCTGACAAAACATGGGGTTAGGAATGGGAGGTGAAATTTGCAAAGGATAAAGACTATCTATCTACCTCCTCTGCAACTTCCACTGAAGCCTTTAGTGGTCTTGAAAGTATTCCATGAGTTCTCAGTTCCAAATTTGAGAACTGCTGAAGTATTCTGCTATGGATTATTTAAGGTTCTCATGTATCTCTTGTGTGTGAGGCCTAATGCCCTCTTGAATGAGGCACTTGTAAATTAGTGCCATTGCTGAAGGCATAGTTTTGTCACCAGTATTCTCCTCATTCTATCCACTGGCTCTTTCTGATGCTTTGCCTGCAGGTGCTGGAGAGGAAGCTAAAAGAGCATGTGCCAAGGGAGATCAGCTGGAATGAACAGCTTATGGCAGAAATAAAACAAGCACAGAAGCTTTGGTCATCAACAGCAAGGGAAAATAGGGGCAGGCCCAAAGGTAGCAACCATGAAGTGATCTATCCACCATGCAAGTGAAGTCAGTATTGACTGAAATTAAAGCCCAGTTATCTTTTCCAGAGCATGTATAATTCAAGAAATGAGAATTCAAATGCTGTGTGGATGGAAGTGGGATGGCATAAGAATAAGTCTTTCTAGGAAAGACTTACTAGGATGCAAAAGACATTTCCACTTACTCTTTTTTTTTTTTTAGGGATGTTCAGATTTGTCTGTTCACTAAGTGAGAGAAGTGGATTTTTACTATCACCTAAAATTAAAAGATTGTCTAACTACCAAGACAAAGTCTATGCAAAACTCAGATTCTGATGTGTAGCTATCAAATCAGTAATTTTCTTGCCTTCTCTGTTTTTTATGGGATTTTTTTTGTTCCACTTCTACCCTGCAGAAATGCTTGTGATACCAAATACTGCCTTGAAATCTCCAAGAAGTAGTTTATTAACACTCCATAATGCCAATACTGAGTTTAACACTGCCAACACTACCACACAGCAACTGAGACCAGCAGTTCAGGTAAGGCTTTGAGTGAAAGAACTATAGAGAGACACAAGTACTTGAGGCATTAGATCTGCATGTGCACATAGCCTGGAACATCAGGTTCAAACCCTAATGTGGGCAATCTTGTCTCTTAAAAGTGAATTAATGTGGAACTGTTAGGCTCACTGGAGTCCTTTCCTCTACAGAAGCTCATACCGTGTTGAAACACTTTTTTTTTGTGGCTTGGCTGCACCCTATAGATATGAGATCTGCTCTAGTCTCCTAAAACTAGATCCATCAGAAGTTTTAACATGCATGAGAGTGTGGCTAAAATGGACCAAAAGTATTCCAACTCTTACCTCAGTGAATCATTCAATGGTAGCTACACTGAGGTATTTGCATTTCGTGTGGTATCTGAGCTTGTGAAAGAAAAGCATTGTTCAGGTAACAACTATACTGGCAAATTCTTACTCTTCTGCCTGTGCACTAATTTTGAGAGCACCATTGTTCAGTAAACTGTGGTACATGGCCTTCAAGTTCTTAAATGCCTGGCTTGATCCTGAAAAGCTTGGCTGCTTGGTTCTGGAATTCAATCCGAGTATATTCAGAAATTTTATGGAACAGAACTTAAGCCCTAACACATCATATCTAGCACAGATGTGCTGGCATGCAAATGGGAATCTGTTTTCTGTAAACATTTCTGTCTGAAATGCTGTTGCTTAACTGAAGACAACAGATATGAATTAATAAAAGCAGAAAGCATTTGCTATGCTTGCACAAGTCTGTTCTGCTTGTAGAATTGCTCTGCATTTGAGAATCTTGTGGTTGATGTAATAATGTTAAACTAGGGCTAATATAATAGAATTTGTTTTCTCCTTCTCTAGACCAGTTAGACATAATGCTTCTGAGATACAGCATTGGGTTTGAGTTGCATTAGTGGGATGCAGTCTCTTGAACTGTTTCCTAGTGTTGCTACATGCAAGTTGATCCATGAAGGTGGTTCCAATATACTTTGAGTTGTATGGGGAGGATTTTGTGGAGCTGGTTCCTGATCAGATGAACTGTGGGACTAGTATCTGGATTGAATGTTAAAGAGACCAGATACTTTTGAAAATCCACAATGTTAGATGTAGCTTCATAGTTGCAGGGGAAGAGGGGGGTAAACTGACTTGCTACTATCTCTTGGAGTTTGAAGTTGCTAAATCCTCCACTTCTGGCTAAGTCTTGAACATTTTGGGTCAGTTCTGGGTATCTTGGGTTTTGTCTAGCAGTAGCACTTCTGAGGAAGGCGACCTTGGTTTCTCTTGCATGTAGGTTAAGAACATCCTGTCCTCTGGTCTACACGAAACTATTCCCAAGCTGCCTTCCGGTGCCTGGTTCGCCTCAGCCAGGTCATGGGTAGAATCCTGCAACAGCACAGGTCAGTGTACTTCTAACTGTACATCTAAACCAGGTGGCAAAGTAAAGTTAGTGGCCTGCTGAGTTCCTAAAGCCTTAGTTTAGGCTTGCTGTATGCATTTCCTCCCTGATCACCTGAGGACACTTTACAGGAGAAGCTCCAAACCTTAGTAATGAGTCTGGAGAGGTGCCCTCAGAAAACCATTCCTCAGAAGTTGACTGAAGCTTGAATACCTCCTGCAGCTTCAAAACAGTGAGAGCACATCACCAAAGGCTTAATTGGAATTCACAGTAGAAGCTAATTGAGTGTTTTGAATGTTCAAGTAAAAAGTACACCACTTGATTTTATTAAACTAAATGGTGCTAATGAAACCTCATCACTGCCTACTGATGAGCCACAATCTCTACTTTTAGTGATCTGATCTGGTGTGGGGATTGAAGGGAGAGATGGAAGCCTTGCTACCTTCAGGAGGCATTAGAGCTCTTGAGCCATCAGCCTTTGGGGTGAACACTTAAAAGCTGTCAGCTGGCTTTCTGCACTCTAAAACTCTGTTCCTCTCCAGGTCTTGCTGCAAACGGCACATGTCTTCCCATGAGTACACATGAACCAGGAGATGTTAAAGCTAATGGTTTCCTGAATGCTGGCCAACAACAGCTGCCTCCTTACAGAGGAAGATCCAAATCTTTAAAGAGAGACCTTCAAAGCAAGGAACTTGTAAGTGCAGCATGTCAAATAGCAAGTCTGGTATGATACATCTGGTAATGACCAGAGCTTGCACCTTAACCTACGCAAGCAGTAAGCATATTCTTTGCTTGCTTTTTATCTTGCACCATATTGTATATTGTTCTTAAGTTGGAATATTATCTCCTTTGAGACTGCTTAAGAAAAGATTTGATGTTGTAGTGTCCTTGTGGAGGCTACCTAGTTTGAATAGTAAGATATAAAGTTGTTCCTTGTACGAGAAGAGAAAAATATCAGTCCATTACTTGAAGGTGTCTATCAAGGCTTCCTCAAGAGGACTGTAGTAGACAGTGGGATTGTCCTGCATTCTCCATCTCCCCTCATTCTTTCTAGACTGTGAATTGTTCACAAACATCCTGTAAGCTGCAGTAAAGGGAGCAAGTGGCTAGCAAAACATAAATGGCACAGCATCAGTGACTTCCAGATGCAGTAATCAGGCTCTGAATGACTGTTGTAGGAACAATGCTGGGTTTTGTGGCTTCTGTGTGTCTTTCTGAATCATGGTCATGCCCTTTTCTGTCCCAACAAGGTGTGCTGTGCCCTTGCAGTCTCCTTTGCCTCTGCATTGTTCCCTGCCCCCATCCAGGAAGTCTCAAAACTGATCATAATTCTGTGTAACCTCTTTGTTCAGCAGTGTGGTGGGGGATGCAGGTGGTGGAGCTCTCTACCTGGGGATAAAAGCACCGTTGTCTCTCCTGGTCGTCCACCAGACCATAACTGCAATTAGTGTGGAACTAGTGGATACTGGGAAAGAGAAGGCAAGAGTGTGCTGTGCTGTGGAAAGGGATTCTGTGCCTAGGAGGCGCCAGGGTACCATATGTGCTGTGGTTAGTACCCAAAGATCAAATTTCTGACACTGGCTTCGAAGGAGATATTAATTACTGTAGTGACAGAGGGATCTCCTTCCCTAATGAGGAGTTATGAAGCTGCTTGAAAGCTATAGCAACCACTAAAAGCCTCGTAGTGGTTTCTCTGCTAGTATTGTTAAAGAGTCTAACTGATAACCTCACATCACTGGCAAAACTGAGGTTTGGGGACAAATACAGAACTCAGTTTTGAGAAGGACCTCCCCAATTACCTGCTTCCTTCTGATTTCTCTGATGTTTAACCTCTGTCCTTCAATAGGACCATCCCTTTTCTTCCAAGTGGCCATTGCCAACCATTGCTGAGCTGATTGGAACCAGATATGCAGTGATGGTAATGGAAGAGCAAGGCTTCCACCGAGGAAGCGATGGGGTCTTTATAAGAGCAAAGGTATGTTTCTCCTTGTGCTGTCTTTGACTTTCCAAAAGGTAACTGGCTTCATGGCCCTCAGTGATGATCTGCTGAGGTGCTTTCTGCCTTGACTTACCCTATTTGGCCTCTTGCAAGAGTGGGGAAGATAAGGCAGACAGGGAATGGCCCACAGCAGAGGTCTGTTGGCTGTCTACTCTGCTTAGCTGCTGGCTTAATCACCAGGTCTTCCTTTTAGAGGGCTGTTGTTGCAGCCTCTAGAGCAGATGTGATCACAAGCCCTTTGCAACACATATGTGAGAAAGTCAGTGCTACTTGGTTTAGAGGTCAGCTTCTTGCCCTCACTTATTTAAGTGTAGACGGAGCCAAAGGGTTCTGCTAGCATAGCTGTTCTACAATCTGTCTGATGCTCCTGAAGCTGAATCCTTGGGGTTCTTTTCTCACCTTACTTATGAACCCAACTTTAAATTGCCTGCTCCGTGCCAGTTCTAAAATGGCTGTTTTGCCCCTTTTTTTTGTTCTTACTGCTGAAGTTTTTTTAGCTTTTTCAAGCTCTACTTCTCAAGATAATATCAGTTCTGACTGCCAGCTGTGTATAAGTGCATTCTCTTTCAGAAAGTTCAAGTGACTCATCAGCTTCCTTATGACTCATTTTTTGCTTCAGGATTGGATTGAAATTTGCCCTGACTTAATCTCTTTGGGATTGCTGCAGTCTACCTCAAAGAATGTGTCTCTTCTTCCCTCTCTCTTAACTAGCTACTGTTACACTCTTGCACAATACAGCTATTGTTTGTTCAAGAGCCTTTTTTTAAACTCCTGTTGTCTGGCAGCTGTCCCAAAACTCTGTATCATAAAAACACTGGCCTACAAGTAAGACCTTCTTTTGCCTTTTTAGCTTTTAATTGCTGTGTCTCTGCTATCTTTTATTGGACCTCTGTTATTGTATGTGGATCTAAAGTCTTTAGAAGGTTGGTTTGTGAGCTTTCTTTTTGGCGGGCAGCGTATGCTGTTGGTACAAAGATATTTCCCACTGGCATTCAAAAGTAACTTTTCCTTTCCACAGATCTGTTTCAGCTGCCATAAGCAGATGTTTCTTAAGTGGCCTTACAGCTGTTACCTCTGCAGCAGGTGAGCTGGTACAAAAGGAATGAAGGAGGAGGGAGAAAAGAGTAGAACAGTACTGACAGTACTCGGTATCCAAACAGGTTGCTGAGCCCTTCAGTTTTGCTTTACTGCACAAGTCAGACTGAAGTGTCTACAGCTGCAAAGGATGTAGAAAGAATTGTCTCTGAAGTAATTTTAACTAATTTTAACTCTTAGTATTAAGCTAGTAATAATCATATTTACTTTGCGAGTATCAATTTCTTTCAGAGATCACTCTCTGCATTTTGCTTTAGATGTTAGATTTTATTTCAGTCAAACTCTTGAGCCCTTGAGGTTCTTCACTAAAACCTTCTGAATTTCAGACCCAGTGGAGTTTGACCTACTTGTATCCATTTATTTGTCAGAGTTTCTGTCTGTGGGAAAGCAGTTACTTAACGCTCATTAAGGCCCACTTTAAACATATTTGAAAAAGTGGTGAAGCACTGATTAGATTACAAGCAACAAGTAAACAACTGTGGGAAATTGAGTAACTGTCTGGTGATAGTGCTGGGTGAAAAATAATGGGCAATGGCAGACAAAGCCTTCAAGCTATGGATGTCGACACATCTCAGATGGTTGAAACTAACATAAATAAGAAAGCAAATTGATTGTGGGAGTTCTAAGCTTGCTTACTTTGCCATCAAGTGATTGTGCCACAGTCACAAATTAAGACTTGCTTGTGAAAATCACCCTTGGCTGCAATATTGGTATCTGCTGAACTTCGCTCAAATGATAATACTGGGAACTTTTTTCCCTTAGTGTTGTCTGCTGTGACTGCTGCATCAAGGCAAGTCTGGTCTTCAGAACATATAGGCTTTGTTTGTTTGGTTTGGGGTTTTTTTCACATTTTTGTTTTCCCTGCACCTCACTGGTCATACCAAGCTTTCCCTCACCCCACTGATATCTCAGATCTACCCTCTTGCTTGTGGCTAAGAAAGTAAGAGGGGAATATTACAAGGTGAAAAGGGAGATTTAACTCTACAGACCACTCTTATCATGCTCAGCTTAAAACAACTCTGGTTCCTCTTTCTTTCATTCTGTATAAAGTGGTGGGGATTATTCTGTGCTCTATTTATACAAAGGTCAGGAAGTTCACTGCATTAATGTCGATTTTCTAAGTGCACAGATAAATCAATTGCAAAGTTTTCTTGCAAAGAAGGAGGATGTGTTACCCTGAAAACTCAGGTGACTTGTGTTGTGATTCTAGATGTCCGTGCCCTTCAGAACATGTGTACATCTCCCACTCCACTTCTTAAAACTTCTGCAACTCTCCAGGGAGGAGGACCCTGATACTCAAGAGAAGAAGAAGACAGAGTTGCTGCATGAAATAAAGCACTGGGATTGTGTTGGGTAAGCAGGGAGAGAGATGTTCTGGGTTGTTGGGGGTTTTTTACCTTTAAATATCTTAACAGCTATTTGTTTGACTTACATGTATAAGTCAAAAAACATACAGACAACCACATGCAGTATAGTGTTGGTTGGCTGAATGTTTCGCTGAATAACTGGTTTAGCCACTAACTAGTCCTCAATTCTCTGGAAGTACTGTGGATTCCAGTTGACTAAAAGTTAAGGACATGTGGGTGCTCTGAAATCCATTTTCCTTTTTAACTACGAGGTTTCTGACAAAGATTCAGAAGTGTCCATATTAGCCTACACATAGAAGGTTCCTTTATTTACATGAGAATTTCTAGACCCCATTATTTTCTGTCCCACACAGTTGGGAGTCTGTCACTGCAATCTAGGAGTAGCCCCTTTTATACATAGAAATAAAATATACTATAATGGTGTGAGGTGCAACTGGCAGAAGAGTAATGCCACAAATGGTTTCTGAGTGCCTCCATGCATATACAGACACCTTTTACATTTTGTCCTCAGAAAGCAAACTATTTGAAAAATCCGGCATGGAAAATCCAGGCCTTATGGGTATGAAGGCAACATCTAGATCTCAAAATATACTTGATCTCTTGGGATTTGGAAAGAACAGATAACATTTTATCTCTGAAACTGTTCTTTAACATAGCCAAAATAGGCACAGAGGTTTCTGGTTCAAAGGCTTGTACTTCAGCTGCCAAAATCAGGGCCAGTGTTCACTACTGAAGTTAATTGTGTTGTGCAGTGGTCTGGTATGTCTTACAATGCAGGTGCTGCAGAAGAGGTCTAAGTTGACTGCATTAAAGCCATACTTAAAGATGGCAAAAATAAAATACCCTGCAGCATAAGGATGTGGCTATATAACCTTGAATCGGCCACAGATATCCATTAGTTTTTTGGCTGGCATACAGTCAATAGAGAGAAGATTCCAGTAAGTGAAGCTGTTCTCATCCTTAGGAGCTTTCTGAAGTGGAGCTGACTGCTCTGATGAGCTCATGCATTTAGATAAATGCCCTGGCTGTACTGAATCTTGTGTGGGGGAAGGGTGGAAGAGCGCTGTACCCTCTAACAGAAACCTAGGTCAGTTTTCTTGTTTTTCTTTTTAACTCTCTCACACCAGTGTACCTGTTATTTTGGAGCCTCATTGCCTAGCACAGCCTCTGCGCTGTTACACAGGGGCCATGGCAGACTGGCTGACTGCAGACATTTGTATGCAATGTGCACAGTACCTGTTGAACGTGGCTTCCAGTCAACAACAGAGCATCCCTCTCAGGAGAGCTTCCTGGCCATGAACCAAACTGGAATGACTCTACCATGCATTTCTCCTGTCACTTGTTCTGTACCTGAAGTAAGTGAAACAGCTTTATGCACCTACGAAGACCTATAAAGGCTGGAACAAAAGACTTCCCTTCTGGCTAGTCTAAGCAGGAAGCACATTTCATACTCATGTATTGGGAAGTATTACAAAGCATTCTGGCTTTTAAAGCTATTTTAATTCTTGTATGTGTCTGTGGGAAAAATAAAGGTTGAAGCACTATCAGGCCTCTAGCATTTTCTGCTTTGCACCTGCAATTGTCATTGATTGCAGGCACTACTTGCATTCATCACAGAGCAAGCTTTACCCTGTGTAATGAGTACTGGGAAACTTTTAACCTGAAACCTCTGTTCCTGAGAGGCTTGGAAAGTGGAGCTCTCAGTTATGTGATCACATCACCATCTGTTTTCCTGATAACTCCCTGAAAAGCATTTAAAACTTACTGCCGTGATGCATGTGACACTGTAGTGATGGCTAACAGGCAGTTTTCTTGCCTAGGGAAGCTAGTTCTTGATTTGTTTTTCATCTGTGTACAATCCATACTTTTTCTATCAGAGAACTCTTGTGCATGTCACTGAAGTACCTAGTATATCTCAATGCCATCAGCTGAGGGGCAGAAGGTCATTCTCAAGAGATTCTTGTTATTTTATTTACCTAAAGCTAAACTGGACTATTACAACATCTGAAATTCTAGAAGAATGTTTTGATAATTACTTTAGGGGATTAAATCCCAAAATTGCATGTTTTATAGTTATCTCTTTCTCCCCAGGAATTGCCTGTGTTGGAAGGGTTGTAGGTGCTTGGATGTAGTTCTCCCTGGTGTGTTTTATGGACCTTGAGAGGGTAGTGTTGAAGGATACAATGGATTTCTAGTTGGAATGAGTCATGATGAAGAAAATAATGGCTGGGAAGGGCCAGTGCTAGATAGAGAAGGGAAGAAAGACATGTTGAAGCTGAGCCCCAAGGTGTGCATCCAAACTGCCAGAAGGGTCAATACCTCCAGCTGACTTGTGCTGGCCTAAGTGCTTCCTGCAAGCTGCCTGTCTGCAGGCTACTCCCTGCTTGCAGGTTTGGGCAAGCTCTGCAAGTAAATGGATGTGGGGAAGCTGGAGCTTGTACTTCCTTTTGGAGCATGTTCAAGTGTTCCTCTTCCTTCAGTCAATTAGGAGAGGTGCAGCCTGCCTGCCCAGGTCCTTTCCTGCATGTGCTAATAGCTGGTGCTGCTGGGAGGCACATCCATAGCAGGCAGGTGGGCTCTGTGCAGGCTGCAGGGGATGGCAGCCAAGCCACAGCTGCACTTGCTGGCATGATGGGCACAGTGTGGAGCCAGGGGCAGGAGGTGCTGTTGGAGGCTTGCAGAGGGTGGTAGTTTAGATAGAGCAAGAAATGAGCTGAGATCACCCTGTTTTGATTAAAGTGCAAGTCTAGAATTTTTCTCTGAGCTTGGGTGCAGCACTATGGATAAACAGTATCTGCATAGCACTACGGTAGGCTTCAGTTTACCTGGAGTTACAAAGGTGATTCTGTCTCTGGCGTATCTGGTGTGATGTCATGTAGGCTCTCTTTACTGGCTTCTCCTTTTCCTGCCTTGTGACAATGAGCAGGGGAAGAAGATGCACTGCAGAACAAAGGTGAGGTAGGGAACAGCTTGACCTTCCCTGCTTGTACCTGATCTAGTGAGCTATCAGAAAGACCCACGTTCTTGTTACTTCTCGCTATTATACTGGCCCTGGGTGGGCAAGTAAAACCTCTGTACAGGAGTCCCATCTAGTCCTTCTTCAACTCTGGTGTGCAACCATTGCTCCTGACCACAGCAGGTCATGACACCTTGTAGAGGCAGACTTACTAGAAATGCACATCGGTTTAAACACAGTAAAAAAACCATGGTCATCCCCTTTAACTGTCTAAGGACAGCCCTTTGGAGGGACTGGAGACACTGCCTCATTTGGAACCCATGGAGCACAGACTGGAGCAGGCACAGGCACCCTGAAGCCAGGGTGCAGGCTGGGAGATTCCAGGATGGAACAGATACAGCACCAAGAGCAGCACTTTGCAGGGATAGGGAAATGAATGTTTTAAACCTGTTCTTTTGGAAGCTTCTGAAAGATGATGATTTGGAGGAAAGTCTTCCCTCTGTGAGCACTTGGCAGGACTTAGTCTGTCTTTTGCTGTGTCCTCTCTCATCATAGGCATCAGAGCCTTTTCTGCTCAGAGTCAACTGGGTGCTGAGGTGGTATTGTGTTCAGGAAAAGCTTACTTTTGGAGATATTCACCTTTTGGGTGTTCTTCCACCGCTGCAGAAAGCAGTCCATCTCCAGGCTCTGGTGTTGAGTCCCTTCACCCAGCCCTCCCTCCCTTAAAGCATAGCTGTAGTGTTTAGTCCTATCTCAGTAATGAAACATGACTGAAAAACGGGAAAAGCAGTCTAATCACTACTTCTGGTAACAGCAGGAGCAGAGAAGGGAGATCTGCCTGGGCAAGCTTATTTTCATCATCTTTCCTCCTTGGGTCAGCTCTGTGCTCACTGCTCCTTGAATCCCGCCAGGAAACGAGCAGGGGCAGTACCTTTCATTTGGTCGCGGTCTCTGAGGGGTGACCCGCACAGAGGCCACCTCAGTCATGGGGTGCTGAGGCGGCGAAGCTCCACGCCAGGCCCTCACACCCCCGTGAAGCGGCCTGAGGCGGCAGCCGCTCCCGCCGCTTCCAACGGCTCCCTCGGCCTCTGCGCACGGCAGCCAACCGCCGCTCCGCCAGGGGGCAGTAACGGGCCGCGCTGCCCGCCGGGGCTGGGAATAGGGACTGGGTTGAGCCCCGTGGTGGCGGCTGGGCTGTTGCGGGGCAGGGGCAGGTGGACGTGCGGGCCTAGTCATAGCCTGTCCGGTAGTGCCGCGTTGCGGCTCAGGCCTTCGACGGTTCGAAGAAATAAAAGATATTTTTACTGTCTTAATTTTTTTTAAAATGTATTAATTTATTTCTGGGTCACCATACCCTCCTGAGCCCTTACTCAGGGAAGTCAGGCATCCCTGCCATTGGTAATCTCCCACAGCAGCTTTCCAGTATGGGAAAGGGGGCCTACAGGCAAGCTGGAGAGGGACTTTTTACAAGGGCATGTGATGATAGGATGAGGAGATATGATAGGAAGAGTGGCTTCAACCTGAAGGAGAATAGATTTAGATTAGATACTGCAAAGAAATTTTTCACTCAGAGTGGTGAGGGGCTGTCACAGGCTGCCCAGAGAAGCTGTGGATGCCCCATCCCTGGAAGTGTTTAAGACCAGTCTGGATGGGGTTTTGAGCAACCTGGTCTGGTTGGAGTGACCCTGTCCAGGGAAGGGGGGTTGGAGCCAGATGATCTTTGAGGTCCCTTCTAACCCAAACCATTCTGTGACCATGGTGGGGAGGTGAAGGGTGGCTACAGTAAGGGGGAAAGGTGCACCAACCAAAGAGAAATAGGGCAGAGACAAAGCAAACAAAAAAAAAGAGTGGAATTTAGATGGAAATGAGAAGCAGGAGAGGCTGGACTGCTGTAACTCGGTGTGGGTGTCCAAGCTGTTTGATATTTGGTGCTTGAAGCTGGGTGGGAAATTGCACTGCTGCAGATAGTGGGTACAAATCTGCTTGAATAACCTAACCCAGGGCACTGCTGCCTGCAACTTCTTGTTCAGGTGAACAGTGGTTTTGAGTGGGGTTTCACCCTACATCCAGTTCAGTTCTGTGGAATGTTTTGGGGTTTTTTTTTCTTTTGTTATAGATGGTAAATATAAGGACACTGTATTTTATGCATGAAATAATACCATAGATGTGGCATTGGGCAAGATCAGATTTAAAACCTTTATGGACAAGTTGAGGAAACTGTCTGTAAGAAACAAGGGGCAACTGGAAAAGGATAATTGGAAGGCTGTACACTTAGACAGCAACGTGAACTCCCTGAGCACAGAGGTGGGAGTGATGGGTTAAGTAACAACTCTTCAGAAAAAGGATCAAAAGCCAAATGCAAGTCAGCAATGTCATGGTGTTGAGGTGATGGAAAATAAGTTGGGGGGAGATGTGGGGTAATTGGATCCAGCCCAGCAGAGAGAGAGAACGGAAGTCCAGAAACCATTACCTACTGGGGAAGCTTGAAAGAACTGAAATTCTCTAACCCAAAGGAGGAGAGAACTGAAGTCTTTAAGCACATAAAAGGACATAATCTTTGCTCCTTGTCTGTGATGGAGAAGAGGAAAAAAAGAAAAAAGAAGGCTTAAGTCACAGCAGGAAGGACTCAATTTAGATGTTAGGAAAAACTTTCTAATGACAGGGATAATAAAGAATAGACTGCCTGGGGAGTGGAGAGCTTTAAGATCAAGTTAAGCAACATCTGTCAGAGATGTCCAAGGTTTAGGTGATCCTGCCTTGGGTTAGCAGGATGGACTGGCCTGACCTTTCAAGGTCCCTTTCAGCCCTAATTTTTCAGTGGTTCTGCGGGCCAACATTAATCTTCTTAATGGTATTTAAACAGTCAGCAGCTTCTCTTAAGTAACTACTAGCAAGTCTCTTCTCTTGCCTGCGGTTTAAAACTAATTTCCATGCATCACTTTCACCCTCCAGCTCCTAAGACCTGCATAGCAAACCAACATCTGAATTCCTTAAATGCTTGTCACTACCTTCCTCTGTAGCTATCCCTAACAAAAAAGGGAGGGATTGAAATACTGTGTATCTGTGGCAACGTTGCAAGTGTGAGGATGGACTCCTTTTCTCTGCTTATACATATGAGATACAGTCCACCTCCTTGTGATAGCCAGATCTCACAGGTGGTGATTTCATTTTTTGCCCCCCAGAGACTTGCCTTTCCATGTTGCCTCTAGCTTTCTGAGGGAGATTGTTGTGCCCTGCTTCTGGCAAAAGCTGGCTTATTTATGGAAAGAGTTGTCTCAGACCATGGCTCTTTGCTCAGATCAAGACTTTAAGCCTAGGCATTCCCTGATGTGTGCAACAGTGTGTACAGCAACAAGTGCTGTAATTAACACTGTCCACAAATTATCTTTCTTAAAATGGTGCAGGAGAAGGAGTCTCTGTGTTGTGAAGTTGGCCCTTGATCTGGAAGAGTGTCCTTTTATCCCTTAAAACTACTAATGAAGGTAAGGTAAATTAAGTAAGAGTAAGAAAGACAGACTATTATGAGCAGTGTCTGCAATCCTAGTTCAGTGTCTGTGGAAAACAGGAGAGCTGGTGATTGTATCACAAAGGCAGGTTTTCCACAGACTTCTTAGTTGTTTGCTTAAAACAGAAAAGACTGCACTTCCATAGCTGGAAAAACTAATGAGAGAGGGAATCATTGCCTGGAATTCTTCACCTTTGAAAATAATTCTCTGCCAGGCACAGAACTGCACCACTGCTGCAGGGGTTTTGGACTACATGACCTTTAAAGGTCCCCTCCAATTCAGCACATTCTATGACTCTATGATCGTGACTCGGGTAACACTGCTCAGTTACTGGGATCACTGACCCCACACCACAGCCAGTTGTAGAGGAGATAACCAAAACCAAAACCACATTAGCCCAAGTCAGAACATGAGGCTTCCAAACCTTCATTGCATCCTCTTTAGTTCTGTACCTAAAACATAAAAGATGACATTTCTGTAGCTGCAAAAGATCATCCCTAATGAGAGGGAGAACCACAAGTATCTTATCTGCCCACAGAGAAGTAGTTGCAATTTCTCCCACTGATCTTCTCCAGTGGTTTTAACCAGTCAAGATAATTGTAGGCTTGATACAAAAGCCTCCACATTCGCTTTTGTTAACAGAGCAAGTTCTATCCTACCTCTGTGCGACGGTTACGTGTTAAGAACTTTATTTTATAAGTGGTAGTAATGTGTAGAGAAACAAATCATCCACCGCAGCAGCAGGTTGGAACACAGGGTCTTTCAGTCTCAGCTCAGCACTCTTTCTTCCAGACCGTGCTGCCAGCACTGAGAAATTGAGGGGGGGTTGTTATTTATATGCATAATAAAACACCACCTGAATGCAGCTGGAGTCCTACCTTTGAGCAACATTAACACACTTGTGACTTCATTGACAGCTATTTCATTTTGCCTCTTCAGACGCTGGGAATGAGAGTTTCAGGTGTGCTAGTGTTTAAAAGAAAAAAAAGCCAAAAAAAACCCCCACACTGTGAAATATGCATAAGTTAAAGTTGGTTGTGCTTTTGTGGAGCCTTGTAGCCCAAGTTATATAGTAGGTGCTTTGTGCACAAATTGTACAAAGGCAAAGTTCCACTCAGTGAAAACGTGTTTATCGGAACCATGGCAGCATGAAGCCACCTCATTAAATAAGACCTCACTTTTGTAAGGGAATGTTAGGAATAATGCAAATACAGCAAGGTAAGTAGGTGAAACAAGCTCATTTTTTAAGTGCTGTGACTTGGGAGAGGTTTTTTTTGGAGGTGCTGTGAAATTCACAAGCTTTCTTGAGATACTCTGAACACTGCTCTATCTCACAGGATTTAGGGGAAGGATGAGATTAGCCACCCAAATGTAAGTTTATTTGAGCACAGCAGTTTGTGTAAAGTGCAGTGGGATATTTCAAGATAGGAGAAAATTGGGACTTTATTCACCCAGATACCACCACCTGGGAAAGCCAGATCCAGCCACACTTGAGCACCCTGCGTTTTGGGCAATGCAAACACAGAAGTTTCCTATCTAAGGGCTGTTGCCAGCTGCAGCGAGCTTGATCTCTGCTTGGCTCCAGAGCTGGAGCCAGACTGCATGCTAACACAGTATGGCTGCAGGCCTTTTTGGTGTTTTTACTCTGTGGAGTTTTTATGAGACCATATCTGTCAAACGTATGTGTGAAGATAAATCAAACAAGCACAGCCACAGCTATTAAATAAATGTGAAATCTGAGTGGTTTCCACCAGGCCCTTGGTCCCTCCCCCTTGGCTGCTATATGTGCCGAGTGTTTTACAGAAACAGGACTGTGAAGGATGGCTGGTTATGAGAAGGCAAAAGCAGGGGGGAGGCAAGCTCCTGGGGGAGGGGGTAATTTCTTTGCAAGAGCTATGAGATGGGCTTGGGACTCATGCTGCTGAAATATTTTGTATCTGGAAAGAGCATGTTTTGGATCTTGATGACTTTTGACAAAGGAAAGACTCTTTGAATTCCACTGAGGTAGTCGGTCTCAGACCATGTTTGGGGCTAATGGTGTGTGAGGACCATGAGCTTGCTGTGCCATGAATACCAAGGCATGAGTAGGATGTTAAGCTTCTACATGCTTCATAGCCTTTCTTTTCCTTGAAAATAAAATAACCTTGATCTGATCACCACTCAGATTTACCCCCTATTCCCCAAACTGTTCTTTCCCCAGGAGAAGGGTGGTCCTTCCAAGGTCAGTGTTGAGGCTACTGAGAGGTCAGGGAGGGCAAGGTCAGACTTGAAGCTGACTATCCGTACTAAAACTGTCCCACATAGGGAGAGGACTGTGGAGTTTCCAAAGCCATCAATCTCCACTTTCGCTGGCTATTCACATCTCCCAGTTTTAAGTGGAATTAAATACAGCCAACCTCTTCAAGACTCTTGTGTCATGCCTCTGGGAGCTGCATTCTTGTCTTGAGTGGTCAGTCCCCTGAAACAGAATAGCTAATATATCACTCCCTTTATTTGGGAGTTAAATGGATCAGTGTACCTCAAGGCTACTGTAACAAGGAAATAATTCTACTGAATTCTGACAACAGGACACTTCTGCCACCATGGAAGCATTTGTAACATCTCCCTGGCTCAGCCAGGGTTTGGAAGAATGTACATATTTACCCTGACATGTGAGGAGAGCATCCTTGCAGCAGAGATGGGAACCCAACAGGAGTTAAGGCCAATGAATTGCATGGTGACAAAGCATACAGTGCTGCTGTCTATGGTGAAACAGAAGGGGCAGAGCTAAGGGATGTGCTTGGGGAATGGTTCATCAGACAAGAGTGTGGGACAGATTTTTTGAGCTCACTCTTCTGTCTGTGAAATTATTGCACCTCTACTACTTTTTAACGCTGATTGACACTAGAAGAGGATTTGACCCATAGGAATATAATCTGCTACCTTTAGGGTGTCATAATGCCTCTTGGGCCTTCTGTGTATAGCAACAGCGTTCAGCTGAATAAAAATAAATACTCAGAGATGGGTTTTGCCAGTAAAAACATACAAGGAAAGAAGTCTAGTATACTAGTAAGTGAATTTCTGCTGAGTTGCCAAGTGATTATTAGTAGTATTTAGTAGTGCATGTGAGACTAGCATTGAACAAATGATCTACAGACATCCAAAAGGCAAGGAAAACAGTTAGAACCAATCTTTCAGATTCTCTGGGCTCATAGAGCTAGGGTGCTTAGTTAATGTGCTAGCACAGTTACTTCAATTGAAATCTAAATCAGCCAATTCTGAAAAACTGAAAATCTTATCCTAAGTTTTATGTTGAACATTAGAGTCATTATTAATGTTAAATGTTTAAGAACTTAGCTTTTCATTTAGCATTGGAGCTGGGTTTTTTTTAAGAGTGCTGTAGGTCCTGGTATATGGCATATATGTGCAGTGCCAAGTGATTCACTTTACTGATTCTATACTACCATGTCAGCGGGGAAAAATTTTGTTCTGTTTCCAAAAAGTCAGAAAGAAAAATTCTGAGTCTTAAAGTGCTTGATTGTCAGGGCAGAGCATAGGGTGCAATTTGAATTTAGAATGACAACAGAGAGGAGGAGGTGGTTGTGAATGATGGCAGCAATGTGCCTGCAACTTATCTGTGCACCTAACAACACCTCCTGTGCTATCCAATGAAGACATGTAGGTTTACTGTGTCCAGTTCCGGGGCCCTCAGTTCAAGAAGGACAGGGAACCACTTGAGAGAATCCAGTGCAGATCCACAAAGATGATTAAGAGAATGGAGCATCTCCCTTACACGGAACAGCTGAGGGAGCTGGGTCTCTTTGTCTTGGAGAAGAGGAGACTGAGGGGGGACCTCCTTAATGACTATAAATATGTAAAAGGGTGAATATCAGGCAAATGGAGCCAGGCTCTTCTCACTGACCTCCAATGATAGGACTCAGGACTATGGGTGCAAACTGGAACACAGGAGGTTCCACAGAAATATAAGGAAAAACTTTTTCATAGTGAGGGTGACAGAACACTGAAACAGACTGCCCAGAGAGGTTGTGGAGTCTCCTTTTCTGGAGACATTCAAAACCCGCCTGGACGCCTTCCTGTGTGACCTGGTCTAGGTGTTCCTGCTCCAGCAGGGGGATTGGACTAGATGATCTCTTGAGGTCCCTTCCAATCCCTGATATTCTGTGATTCTGTGATTTTACTCCTAAAACTGTGCTTCCATGTAGTGCAATTCCATTCACAAATGCATGTTTTCATGCAAAAGAATTAACAGAACAGTAACTTTAAATTCTCTGGACTTTAGTTTATCCTATCTACCAACCATGTGGTAACTCATCATCTTCTATTTACTCTGCTGCCCTGTAGTCAGGGTAAGAATCTTGACGAGATCAGGCTGAAGGTGCAGATTGGCTTTGGCATCTACCCTACTACCTACTGAGAGAAAAATCCCTCTCAGTGGGATTTGTAACCTATTTCTAAGGCATAGGCAGCATGGACAGCTGCTTTGGGTGCCAGACTTGTAGTCTTTCTTTACTTAGGCCAAAGGAGATAGGCACTGTTTGCTGCTGAAGATGTGTGAAGACAAACCACTAGTTTCTTAGCTTCTGCAGGCATATTCCCCCATTCCTGTTTCTACTAGCAGTGCTGCCTTTTGCAGTAGCAATAGGTGTCTACTCACTCCATCCCACAATTGACACTGGGATCCACAAGCCCTTCCACTAGGGCTTTCAGTGCTCTCCTGTTTAGCCCTACATCCTTCACCTCCCCAGGGCAAGATTAGCCTGGACCTGCCCTTCCTGTTCTTCAAGGGTGCAGAAGCAGCTGTGGTGGTGAAAAATGATCAGTGACGCCTATTCCAGATAAGGGACTGCAAGAGGAGTTAAGTGGAAACAGGCCCTGTGCAGAGGGGGAACAAAGTTCTGGGGGGGGCAGACTGAGGAAGGGGGAAGGAGAAACATCACAGCGCTCCTCCCTGCCTGCCCCACTGGATACTCCCAGCAAGGCACGCGGAGTGGACCCTCCACAGCTCTCCTCATCAGTCAAGCCTCCCCCAGAAGAGGTGCTGACTACCCCCAAATCTCTGTTCCCCCTTCAGATCCCGAAGGCAGGATATCTCTGTCATTCCTGATAGCTATCCAACCTGTTCTTGAGGCTCTCCACTTAGGGAGGCTTCATGCCTGGACATTTGATGCATTGCTTTCATTTGTTTGCTCTAATATATTTTTAACATCAAGTTTACATTTTACTGCAGTTTAAGACTGGTTTTATTTATTTAGCTCTCTGTTTCAGGCAGGTAGAACTGACCTGTGCTTTTCTCCCCATCTTAAAGACATGCTATGTCATCCTTGCTCTTCTTTTCTTAAGACTAACCTTTACTAAGCCTTTCACATTTTCCTCCCAGATCATGTTCTCTAGACCTCTCATTATTATTCATGTTTTCTTCTGGACTGTGTCTAATTAGCCCACATCTTTTTTTGGCTTTTCCAAAAGCATGACACTGATGACAAACAGTTCAGTTATTAATCTGCACTAAACCTCAGCTCCAGTAGTTCCATATCCATATTTGTGTAGTCAGTTATTCCTCAGCGTGGAGTCTTGCATGGATTCCTACTGTGTCCTTTCTTTTTTTTCCCCCAACTGTTTCTTTATTTTGTCAGCCAGTTGTGTTGGTTTTTTTTTTAAAGTCTAATCCTGTCTGCTGTGCACTTGTGGATCCTTCCAGCTTTGGACATCCTTCAGATTTAATCGTCTTTCTTCTAGTTCACATTTCAAGTCATTAATAGACTGAAGTCCAAGAGAAAGCTGTACACCTCTGCTCAGTAGGTTCCTGTAAGAAAAGAGTGAATTCCTGTTCACAGGCTTACGGGTACCAGTGCTGTGTCTGCTCTGCAGTAGATAGACCACACATTCCTTGCTGGTTTATGAGAATTTCATACAAGACAGCGTCAAAGGACTTACTCAAGTCAGGATACCAACATCTGCTTTTCCTTACCAGCCTACAAGGTCTGTCTCCTTGTTTTAAAAGGAAATTAGATGGGTTTGCTAAGACTAGACTATGAAGTTAATATTGGTTGTTACTCATCCCTTTGCATTCCAGTTCCCTACAAATAGCTCTTTTCATTATTCATTCCATAATTTTCCCTGTAATCAAAATCAAATTAATTAGTTTGCAATTCTCCATCTCCTCTTTTTTGTTGTTTTTGGGGAGGTTTTTTTCAAAGGCTTTCTGATTTTTTTTTCACTTTCCTTGCTTTGCTGTGCTTGGATTCTAATTCTTAATAATCCAGCCTAGATTTCACTGTCTGTACATAACCTCTATATGCTCAAGGTCAATAGCAGCAGTCTAAGTTGAGCTGTTCTTTTCTCGTACTCCTTTTCTTTTCTCTGCACTGGTATAGAGCCTACTTGGGCAAATTTGTCTAGCTGTGTTCCCATCCCACCAACTAGCTGGGTGCACAAAATCCCTTGTTACCACCAAAGCCTAGTCTGTGGTTGCAATCTCCTAGGTGTTGGCTGGCTTGGTGGTTTGCAGGAGACTTGTCATGGTGATGAGGCCTTTATCTGTAGGCCACTTGATGCTGTTGATGCTTGTGTTTTCTTCCTGAGCTATGTCAGCTATAGCATTTCACCAAGCAGATGTTCTGGGCCACCCATCAGTGGGCCACCTTATTTCTTTTTTTGTTTTTTTTTAATCTTGACAGAAATTATTGGCATGAACAAGTTGGCCAGCAACTGTCCATTCCAGCTGCTCTGCAGGAGAGCAAAGGGATACCGAGCACCAGTGGCAAACTAGAGCCTCTTCACCCCAATTACTTTTCTTAGCCTTTGAAGTCATGGTTGGATCTGCATTACCATACTGGCAGTGAAATCCTAATTCAAGCCATCTTTGAATAATGTTTGCTCAGGTGTAGTATCTTGGAAGTGAAATCATCGCTGCTCCCTCCCCAGAAAAAAATAGTCATTGTTTGCCACATTTAATTAAGTTTCCCCCTCTGTTCACACAGCCTCCCACATCCAGATCTGAAGTAAGTTTTATAGTTTCCTCTCAACCTTCTCCTTTGATCCTAAAGTAGCTGTCACCTCAGTACCTACAGCCTTTCCTTTCTCACCTTGGCCTGCATAAAATGTGTTTGTGTGTTAATGGCTTTCTCCTTGGGGGCTGCTGACTCTCTTTACTAGTCAGCTGGATGCTAGATGAAATCATTCTCTTGTGCTGGTTCAAGTGTGTCACATACATATATTTCCCTGCCTGTGTTTTATGTTCCATCTCGACTTCATTCATAGGAAATTATTCTGTTTTAGTTCATTTTTGTTTTGGAAAGTGAATCTGTTGCCAGGGGAATGCAAGAGATTTCCAGAGATTGGGTCCAAGTTTAGGGTAGGAAGGTGCTGCACAGACTTTGCCACACACAGCCTGCTGTGCCTGTGCTCCTTGTGCCTGCGCTGCAAGAGGCTGTTCCCTCGTTACAGCCACACAAACCAATGAGTCTTGAGTTACGGAGAGTGTCTGCTTTGGTCAGCCATATCCATGACCTGCTGTCTCCACCTTCTTTGACTTCTGTCAGCCAGCTTGCTGTGTATCTGAAGTGGAACTGAAGCTTGAGCTTTCAGGTCTACTCACTGGGGAAAAGCCTGCTTTGATAAACCAAGCTACATTACAGCAACCACAGTAGGACAGAAGTGAGTCTTCAGGTTACAAGAAAGAAAGATTAAAATAGCAAAGAGCCCCAGCCATTTGATATAAATAAATTGCAAAATAATCCTGTGCTACAAGACGTAACTGCAGTTATGAGTGGTACCATTTTTAGACTTTTTGTTGGGATAAAGTTCTGCAACAAAAGTTATTAATAAAATGCTTCACCACAAATGTTGCTTCAATAGCGTGACTCAGAAACCTCAATCTAATGGCATCTTGTCTGCTGCAGAACCTAATTTGGATGCTGCATTCGGCCATGCCTCAGCAGGCTAGGTTCAAAATGTTCAGTTAGTATGATAAATCCAAAGTATAGAGTAGACTGCACATTTTCTCTAGATTGCTGTCAAATCCTTAGCTCTGGTACCCGGCTGGAACAACAGGATCTGTTTCACAGACATGGTGCATGAAGAGGGCTTATGGGTAGAGGAGGGCTTAGAAGAGAAGTCTAGAAGGGATTGTGGAGTGAAGTGCCAGAGAAGTCATGTGTGCAGCTACATACAGGATCCCAATCTGCTCCCCCTCTGCTCCTGAGAGGTAAAATCTTAAGCTGCTGTAATTGGCAACAGATACTGGCTGCTAAACCAGAGCTCTGGAAAGGAAAGTGAAGAAGAAGGCACTATATGTATGTATTAGAGTGGTACAAGCGGAATTATTTCAGATTACACCCTCTGAAATTAGTAAATGTTGTTCTCCACTATTTGCTATAGATTAACTTTTAATAAGAAAGTACCTACATTTGTAAAGAAGAAAGTCTAGAGAAAAGCTTTGTGAAATTTGTTCTTTTTTTCTTCTTAAAGCTTATTAAATCTTATTTCTACAGATGATTTTCAGATTCATGCTTACATTAGGCCTCAAAAGCATGACAAAAAAAACCCTCCATCCAAAAAAATGACTGGAAGAAGACAAAAAAGCCTGCTTTGGAAGTTAACACTGTCACTTCCTGTTTCATACACATGTACATGTACCCTTGCTGGGCAGATCAGTACTAACCAGGGTTACTAAGAAGGGTTAAGGCCAAATCTGGAACAAGAGAAAACTCAGTAGAAGCAACTCAGCAGATGCACATTTATTACATTCACTGCAGCAGCAAAATAAAAAACAAAACAAAACAAAGCAAAAACATTTCTTAGTGTCTGTGTCTGATTTGCCTGCTATGACCTCTCTTTCCTTCAAGCCAAGTCTTTTCTTTCTGCAGATATCCATGTATGGTTGGCATTCTGCAATTAGGGAGGCATTAATAAATCAGTGACAGGCAAGCAAGGACTTCAGCCTTCCCTGGAGCTTGCACTGCTAAAAGTTCATCTCTAAGTGCTCTCTCTTCATTCCAAACAGCAGTCAGGGTGCTTAGGGTTTGTGAACAGGAACAGCATGGGCTCAACGCTGGCTTGGCTCTGTAGCTGGATTTGGAGGGGGTGGGGGTGCAGATAATATTGGATTGCACTGAATGCCCTTAGATATTGGACCATGCAGTGGGCCAAGAACTTGGGTGGTAGCTATTGTTGTGAATCATGATCAAGACATGTTGTTATTACATAGTACTTTACAATGGGTTGAGGCCTGATGCAAGCAGTGGGGATCCGGCTTTGCAGAACATAAAGATCAAAGAAAGGCTTATGGGGCAAATAGGCAGAAATGCCAAAATGAAGAGAGTCCAGTGTAGCAGAGGGAAATACTGTATGAAGCATCAGCGACAGGGTTCAGTTGCACAGGTAGCCTCTGTGGCATTCACAGTATACCTGTCACAGGATACCTGAGGTAGGACAGGACCTTGGCAGTGCTCCAGCCTTGGTCTCCACTCAGACCAAGGCTATTTTCAAAGTTAGATCATGTTACCCAGACCCTGTCTAGTTGAGTTTTGAAAATCTCTATGGATAGCATTTCACAGTCCCTCTGGGTGGTTTGCAGGAGACCTATCAGAGAAGATTTTATTTTTTTCTTTGGCTCCAATGAGCATTTCTCTTGTTGCAACCTGTGTCCATCATTTCTTGCCTTCTCACTGGCCTCCTCCAAGAACATTCTGTCTCTGTCTTCTCTTTAACCTCTTTTAGATAACTGTAAGTCAGTTCTCTTTTAGCCTCCTCTGCTCCAGGCTAAAGATGTCCCTTCCTTTCATCTTCTCCTAATGCACCCTCTGTAGCCCCTACATCTTTCAGTTGGAAGTAATTGTCCTCTGCCCCATCTGGTTAAATTGTAAGGCCTTTGGGATGGGTATTGTTATTTACCACATGCATGTTAATTTGAGACCCCCTGGATCTCTCTGCTGAGGTCTCACAAGTCAACTGTGCATGAAAAAGTTACAGAGCACAGATGAACTTTGGAAACCCACTGAGAATTTGGGGTGTGCAGGGGGGTCTGGAGATGTGATGAATTAGAGTGGGGAGGCAAGGGTGATGGATCATCACTTAATGGAAAACTTTCTCCTCAGGATAATGGAAAACTTTCTCCTCAGGATAACTTCATTCCTTTGCCTTGCTAAAAATTGGAGAGAGGCTCTAAGTCTGTAAGTTAAGCTACTGGCCCACTCAGAGAGCTGGAGGGGGAAGGAGTACACCACTGAGTACTTGGGTATGTCTTACAAGTGCCCTCATCTTCTGAAACAAGATTTGTTATACCTGAGCCATTCCTGACAGACATTTTTCTGGCTCTGCTGGCCTAAGTCTTCACTGAAAACAAGCCCCAGTTCTCCTCATACTCCTCCCTTAGACTCCATAGTCTTTAGGACAAGCCCTTCTGTACTGAAAGGCTGTTACGCTCCCTCTTGGTTTTCCCTTCTGCAGACTAAACAAACTAAATTCTTCAATCTGCCCTCACAGATTATGTTTTGTAAAGCTTTTATCATGCTTGCTCTTGCACCTTGAAGCACTTCCAAGTTTGTTTACCCAATTTAGAGAGTGCTGTGCCCAGCGTCCCCAGCTGAGGCGTCCCCAGAACCAACGGCAGCACAGTCATTTTCTCCCATGCCTGGCCTATGAATCTCTCATTAATGGATCCCACCAAGAGACAAGGCTGTTTTGAAACAGCGGGACAGCGTTGACTAAGTTTTTGTCTGTGATCCCTGGAGCCTTTCCTACAGCCGTGCTCTTTATCCAATTAGTCTCCATTCTGTGTCTGAGTTCCAACACCTCGCTGTGGTATTTTGCACTCGTTCTTGTGTGATTTTCATCCTGCTGATTTGAGACCAATTCTCCAAATTATCTGGATTGTTTTGAAAGCTGCTGCTGCCTTTCCTCTCCACACAGACCCCGTGGCTGAAACTCCTCCCAGCTCAGTGGTGCCCATGAATGTTACCCTGATTTCTCTGCAATATCCCTGATGTTGTGGTCCCTGTTATCCCTATTCCTGTGGTGAGGCAAGCTGTTAGAGTGTGGGGGACCCAAGCCAGAAGCCTGTTTGCAGCAAACACAGTGCTAAGCTTTTGGGACAGTGTTACAGTGAGCCACACACCTGCCTGTAGGATGCTTTCACCCATTACAGGTTCCTGGTGGTTTATGAGTGAATTTTCCACCACAATGGAGGGCACTGGCTGTTGTTGGGCTTCTGAGAGCAGCACTACTCAAAAGAAATTTGGCAAAAAAAGCTATCGTGTGGTCCACAACTGCGAGGAACTGAGCTGTGAAAAATATCCAGAGGGAACTTTAAGGCAGAAGGATGCACTGAAGGGTCATGAAGACTTCCCTGTCTGTAACTCCATAAATATTCAAAACAGCCTGGCCAGCTGGGATGCAGGGAATTATCCCAAGGTGCATCCTCAGGAGCTGAGGTCTCACACCAGCTCTGATTTGGCCCCATAAACTCCCACCTGATCCCAGGGCACTGAGAAGCTCATACCCAGGGCTGGGTTTTTCCAGAGAGGCTGATCCTGGAGCAGGACCTGCAAGCATCGGCGGGCCCTTCCCCGCACTCCCCTCGGTGCCTGGCTGTCTCCAGGCCCCAGCCACCAGGCTGGGATGTGGGTTAGCAGATTTTTTCCACGCTGTTTCTCCAGGATCCCTGACAGAGCCCATCAGAGCTGCCTTTTATCAGCACTGCACGCCTTAGTGAGCCTGTCATGACTCACACACAATGTGCTCTGTGCCGGATTAATCTGGCTGGCTTTCATGCTCAGGATGTGGGCGATGGACAGGGTGGGGGGGCTTGGGGACAGATGCAAGAGTAGCAGGGGCACAGAGATAAGCAGACATGAAGACCCCGGAGTGCTGAGGAGGAGGGCTTCATTTCAGGATGATGTGAAGGGGCAAAGAGAGAACAAGCCCTGGGGCACAAAAAAAGAGAGTAGAGCAACAGGTGTGTATGCTGCCTTCTAGCTACAGATACTTGTTGGTCTGACTTTTTAGTCAGAGACACACAGGGAGTTGTGTAGAGCTTTTTATTGAGTTAATCTGCACTGATGCACCCTTCTTTTGCAGCATCCCCTTTCCCAGGAGTACCAGAGTTGTTATCTGAAGGAGCCAAAGGAGTGAGGTGGCCCTTGCCAAGTGATCATCTCCTGCCACTTCCTGAGTCTCTCTGCCTCCTGGCAAACTCTGTGATATTTTGGCTACCAAATCATCTGCTCGTCCAACAGTCTTCTATCCCCAGCTTGCAGGATCACAGAGTAGTAAGTAAGGTTTTCAAGATTTCCTGCAGCTCTGCTTTTCCAGAGACTAAACATGTCATTAGTCTGGCTGGGATCATGTCTGTATGTTGCTGCAGGTACATGAGAGTGCAGTTTGATGTGTAACACTGTTACATAGCTCTATCCAACCCTAAGAGAGAGAGAGAGAGTGAGATATTTTCAAATTCATGGGCAAGAGCTGATAATACCTTTGGTTTTTGCATGACATTTCTTTGAGACATAAACACATCAGTTGAAGCAGATCACTCAGGGGGCTTCCATGTCTATGAGACAGGTATGTTTGAAGCCTTGGTCTATAACTGAAGAAGGACAGTGTTTGTTGCTCATCCTTTATCATTTCTGGACCATAGCTTCAAAGTAATTGCAGTTTTCAAAAATGTATTGGTTATAAAGTGATGTCTTCAGAGCGGGCTGCCATAGCAGTCCCCCACAAAATGTGGGACAAGACTGAGGAAAGATGCTTTCATCCTGTACTTACCTGTGTGCCACATAAATCTGGAATCTCTTTCTGCTTATTTGTGAAAGTTATTTTCCCCTAAAATAAAGAACTGTGAAGCTGAGCCAAGAAAGAGAGTTATTTATCCTACAGGTAGAAAATATCCAGTAATTTATGCTCACTCTTTAGGTAATTTTTGTGAGTCCATCATCATGTGCATGTCTCCTAAATATTGATCTTGGTAATTAAAGAGAAGTCATATCTGTGTCTTCCACACTCTCTTTGGAACAAGCATCCCCATGTCATGAGCTACAACCTTAGTAGTGCATTTTGGGGATGTTCACAACAGCTTGTTGGAGCATGGAGAGGGAAGCATGACCTCAGTGCTCCTACCCCTTGTAAGTCACTATTATGGGAACTACTGCTGCCTTTGCTGCTGGCACCTATCTAGAAGAAACACCAAAAAGGACTGTGCAATTACACCTTGCAGTGCAAAATGGGGCTCTGAGGTTATTTTAGAAATTTTCCTGTGGCACATCACATCAGAATTTGGGGCTATCAGTCCACTGCCTTGTTAAATGACCTGCTTATTTTTTATTTGAAGAGGTATAAATTTGCTGAGAGGAGCTTGATCTGCACTGACAGCTTCATTAATGGTTTAGAAGTATGCAGAATGAACATGAAACATTACCATGACCCTTTTAACAAAGACGTGTTTCACATCATATTCAGTATAAAGAAAAACCAAAACACAGGGAAGTTTACATATTTCCTGCCAAATTATTCAATCATAGTTGTAACAGCAAGGTGTGTAATATATCACCACACAGTTCTTTTTCATTGGTTGATTACTCCATCTTCATCCACCCAGTAATGAGGTTTTTCATGCATCTCCCGTAAATGCAGAATGGAGAACCAAAACCAGTTCATTGGTCTGAAAACCACTCTCCTGTTTTGCTTTGGCTCTCTCCTCAGGTGCAAGGCCCTGATTTAAACACCTCTTTATACTTCAGTGTATGAGTAGGTTTATTCCTACACAGTAGCACCTCTAAGCACCCTCTTAACCATGGGCTCCAGTTGCAGTGAAGTAAATGGAGAAATTAAGCAGAGCCTAAATGACTACTTAAATCCTTTGTAAGAAGGAATATAAATCTTCCTCCTGACAGAAGAGGGAGTGGGGATGGATACTTGTTATTATCATTCCCCTCTTTAAAGCCTGACTTGGCCTTGCAGGCTGCCTGGGTCCTTCCTCGTTCTGGTGGCCAGCTGGTAAGTGGCTGTCACCTTGCTGAGAGCTGCAACTGTGTACAAAAAATTAAGATTTATGGCAACATCAACAAGATCATCATGTCTTTTATAGAAATGGTGGCAGGGGAAGGGATGTTGGGAGTTGCCTTGTGTTAATGCAGGCTGGAGGAAGACAGTGGGACCTGCTGAGGATGAGTGTGGATGGCAAGGGAGGGACAAGTTTGCCCTAGTTTTGTTTCACACCACACCACCATCTTCTCACAAGGGCCACGATACCCTTCTGCAGTCACTGCACTGCTTGGAAAAAGAACACTTTCTGTGTTTAATTTTCATGCAGCCCATTAACTAAGATGCCTAACTGCACTTTGTCCATCTGCATCACCCCATACATGCCAGAGTTTCCCTTTCATATTATTCTTCATCAGTTCAGGAGGCCCTTTTGACTCCCGCCCCTTCTCCTTCTTCTCCTCTCCCAATCCCATCAGGGCTGTTTGAGGACAGCCTTGGAGCAGAAGCCATGGCCCTTCCTACATCCTGCTGCCCACACAGAGAAGCATCAGCCTATGTGAACATGAGTTGCATGCATGTCCATCTCCCACCCCCAAAAAGCGCCCTTGCAACCATTAGAAAGGGAATAAACATGATGGAGGGAGGGACCACAACTATAACAGTGCACACTTGTTAACCAGGGGGGAAAAAAAATAGTAGGGAGGAGGAGGAGGAAAAGAAGGATAGATGTAGCAACAGCAGGGGCTTGGGTGGGAAGGGGGCTGGAGGCGAGGGAGGCAGCCAGACAAGCAGGGTCCCTTTGCTCAGGCCATCAATTACAGGACCAGGGCCTGGTTGTTGCCATTGTTGACAGCGTGGAGGATTGGGGTTTTCTTTTTTTCCTTCTCTCTCTCTTTTTTTTTTTTTTCTTTTTTTGCAAAGTCTGTGCTGCAATTCGTCCAAGGAGGGCTGGGGGGTTGGGAAGGAGGGGTGAATACAGGATTTTACCCAATCCATTGATTCTCAATGGAGGCTCCGGGGGACACTCAAGGGGTTGCAAGGCAGTGCCAGCTCAAAGAAAGAGACCCTTAGGGGCTGCAGGAAGGCAAGTGACAGCAGGAATCCCTCCCTGCCAAGTGTACAGGCATCCAGCCACTCTCCTCCTCCTTCCCATTCCCACTGCCAGGTGAAACACTGGGGATGCTGTGGAGATTTTGTCCCCTGAGCTCCTGCCAGGCACTTGTGCAGCGCTTTAAGGCTGAAATGGGTTGGAGCAGACCTTTCACTGAGAGAATGCTTATCTGCACCAACTGGGGCTGTAGGTGTGAAGCTATACATCTACATATGCCTGTGTGTGGATACACATATATATATATATGTATGTATGTGGAACACATTCTTACACAGAGTGTGGGCTGTAAGGCTGGTGGTGGCAGCCTTATGACTCTCCAGCCGTCCCTGGCTAGGTGATATCATCTCTTCCAGGAAAACATCTGGTCCTGATTTCAGGCCTGCCGGCGTCTGAGCCGCCGCTGCCCTTCTAGGTAATGTGCCCTGTGGATTAATTACTTTCACAGTTGAAAATGTGCACCTTGATTTTCGGTCTGAATTTGTCCAGCATCGGTTGCTGGCAGCTGGTTTTCATAAATACCCTTTTCTGCCAGATTAAAAAGCCCTTTGATATCAGGAATCTCTCCTCTCCCTTGAAGTGCTTGTAGATCAAATCGCTTCTCAGAAGAACCAGGGAGATCGTGCCTTTTAAAATTGTATGCCATGGGGAGTGTTGTCCAGACTTCAAACCCACCCCCATCCTGCTGAAAACTTTCCAGATTAAGCTGTGTGGCATTAAATAACCTGTGATATCCACACCTGTTCTTGCATCCCTCACTGGCACTGCAGAGGGCTGCCTGCCAGCCCAGCATGCTCAAAACAGCAGACATGGCCAAGTGTGGACCAACACAAGAGCATAGAACATGAAGAAGACCTGTCATTCATGTCTGTCCATGAAGGGGCTGCTCCTCAAGTTTATAAGGACTGAAAAAGTAAAATTCGCTGCCATTTTTGCTGCTGAGAAAGTCATGATGGTCTGACTGGATCAAGGCAATCAAGCCTGGTTAGTAGTGCGAGGATAGGAAGGAGATGGCCAGCAGATTATGTAGCAGATGTCTTGAAGAAATAGATTAATCTCTTAGATCAAAGGGTGTCTGTATGAAATAGTTTATGTATGGGAGGAAAAAAATAATTACTTTGAAGAAAAAGAATTCCTGATTGTTGGCTTGCAATGTATTTTCAGATTTCAGCTTTTCAAGGTGGTATGGCCCAAAAGAGGTAAGAAGAAGATTCAAGCTTGCAAAGTGTGAAAAGTTTCTTGTATGCTCTGCAGCCCAGTGTCACTGCTGCATTCATTAAACCTGAAAATCAAACAGAATGACATCTCTACTTTTATGTGTGTCTCCTCTTGGTAGTTGGAATACCACACTGTAACATGTGTAGTCTAAGAAGCTGAGACATTGCTATTCTAGGAGCTACAACCAGCTGAGGTTACATCTGGTTGGGTATAACCAGCCCTAGTTACAGTGCCTGGGAAACAGGAAACACTGTTTTGTCATTGGCTAAACAGTTCACAAAAGCTCATCCAGGACATTGGTGGCAAGGCAGGACCTGAACCCTCACTCTTTTAACTCTGCATCCTCACCACTGGACCATCTTGCAGGTGGAGCTACTCCTCAAGTGCCTCAGATCAGGAAGAGCTATCTGAGCAGCCTTCCCCACTAAACTGAACTTCTAAACTCCAAGTGATTTATCTCTGTTGTGCTTTTCAAGGAAGAGTTACAAGTCTTAAGAGGAAAGCAAAGCAGATCTTCAGTGCAAAACAGACCTCTACTCCCCACCATACGAGCCCAGGAAGTAAATTCATAGAATGTCTCAGGAGGGAGCACCATAACAGTCTAGTCCAATGCCAACTCCAAAACTTTTATCAAAGTCTAGATTGAAATTCACTTAAAAAAAGATTTTGTTTCTTTGCAGGCTCCATGCAGTCTCCAATTCTTCCTTTACCTGATGCAAACTAAAATGAATTGTAAAAGTCTCTTTATCCTACCCAAGCAGGAGAATTGAGGTACTCCATCCCACCAGGGTGCCAACCGGGGGGATATTTTCCCTCAGCCTGTATCTCCATCAGCAAAATTAAAGAGAGCACTTGGCTCTTCAGACATCAAACCCCTTTCTTCCTGTGTGGTGCTCAGAGCTAATGGGAATGGAAAGGAAAAGAAAGACCTCTTTTCTTGCCTCAAATCCTCCTACCCCCCGTCCTAGTCTCAGGAGCCCTGTGCGATATGAGACATGTTTTCTTTTCATCCCTGCCTGTGAAACTCATGTTTCTGCATTAGCATGCAAGATGGAAGAAAGCCAGCACTTCTATGGGACTACTTTGGTAGAATTTCATCCCAGAGATCACTTTTACCTTTTCCTGACTGTTTCCATAATGTTGCATGCAGCATCTGTTTGTTACCCGCTCACTCCTCAGGGTGGTGAGTTGGATCTCTTGACTCTGTCAGTGATGCACTTAGACATGGTGACAAGCATCTCTCACTAGAGGTTGTTTTGGGCAGCTCAGGTACAAGGTGTTCTATGGGGCAAGTGGCAGACAAGTGGAGAGGGGAGGTGACTTCTTGTCTCACCCGGTAAGGAGGTGTTAATTAATGTGATTATTTTGACTTTTTCACAACCTGACACTCAACTTTTCTACAGTCCAGTGAGAATGTGTGTGACCCAACTGGCCTCTCAGCAAGCACTGTGTGAGATCCACTCTCCTCCTTGGCCACGCTCCACCATCCCCCCTTCATCATCATCTCCTCCTGCTCCCCTTCTGCCTCAGTGCTGCTAAAGCAGTTACATTATTTATGAGACATCCCTTGTCATTTCCAGTTCAGCCTTTCTGATTCTCACTTTTACTGCTTTTTGCTTGGAATGGCCCAGAAGTCAATATGGTTCAACTCTCAGGTACCAGACACGGATCCCTTGAGCTTTTTCTTTCCACAGAGGTTTGTTTTCAGAGGCATTTTGAAAGACCAAGATGTGATCGTTGTACATGGTTGTATGAACAAAACAAAAGTGAGAATTTAGGGATTAATGGCCATAGAAGCCAATGACTTCTCAGGTTGGTTGTAAAATGTAAAACTTATGGGCAGCAGTAACATGGACCAGAATCGGATACACATAGGGAAAAGAGAGTTCAGCTTTTCAGGAGCGACATTCTTTGTTTTTTTGATGATCTGCCAGTGAGGCAGCCAGCTAGCGTCCATCATAGTAACAGGATTCTTCTGCCTTCTGCATACAAGGAAAGAATATGAGATGCAATCAGTGCATTTCACATGCCATCATCTGACAGATCCTTGACCATCACCAGTCCCTCGCTCAGGATGCAGAACATTTTGTTCCTAAAGGTTCTCTGTACAGGAAGAATGTTTTATGCTGCAGGACAAGTAGATTTGAACTCGTTGTAGTGAGTTCACTCATTTGAGTACTGCTCTATAGGGAAATGGTGAATATATGACTCCTTTATGCAAGTCCTGCATTTTCTTGCTGAGAGAGGAGGCCCAGAGGCATGTTTCAACAGACATCAGCCAGACCTTAACTGTATGACCTTACAGCTCGCAGACGGCAGTTTTACTAGCACATCCAAAACAAACCTATCTTTTGTCCAGATGCAAAAACTGCACAGAGGCTGTTTCTCTTAGAAGCCATCCCTTGGACAGCTTATTCCTCTGGTGGCCTGGGAAGGTCATCAACATCACTTGTAAACTGTTTACCACATCTGCCCTTTGTAACACAGAGGGTTTTTTGCTGCCTTGCTTTCTCCCCAACACCCACAGTGTGAAAATAAAAGTGCACGCCCAATTTAAGCCTCCACCAGCTTTCATGGATGTCCATGGAGTTTTCCATTCCAAGTGAAGGTTTCTCTTTCCCACTTTAATAGCCTACAGGAGGAATAGATTGCTGTTTAAATCTGATTATGAATTAGGCAGGGGTCCATGGTTTCACACTGATGCCAAGATGTGGGTGTGAGCAGAGGGGAGGATATTTTTTCCTAGGAATTTGAAATCTCTTCTTATGCTCTTTCTGAAAGATTCCATCTCTCCAGGAAAAAGAAGTCTCTTGAGATGAGCTATCTGTACAAGACTCTGCCATGTGGGCTTGAGCTGGAGGCTTCAGATGCAGACAGATTGAAACACTTCTCTTTCTCTGGGTTAAGTCCAGTTAGGATCCAAACTGCAGGGGAGGATTTTAGTCCAGAAAAAATGAATCTGAGCTGCTCTTATCTTCAAGTGTTTCAGATGAAAGGATCTTCTGAGTCTGAGATAGCATGTGAAGTGCAGTCACTCTGACTCCAGGCAGAAGACAGAGCAATGGGCCAGTGGGTGAAGTTACTCATGGCTAGTGTGGGTGCTTGATGAAGTGACTTGACAAGGGACATGCAAACAGCCTATAGCAGAGACAAAGAAAACAGAAAGCATCTAAATACTGTTTTGTTATCCCTCTTTGATCCTCAGAGACTACTTTGGTTGGGCCAAATCCACATCTGGCCTAAGAGGCTCCATACTATCCAAATGTCTGGGAAAAAATACAAATACAGAGATTGAATTAGGAGGGAATGAGCCCCATTTCTATCTTGCATTTACAACAGGAGCCAAAGCTGGAGTTCACATGCAACACATCCAGCTTTAGATCACCAAAAGCCTATGCCTAAGCTGGATTTTCTTCTGTAACCAACATCAGGGCTGAAAGCGTGAGAATGCCTTCTCTTGAAATATATCTTATTTCCACGGTCTGGCTAAAGAGGTCCCACACTCCCAAACCATTACAGCCTTTGTTTCTTTCCTTAAATCTCAGAGCACCAACGTTTGCCGTGAAATCTCTGGGTCAGCTTTCCCCCCTCACCCCCCGAGGCTTTACTCCCCCTCTGCCTGTGCGCTTGCCCTGTTTCCCTCCAGAGAGATGAGCTGCAAATACCCGGCAGCGGTGGCAGCAGCAGCAGATAAAACATCACCGTGTGAAACTCACACTTGTTGCGGAGTCATGTTTTAACCTTGCCCCATCCCTCCCCTCCTAAAAAGCCAGCCTGGGTGGGAAAGTTGCAGAAAAATAAGATGTTACGCTCATCCCGGGGAGCTGAGAGTAAGGGGGGGGGGGTGTGGATTTGTAACCGGAGACCAGGATGGAGGCGGGAAGGCGTTGGGGGGGAAGAGGGGGGAGAATGAAATGTGGAGAGATATTGATGACCCCCTATCTCTGCGGGTTGGCTCTCNTGCTAAAGCCGCTCCAAGCTACTAAGTTGTTGCTGTGGGGAGAAAGACATCGGGGAGGGGGGAAAGAAAGAGGGCAGGCCCCCTCGCTCCCCACTGAGCCCATTTCTCCTGCTTTGCCGGAGCTGTCAGCCTTGAATCCCGGTGGCGTCCCGTAACTAATTGACAGCAATGGGGGCCTTTGGGAGCCGAAGAATACGCGGCCTTGCCGGGCGAGCGCTGGAGCAGGGGATGCGCGGGCAGCTGTGGGGGGACATAAAGGACGGCTTTTAAAGCCTTTGTGCCTGCCCGCGAGTGCGTGTGTGTGGCGGTTTTGTGGTGGAGGTGAGGGGATGCCGAGTGGGGTGGAGAGGGGGAGAGAGATGGAGGCAGAAGATGCCGTGGAGAAGTAAGTTTCTCCCGGAGAAATTTAGAAAGAGGTTTGGGGGGGAAGGAGGAGAAGACTATAAATGGTGCAGGGAGCGAGGTCCCTGCGCACTCAGAGAGGCCACCGTTGCTATGAGAAGGGAGCAGAGTGGGATTTGGTTGTATAGTCAGGGCCGTGGAGAAACTAGTTCTCTGTTTTTCATCCTGCCTCAGCCCCAATTGTAAAATACGACCTGCCAGCAAGGCTGCCGAGATGCAGTTTCAAGAAACAAAACCCCCGCTGTGTTTTTTTTGTTTTTTCTCGGCTTGGGAAACGGACAAGGAAAATCAACCTTCCCAGGTATAACCTGCCAGCCTTGCCCCTGTGGTCACCTTGCTTCTTGCTGAGGATGCTCAGATACTCACTGGAGGAAGGTCTGGATCTTTGCCATCATCCCAATGCAAAATGCACATACATGTATCAGGGTCACAGGCAAAATATTGTCCAGGAGACATTTCTGTGCTTTTGGTCTGACTCATGCAAATATGCCTTATTGTCTGTGACATTTGCAGAGACAATCAGTGATAAAAGTATTTGCACATTTACAGCTGGACAGAAATAAATAAAAAAACCCCAACCTCTTGCAAATCTCCAGGGTATGTCACTCTGGAATTTAAAACCAGAAGTGACCCAACGGGGACAAGTGTAGAAAAAATAGCTCCCAAGGCAGCTACCAAACATGCACAGATCAGTGATACTGGCAGCATGGAAAACTTGTATTTCAGACATAGTCTGCACCCAGCTTTTGAGAGAGAAAATGAGTGTCTGAAAGACGTGGCATCAGTTCATAGGCATGAAGGCCAAAAGAGATCATTAGACCAGCTAGTCTGGTCTTTTGTGTTATACAGACCCCAGGAAGACACCCAATTACCTTTATATAGAGCTAAATGACTTATAGTATCTGACCAGTAGCCATAATCTCTTGTCTCTGGATTTCAAGTAGACCCTAAGTAAAGAAATAAAGCACGGAAGTCCAGATCCTCATAGGTTTGCTTGCTGAGCGAGGTTAATTGCCCCACAAGGCTAATAAAGGAGAGAGGTACCAAGCTATCTCCCAGATCAAGTCCAGAGGCACTTGGAAGTGCCTCCCTCCCCAGTATTGCTCGTGTCATGGGTGAAGCAGTGAGTTCTCATCCTTTCTGCTGCCTGAGAGCATTACATTACTGCAAAAGGGAAGCTGGCTTTCCCAGAGACACTGATCAGGATTTTGCTTGGCAATAGGTCGCTGTGGCCATCCACATGCTGTGCAGCAAGTATCTGGTAAGGTTCATCCATGAAGCCAGGGTGGGCATATCAAATGTGGAGTGTGGAACAAGCCCTGGGCTGGTGGCTGAACTGGTGAGCAGAGCCAGCTCTTCTGGTACCCATCTGGTGGCTGACTAGTGCCTCTGCTGGTGTGAGTTAATGCAATTAGAAGGTGGTTGATCAATGTGTGCTATTAAAAAAGAATGCCTTATCTAACAGATCCTACACTGAGAAAATCAGTTCCTTATGTTGTTTTGTTTTGTTTTGGTTTGTTTTTTAAAATAGTAGAAAGAGGAATAAACAAGTATACTTGTTTATCAAAATTTTTGGAACATTCTTTCATGGTTTGATTTTTAGTAATGTGGGACAGTGATGTTGCTTTCTCCACGTCCCTAACACCCACAGGCTAAAGGAGCTCCATCCCATCTCTGAAAGATGACTCTTGGTCCATCCAGCAGCCGCCGGCTTCGGCCCGAGCTCCCAATGAACTCAGTAAAAAGATTGACTCAGCTTAAAAGGGAACATGACCTTAGCCTGTACCCTGAACAATGGTTCAGAAATGCCTGCCTAGCTGCAGGCTGAGCTGACCTGCTGCCACTTGGGATGGTTGTGCTGTGAGCTTTAAGCTCCATGTCTATAGTGTGCCCTGTGCTGGTTCTATATGAATTATTTTCTGGTGGGCACACTCCTATGGATGGCCAAAGCAGATGTTTAATAGCAGGGCCTGCCTGTGTGGCTGCAAGTGGGGATGGCACCGCTTTCCCCCTGCAAGCTCTGGATGGGGGCAGTTGTTTTGCCCGTTGAGGGGGCACTGGTTTGTGTGGGAAGAAAGAGGGGCTGTGATTGCTGGTGCAGGCATCAGTTTAAGCCCTCCTGTTTGCTCTTTCTCAGCTGACAGTAAAAATAATTCAATTCCAGATAATGCAGCGCTGTTCTTCCCATGTGGAAAAATCAGAAAGGCATGCAAAGCTTTTCCCCCTTTTTTTCCCTGCTAATTGCCTTGATTTCTGCCTCCTCACTCCCAGCTGCCTCTCCTCTTCAGGTTGCCCTTTTTGACTCCTTGATTAACTTCTTTGTCCACCCGTTTACCACTCAGGACATGACGACCTTTGGATGTAAATCTGTGCTGACGTCCCTCCCGCTTGCCTGCTTTTGTCAGGGCTGACATCTGCAGGACTCATTGCAGCAGAGGCGGGAGGGAGCAGGGTATATGGGGGTACCAGAAAGTGTGTTCCTCTCTCAGAACTGCTGTCCCCCCTTCACCCTGTACTGCTGGCTCCCCATCCCAAAGCTCAGTGCCTTACCCTGGGATGAAAAAAGTCACAGATTTCTACCTCCAGATGACATAAATTCAACATAACCTGCATCTTTTGGTGTCTGCTGTCTCATAAGCTCCTGAGCTGCCTCCTACGACCACCTTTAGGTGGCCACAGTCTTTATTCATAGGTCAAACTTCAAGCCACAATTAGCTTAATTTGGACAGGCAGCCTTGGTGAGAAAGCAGAAGGTTGTGTGACTGCCCTTCCTTGAGTGCTAGAGCTGCTGCTGTTTGAAATGGGAGGCTTGTTCATCTCAGTAGGAAGGTGGAAGCTTTGGAGGACTCCTCCAGAAGCAGGACAATGCCTTTGCTCTTAATTCCTGAAGGTGAAACAGGTCCTTCTCACACAGCAAGTTTCTGACAAGTCTTGCAGCTATGAGAGGGCCAGAAACAATTGCAGAGTTCAGGTGTGCAGGTAGGGTGACCACAGCACCATTCTTCAGGAGCAGGGCTCTGAAGACTTTTGAAGTCTTTTGACACAACTTTTTCCTGAATGATGTCCCATGCTATAGCATTAAGGCATTATTTGCTCTGAAGGGGGCTTAATTCTGCACAGAGGTGGACTCTCAGGATGAGGAGCTCTGCTGTGAAGCAATGCCTCCTGGGTCACAGTGATTTTTGGTAGTACTTTCTGAATCCTGCTCTGAAGCCTTCTGCATACCTTCAGGCTCAGCCCAAAACCTCCACCAGGGAAGTGAGGTGCTAGTTAACATTCAGCTTCCTAGAATCATGTAGGGCTTTTGGCTTTAATTACACAGACTGAAGCCCCCTCTCCACCCTACCCTTCCACTTATCTCCAACATGAGTTCAGACACCTGCAAAATTTAACTGCTAGCAAAGTTGTCCCAGTGTGGGACAAAGGCATGAGGTGGGAGGACATGAGGGAGGCAAGCAGCTGTGGCAGGGAGGGCACAGCTGGATCTCTGCCCAGCACTACCTCCCTGACAGCCCCTTCCTTGCAGCAAGGAAGGTAGTTTCTCCTTGAACCCCATGCCAAGCACCACTGCCGCCAAGCAAAGGTCCCTGTATGAGCTCCTTGCTGAAGACTCTTTTAAGAGTTAAGGGAAGTGGTCCTGTTGGATGTTTGCTCCTTTTTCCTCTGTTCAGCATTATTCAAGTAGAGCAGCTTGGTGCAGATTAAAGTAAATTTCCTTTACCCATTGGACCTGTAGTCACTAGGAATAGAATAGAATCATAGAATGGCTTGGGTTGGAAGGGACCTTCAAGATCATCTATTTTCAACCCCCCTGCCATGGTCAGGGGCACCTCCCACTAGACCAAGTTGCCCAATGCCTCATCCAGCCAGGCCTTAAACACTTCCAGGGAGGGGACATCCACAACCTTTCTGGGCAGCCTGTTCCAGTGTCTCACCACCCTCACTCTAAAGAACTTCTTTCTAAATGTCCAGCCTTGGTTCACTTAGATCATGGCCTTGCTTGTTTCAATGGAGATGGCACACAACTGACATTCCTGTCCCATTCCAGCTGCTTGAAAGTTTTGGTTTAAATATTTTCCTGTAGTTTCCCTTGATATGAAAGGGACCATGAACATCACAACTATGCAAAGCAATATGGACCAACATGCTCAAGAGGTCCGTGAGCCTCACAGAGCACTGAAAGCAAGTGCTTTTTCATGGAATCATAGGTGAGTTGACCTTCATACACCCTTGTGTTTTCCTTTCACCATTCAAGTGAATGGAAATAAGAGGACACACTTTTGTTCTTAAAAATAAAAATAAATATAAAGGTTTAGAAAGAAGCAGAGAGAAGAGAGCAGAACTAGTAGGGGACCTGTGTTCTGCCCAAGATTATCCCATGATTTAGCTGTATGATTTTGTTTAGTTCCCACTACTAGTTTGCTTCTCTGTGTTTTCATATATAAAATAAGAAGAAAAAACAATGATTACATTAAAAAAATGGGATCAAAGATACAGATGAGTAGGTGGATAATGAAGGTGAGGTTAAAAGGGTCATAAATTCTCATGCTTTAGGACTCAGCTCAATATTTATATATTAGCTGCCAGAAAGAAATATGGGGGTTTTATCATTCAGCTGCTTGTGGCACAATTTCTTGAACATCCTGTTGACATTGGGCAACTGGATTTTGCCCACTAGTACCTACTTTCACACAGCCCCTTTCCCTAGTTAAGTAGAAAGCATTATATGAGCATGATGAGAAAGCATCTCTTATTAGAAACGGCCAGTTGGAAGGGCCAAGTGAACAATCTACAATGGAGCAGTGACAAAACAGTAAGATAAGCAAGAGCTTCGAGCAGTGTTGGGCTGAGAGCTTCCAGTTTAGGGTCTCTCTCCTTTAGGAGGGGTCTATTCTGCCTTGGGAGGAAGGGTGTCAGGCTTGAGGTCTTCTCGTCGTCATGCTGTGGGAATGTTGCTGGGGGGCTGCTGTGCCTCCCATCAGCTCTGTGGAGGTACAACCCACTGTGCCTGGGCGGAGGGGTGGTGGAGAGGGGTAGGGATGAAGGTGGGGGGGAAATTGGTGGAGAGGGCAAAGGAAGCAACTTTTTAAATAAAAAAAAAAAAAAATAAGTGATGAATAGATCGGNTGAAGGTGGGGGGGAAATTGGGGGAGGGGGCAAAGGAAGCAACTTTTTAAATAAAAAAAAAAAAAAATAAGTGATGAATAGATCGGCTAATCCCGGGAAACCTTGAGAATATAGAGCAGCGTCTGTGGGGCCTCCCTTTTTTCTTTTCTTTTTTTAATTTTCTTTTCTTTAATTTCGCTGCAGCACGTATAATCAATTATGGCCTGAATCGGGGATAAGGGGAGGGAAAGTACTTCAATTCATAAATCAATTTTATACGGTCATCAGTCAGGTTGTGAATGCAAATACCTCTGTCGGTTTAGGTTATTCAGAATTAATTGACTCCCACCGGGCTGGGCTGCAGATGGAGAGAAGCTTTCTCACAAAGTCTGCTTGGGCTCAGCATGGGGGCAGACAGGCGGGCTGGCTTCCTCCTCCTCTTCCTCCACTTTCCTCTCCTGGAGCATTATACTATTGGTGTTGGGGAGAGTTTTGTGTGTGCGTGCATGTGTGTATGTGTGTGTGTGTGTGTGTCCCTGTCTCTGAGAGGGAGAGAGATGCTTGAAGAAAGAAAGGGATATGCAAAGATTAAAGTCACAAGCCCCCTCTTCAGCCCTGGCCTGTGCAGACACTTTTATGTGATTAGGAATGCTTTGCTTTCAAGGGTTTGCTTTTAAGCCTTGAGCTTCTCTTGAACTTCTCCAATAAGAAAACAAACAGCAGTGTCAAAGCCTCCCCCTGTGCCTGGAATTCGAGCTTGAGTCGTGTCATTAAAAAGCCACTTCGCTACTGGGAATTTGGCATCTGAGTCACTGTTTCAAAGCCAGTCTGGGGCAGGAGAGATTGAAAGTCATTAAACATCTAGTGGTTGTTTTGGTGGCCTATTGAAAAATGAGGTTTGGAGGGTTTCAGGGCCACCGAGAGGACACAGAACAAATGCTGCCACCTGAATTCCCCCCCTCCTGCACCTTCTCTCTACAAGCTCCATAGCCAAAATATCTTGCTGGGGGGGAAGGTGTTTGGCAAAAACCCAAAGGATGGATTTTCTGTGAGGATGAAGAAGGGTATAACCTGCAGCCCCTCTTTTCTTTGCCCCTTACCGCTGCCCTGCTCTGTGTGTCCAGATCTAAACAATGGGGCAGAGCCATTGCTGGTCCACAGGGTGGGCCCTCAGCCCCTCCCACTTCAATCCCTTCATGGGGAGCACCCAGCCTGGAGACTGTCACATCAGGTGGCACCCCAGAGCTGTCACCCCCTGTTCTCCTGACCCTGTGACCCCTTTCCTCCTCCATGGCTTGTCTCCTTTTGTCTCACTGCTAAGCTCACACCCTGATCCCAGTTGTGACTGCACCCATCTGAGTGACGGTCACATCCCATCTGGGTCTCACCAACCAGCCAAGGCTTCAGAATGGCTGGCACATTTCCTGTGCCAAGCACCCTGTGCTGGAGGTTTTTGTCTGGTGTTGTCCCTTCCCAGAAGTCGCACTAGGGAAGGCACCATGGAGTGGGTGGTGGACACAACTCCTTGAAACCCCATGGGCCCTCAGTGCAGCCTCCTGTTTCTTCTAAGACACAGAGGACAGGAGCTTGTATTAACACCCAGGTACATGCCTTTCCTTTTTGTTTTACTTGTCTCACCTAGTGCTTTTCAGACCTGGACATGTCAATTTCAAACTGCAGGAGGTCATCTAGAGAAGGAAGCCATCAGATACTACATCAGTAGATGGCTAATTGTGAAATCAGTTGTCAAAAGCAGTCATAGTATGTAACCTTATTTTGTGCCAGGGAAACTGAGGCATAGATGAAGATGTGGCTGAATGCAAAGCATCATCCTTTAAAAAGGGACATAGCTGGGAATGAAGCCCAGGTCCTGTCATCTCCATTATTGTATCCACCAGCACCTACACTGTGGATCACCACAGAGCTAAAGATATGGATCATGTCCATGCCCACTGCTGTACAATGGGCTGACAGCATCACACTTTGGCAGGTCTTGAGGAACTGGCATATCAGTGGAGTGCCAGAGCTGATTCAATGTTGTTGATTCCCATGATCCCATGGAAACAATAGGTCAGAAAACCCAAAAGCTCGGAAGAGGTTGTGGAGGTAGCAGTAACTGGAGAGGAAGCTTGGCCATTCTTTAAGCACCCTAGGAGGAGGAGGCTACAAAGGAATATGAAAGGAGCTGTCTGTAACTGTTTGCAGTAAGTGGGGAGGTGGGAAATGGCTTTGTAGTTCTTCAGCAGGAAGAGTGGAAAGCGAGTCTTGGCAAGGGGAAGTGAAAGGGAGAAGCAGAACAAAAAAGCCATGCAACTTCCACTCAATGCTCTCCTCCATTTTGGGCAAATTTGCTATTCAGACAATAAGCAAAGAGCCAGGTGCTTTGGACAGTCTTCCACAAGGCCCTGCCAACTTCACAGCACTCCTTATCTACAAAATTCTCTGCTAGTTTTCACAGATGGAATTTGGTCAAAGGCTCTTCCTGTAGTTCGTGTTCCCCCTGACTCCACCACAGTCCCAGGCAGCCCTAGACACACCATCCTGCCAGACCAACAGCACAGCCTCCCCCCACTTCCCCTTGGTACATTTCCTTCAAGCTGAACAGTGGGAGTCTGGCACCATGAATGGTAACTGATGAGAATACAAATGCCCCAAATTCCTCATCTCGTATCCTGTGAAATGAACTGGTACCATAGTTCACAGCAGACAAAAGTAGGTTTGTTATCTTCATCGCTGACCTGGAAGCCACAGCGAATTTACCACCCCTTCTACATGCCAAAGTACAACTCATTAGGAAAGACGGGACAAGTATTTGCAAGCCTGTCAAATCTTTCACACTGAAAATGAGAATTATGCAGATAATTCTGGCTCACTTCAGCTGGGATTGTTGTGCCTTGTGGGTTCTCCATGGTCAGTGTGGTGTCTCCTCTGCTCTTGGTCCTTAGAGCAGACCTAGCAGGGTCTCCTACTCTGTGATTGGTGGTGGCTGGGGTGGGAGCCCATCACATGTGTTGTGTATATGAAACCCATTGGGCTTGTGTGGTACTGAAAAGCTTTTGCTATATGGATCTTCACATGGAAGGCATATACTCTCTTCTCATGCCAAGCACCAGGAAATTCATGTATTAGATAACAAGTGTCACTATGACTTGTTCTGCACTTTGTGCACATTCAAGTCCCATCTCTCCACCAGCCTCACAGTAATCATGTCTGACTCTTGCAAAACACACATCCCTGGGGCCAAAAGCCAGAATCTTTGCTGACCCTGCAGGGCCATGGCTAAATTCCCCACTGAATGCCTCTGAGAAGGTCTGTTTGTTGTTCACCAGGCTAGACATCAGTTAAAAAAAACCCAAAACAATACAACACTCTTTGGGATCTTTAACCAAATATGTAATATATGAGAATTAACCTATTTTTAATGCATCGCCTGCCTTCCTTACTCTCCCTTGAAGGCCCGAGGCTGGTTCATCTTTCGGAGCCTAACAATGCCTCGTGTGTTTCTGTTTGCTCAACATTTAGAGGGGAGACCTCCCTCTCTTCAGTGCTTTCTTAGCAATTTTTAATCATGTTTATTAAGTCAAATACCTAAGTGACCAAAAGAGCGGCAAGAGCTGCTTCTCTGCTCTGCAGGGTACTGAAATCTCCTCTTGAAGTCAATGAGGAGAGCCATGCTCCGATGAAATCCTGATCAGAGCTGGGGCTTCAGCAAAAAGGGAGGAGTGAGCCCCTTGTTTCACTACATAGCCCCTTTCACAGAGGCCCAGAGAAGGAGGAGGGGGAATCTTTACACCCATGGTGGGACTTCTGAAGAATTTACAGTCATCTTTCCTAGAGATACTAAAGATTTTATAGCCTCGGTACCAGTGGTTACAATGCCCTATGGAGCACAGAGCTGAGCGTATGCCAGGGACCCCTTCATCTCACCAGAGGCTGGAAGGCGGCCAGGGGCTTCACACGGGGAAGTTTATTTCAGAGAGAGAAGGGAGTGAGGAAGCGGGAGGGAGAGAAGAGGGGAGAGAGGCCGAGCAGAGGGGGAGAGGGAAGGGAAAACAAAGGCATGTGAGATGGGAGAGCTGGGGAAAAGGCAGGATGGGGAGCAAGTCTCGGGGAGCGGAGGGAGGCAGAGAAAGGAGAGGATGCCAGCACGGGCGGAATGAGAGGAGAGATCCGTAGAGAAGGAACAGAAGGGGAAAATGAAAGGGATGGAGAAAAACATGTGAAAAGTGGCAGAGGGAGGAAACGTGAGAAGAAGGAATAACTGAAAAGGATCTGACAAAAGGGAAAGGAAGAAATAGCAAAACAGGATCTGAGAGCAGGTACAAGAAGGAGGCTCAGAAACAGCTTACAGCCCAGTTCCCCAGACAAATTCAGCAAAGAAAATGAGGCTTTTCAGTGACTGTCCCCATTCTCCTGCCAAGTTTTTTAACTGCCAGAGGAGCCACTCCTGCATACCCAATTCTGCTCAGACCTGCACACCCAGGCTCCTCTCAGCCAGATACTCAGGAGAACGGCAATGTATCTACATCTGCATGCATGTGTGTACATGTGTCTGTGCACCCCTACACATCCCCCTGTGTGACATCCAGCCTTTCCCTCTCTTTCCAGCTCTGTGCACCTGCTCTGTGTATGTAGACTCTCCACGTACCTTCACCTGCCTCCCCAGCCACCCACGCTTCCAGCTCAAACTCCACTCCCTCTTCGGCTGACTGCGAAACAAGGCTCACACTTTATGAAAAATGCTGAGGTTTGGCCATTTGGGTTCATTCCATGCTGGGGAGAAAAACGGGCCTCTATGACGCTGGCTGGTTTTGCTTTTTTTTTTTTTTCTTTTTTTCACGGGGAGTGGGGGAAAAAATCCAATAGAAAAATGCAGGCTGGAAGTGCTCCATGCCAGCAAATGAAACAAGGACACACATATAAGAAATGGTTTCTATGACCTGGTGGTGTGTGAATGCAGGGCCTAGATTTAATTATGATTGTAATAGCCAATCATAGCCTGGTAATGTATAGCCCTATGAGGCTATGCATGGGGCCAGTAGCCTAGGGGTAACATCACTCAGGGTATAAAAGACTCCGTTTCATATTCTTGCTTCTAAGTTTCAAAAAATTAACATGGTGGCATTTCTCTGGATGCAATGGGGTGGTTTCTGAGTGCTGCATCTGCTTAATTTGCAGATGGGGGAAACATTAGCTGAAAGTTCCCACACAGTGGTATGCCCCCTGTTAGTATAGCCATGGCAAACCTGGGGCTCTTGGGCCAGGGCAGACACAGAGCTCCTGCCAACATCCACCTCCCGTTAGTGTTTCTAAAGCACAAGATGCCAAGTTATTCTCAGGCAGGATCAGCCACAATCACAAAAACCCCTTAAAGTGGACATTGCACTCCACAGACTTCTCTCACATGATAATGGTTAGAAAGAAGCTTGTAGCAGAGATATTTTTTTCCAGAATTTTGTAGGTTTTGCCAGAGCATGGAGAGGTTAGGGAATCAACAGGCAAGAGACCTGGCAACTGTATGTTGCAATGAAGAAGCAACAGTAGTTTAATTTTCTATTAAAATCCTTCTCCACAAGCTGTGCAAAGTTTCTCCCATTAGACAAACACTGCACAAAGGCCCTGGGTAATATACTGTTAGTGGTACTTGCCCATACCAATCATAACCACAGCTCTTCGCTGGGGGACTCAGCAAACCACCAGAGGAGATAGGTTTGTGCATGCCACCACTGCAGGAGCACATCCTGACATCCAAATACTGTGGCAGGATCAGGAGGATGCCAGGGGAGGATGCCAACATTAATGTCAGACCTCCTGCGGGATGACTGAGTATTTTCAGATGCCAGAGGACATGCTGTCCTCCGTCATAATTTGACACCAGCTGAGTCTCTCTGACTTCAGATAGATGAGATTTAGAGAGTCAGACTTCCAGTTAAATATCTGTTGGAGAAGAGCTCAAGGAAGGGATGCTTTTATTTCAAGACTGCATAGATGTGCATTTCCTTCAGGCTGTAATTCAGCCTCTCACCAGTTTGGAAGTACTCATCTCACTATGGAACACTACTGCTTCAGAAGTGCCCCTGTTCCCTTTCTCTCCCCATCTTCTTTAATTTTTTTTTTCTTTTTTTGTTTTATTATAGAATAACCAAGAAATAGATAAGGGCACTTGTCAAGGGTGAGAAAAGCATGAACCAGAAGGACAACCAAAGTGCAAATTGAGCACGCTCTCTGGACATAGCAATGGAATTTAAATTTATTTTATTTTTGCTGTTCAGGCCTTGTTCTTGTTTGGTTGTAAGAAGTTGGTGTAAAGTCAAGGCCATTTGCTTTGAAGATGTTTGGTCATTTCTGCTAGGAGAAAGCACCGAGGAATCCACATGTCAGGGCAGGAATAGAAAGGAACTGGCTCTTGCACCAAAACTTTACTTGTAATTCAAGAAATTCACCCACCAAAAACACTAAATGAGTTCAAACTATAGTCCATAGGGGCCCTGGCATCCCCAAGCCATAAAATGAAAAGACAAATATATCTGATAAAAAGCCCCAATTCTGCCAGGCTTGGAGGAATGCTATGTGCTTAGTTCATGGTAGGGGGAATTGGCCTGGCAGGGCATAGGTCTTAACTCTAGGGCTGCTGCAGTACAGGCTGATTAAATCTCTTACCCTACTGGTGAGTAATTATCTGCCTGACCCATTCCACCACAGGTAGTGGTAATAGCCCATTAGTGACTTCTTCCCCAAAGAAGAGTGAGGTGCTCATTTCTCTTTGGACTCTACCTGGCTTTTGGCAACAATGCTTGGGGCAAAGTTTTCAGTGCTGGGTGCTGGCAGTGACATCCCTGGGTTTGGGGATCTGTGTGGGTGACCTGGTTCTTGCAGGTAAGGAGAGTGCCAGGCTCCTGCAGCGTCCCTGAAGAAAAGAGCTCGACACTTTGGGAGGTGTGGCCAGGACCTTCGTTCTGATCTTATTTTGTTCCTTGATTTTGGAAAGAACAGTGGAAACAATTAGGTCTTTTAATTTCTCTGAGGCAAGATCCAAATACAGAAAAGAATACATCTCCCAGGCAGGCAGAAGTGAGGAATTAACTGCCTTTTTTTGGATGAGATCAGAGAAAGCTGATTTATGAAGCAAAGAGAAAGCAAAGTGCTTTTATGGGTAAAATGTTCCCTGCTTATTTCCTTTCTGTCAGACTACGTTCCTCCCACGCTTCTGGCTGCGAGCTCACTCCTTGGAAGCCTGTTTAAGCATTTCAGTATGTGATGATTTAACTGGGCATGGATTCTGACACATCTTTGCAATAACATCACAGGAGTTGCTGGAGGTGACTACCTAATGCTGACCTGAGGCACATTCAGGAGGACAAGGCTGGCAAAGAGAAACCCAGTCGGCCCCATGGACTTGCAGCCTCTTTTGGAGTACCTCTGAGCATTGGGGTCACAGGAGATACCCCTCAACACCCACTGAGATGGGGTGTATCTGGCAACCTGCTCTTTCTGCTGTTCTCCCTTGAGGAGACAGCAGCAAGGCCAGTCCATGGCAGAGAAGGCTTGAGAGCTAAAGTCTCACGAAAAGCGGGGGTGTTTGGTTACAGCTCCAGCAGAGTGAGGGAAAGCAGAACAGGGGAGAAATTCTAGAGGGTGGGTGGGGAATGAGAAAGTTTCTGCAATTGAATTTCCACACATGGGACTTCCAGCTCCTGCCAATGTACATATAGGATGGGATGAACTAAGAAGAACTCAGAGAGGCTTATGTCTACGGAGGAAGACTGTAGCAAGCAACTAATGTTGAATTATGAGGTACCAGAACTACACCTGGGGCATCTTAAATGTTGATGTTTGGGACATGCTATCTGCCTTGATGGTATGATTCTTAGTGACAAAGATGTCCAACTGTTGTAGGGACAGATCCTGACAGCTCTAGCTGCAAAGATTCATCCCACCTATGCAATCAGAGCCAAATTTTCAGTTAGACTGGTATAGGCACCAATATTGTGTATATTGTTTGGAGAAATCACAAATGGAACCACATCAGTGATCTGTGGAGCACTTCATTGCATGGATGTAACCTGTTTTGCATACTTCTTATACCACTCTGGGGGGTGCTGAATGGTTTTGGTACAACTGGCTGTCTTCCAGCTCAGGCACCACCATGTTGATGCGATGTCACCCAGAAAGGACTTCAGAGCACTTGCAAGGACACTGCAAGGTCCAGGGACTGGAATACTCTAACACTTGACATATCCTCTCAGAATAAAATTAGCAAAGGAGGGCCAAATGAAATTAACCCCCTGTGAAGTCAGGCAACATATAAATATACAGTTTAATAATTGATGATGATGTATAAGAAGCCCCAGTGCTTACACCCCAAACTGCGGTAGGTTTACAGGGAGGAGGGGAGGGGTGGGAGGTGGGGGTAGGGAAAAGAAAGCTGTACAGATTGACCTCTCTTCCCCTCTGCCCCCTCCCTTTTCTTGAAATCCCCACCTAGTCAGGAGTGCTCATTAAGGATGGCTCTCATTTCCCTAATTAGGCTGCCCCCTTCTCTTCACGGGGCTCCAGACCTCTGCCATTCAGCAATAACAACAAGAAACTCGTTATTTTACAACCTGGGCTGGGGAGGAGGGGTGAGAAGGAGAAGATGGCTTTGTGATGTGCTGCTTGGAGGAAAACAATCTCAGAAAAACCTGGGTTGAGGGAGGAGTTATCCATATTAGCAAGAATTTGTCTGCTCTTAAGTGTTGTCTTGCCCTAGCACGTGCCTGCACTAGAAGTAGTGCTGTAAGGAATGGGGATTTGGGCTTTTTCCCTTTTCTGCAGGCTCATTCTTGAAAGTTGTTTTTCTTTGCAGCAGTCATATGTACATGCACATGTCTCTATGTGGAAATTAACCTTTAGGGACTTTGACAAGAGATGAGCCATCCCAGCTCTGAACCTGGGAGGAGGAGGTGGCAGCAATGGCAGTGGGATGTGCGGTGTGCTAATGTGGTCTGTGTTAGGCATTCATAACGCGCCTCAGGGAGGGCAACAGCAGTTAACCTCAGCTTGGGTTTCTGAATTCACTTTTCCTCACAGATGTGGATGCAGGTGAACTAAGCAGCACCCCAAGCATGCAAGATGCATGCTTTAACCCTCCCTCCCTCAATGGAGACAGCTCCTGCACAAGTTTGCCATCTCTGCTCCGCATCCCATGTGGCCCTGGCTGAGGATCTCCTCTCTGTAGGATTCTGACAGTCCTCTTCACTCATAGATGTTGGCTTCATAAAGCTGTTGTGAAAATTAAAAAGTCAAACTCCCCTCCCCTCCCATTTCTATTTTAAACCTATCACACCAAGATGGAAGGTGAGTGTAATGAGGCATCCCTAATGGAGTCCTCTGGGTCCCCACTACAGGATCAAGAGAAGATCTTTCCTCTGACCACCACACTTTCACTAAACATCATGTTATGAAACATCCCACACCAGAAGCAAGCATGCCAAGTCAGCACGACCAAGCATGTGGTTAAGTGTTGTTCTGGATGAGGGGAAAAAAATAAATGCTCACCACCTTGCAAAATTTCCGAGCATTTGGAATGAATTTTGTCAAAACCAGATTATCATCTCCATAAATTGTCACAGAACCACTCTGTTTTGCAGAGTTAAACATTTCAGCGTTTTATCCACATTACCAATGAAACCATCTTTGCTCAATTTATGCCTCATTTAAATAACTTATTACATCAGATATAAGGTTTTTTTTATAGTTTGTTTTTAAGTCTCTTTCTCATACTCTTTTTAAGACTTGTCTAAGTCTTTCAAGATGTTCTTTCAAGCCTTCGGACCAAATTAAAACATCATTCGCTGGAGCTTTGGCACTTAGCAGTTTTTCACAGATCTGGCAAACACTCTTTGAAATACCTCAGGAGCAGAACAAATGCCAAATAGTGTCTGCCTTCAGTTACATATGGACATATGCAAGCACAAATGTCCAAAGTTATGCCTCGTAAGTTGGTTGCAGGCTTGTAAGCGAGTGACCTTGATTTTTTTCTGAGGTGATAAATGTCCCGCAAAAGTGTCCTGAAGGATTTATGATATCAATTATTTGGATTTTGCCTCCAAGCCTTTCTTACAAATGGGCCACATTGTTTTCTAAATTCGTATTCATGCCTTAACTCAGTTACATCTGCTAACTGGTTCAGATTGTTCTGATTGTAAATAGACAAACAAATATGTATCTGCTGAGAGTGAGATTCACTGTGCCAAACCCTCTTTAAACACTCTTCCTCCCACAGAAAAATCCCAAACCCAAAAACACCAAAAAACCACCCAGCTTTAGAGCAAGGCAAATTGTTTCAGCTGAAGCATAGTTTTCTCATGGCAGGTTTTTTTTCTGCCAAACCCCGGAAATTTGAGTCACCTGAAGCATTAAGCAAATTCACATCAATTTTGCTGAATTATTTCGACTGAAAGAAAAGAAGACTTGTCTGCAGACATGAGAAACAGCCAGCTTCTTGCTTACACTTTGGCTATTTTACTGCCAGGCGTCCCAGCAGATCCATCAGACTTGGGAGAGACTGTTGTTTGGTCTTGGGTTTTGATCGGCTTTCTCCCACCAAGAAACACTTAGCGAGGGTTGGAGAGAAGGTCTCTAACTGCTTCATACACAGCTGGTGGAGCCTCTTCCAGCCCATGGAAACATTCAGCATGCTCAAGGCTTTGCCTTTTCCTGCTGGTAAAATACAGCTTTGCTTTTCCAGTTACCCTTGCCCTCCTGCTAAGAGGAGAACTTGGATGTTTTGTCTGTGCTGACCCTCCAGCTGGGGCTGGGAGATGTCTTGGCCATAGCAGGAAGGAAGAGACTGCCCCAGATCGCACATCTGGTTTTTTATCTCCTCTCACTTCTCCTGTCTCAAGCAGAAACACATGGCAGGTATCTTTACAAGCATATATATATTTGCATTATACCATGTGCATCTGCATAGCATTTGGAAGGGAGCCCAGAAGTTGCTTTCAAAGTCAGACTTGCTGTCTGTACTGAGTGGACTTGGGAATGTGGAAAGGACCTGGTGAGCCCCATGCTGATCATCTGGAGGTATCAGTGCGGTTGCTCAGGCCCTGATGGATTAAAAGCACAATGTATTTTCCTCTACCTCAGGACTGCTGTGTTGCAGCCAGGCAGCACAGCTTGTGAGCCATGTTCCCAGCATGGCGTGTTCAAGATCACAGCTGCTGGAGCAAGGGGAAGTCCTGCTTGTCAGAGCTTATCCCTCATGGAGATGGAGGTGGAAGTGAGGGACATCTTGGTTTTGGGCAACTGCAGGACTGGCCAGGATCACCCACCCAAGATTCCCACCATGCTGTCTTTCACACTTGTGAGCACAATGGGAAACACAATGAGGTGCACCCAGCTGGGAAAAGGCAATTTGCAGCTATTCTGAGCTATACTGGTTGGATCCTACTTGTGAAAATAGAGAGAGACGTCCCAGGTCGCTATTGAGTAGCACTGCTGGGACAACACAGGCAGCTTTATTTGTCGAGAGGGAGGGTGGAGGAAAAAGCCCCAAGTTTCCCTCCTCCCATGCTCTGCTCCATCCCTGCTTGCCCCGGGGTGTGTTGTCCCCTTTTGTCCCCAAGAATCATGTGTGTCCGGTAGCACTGCAGTTATTTTTAGGAGGGCTTGGCCAGCATCCATGGTGGTGGTGGCTTTGGTGAGCCAGGAGAAGCAGACTTTTCTCTCTCTGCCTTTCAATGTTTGGAAACAGTGAGGCTGCCAAGGCAGCCTGTCTCCTGCTCTGCACTTCCAGCCTCTGGAAAGAGAGAGTGAGCCCTGAAAAGCCTGGCAGGCTTACCGGGAGAGCCTGCCAGGCAGCCAGCAGCACCCTGCCAACACCAGCAACTCCTTGCCTCCACCAGCCAGCGAAAGCTGGGGCAGGGGGGATTGAGAAGGGGAAGTGGCAGCAGAGGGGGAGGCTGGAAAAAATGCAGAGTTGCCCCTCAGGGAGAGCCTTTTCATTTCCTGCGTCTGACTGCATTCAGTGCGGATGCATCCAGGGAGGGGGGCAGCACCCCGTGGATCCAACTGCACAGAGGTTGGAGCAGGCAGTGGTGCGGAAGGGAGAGACACAGGCTGCCACCTATACGGGATTTCTCATATAAGTTTGAGACCAGGTCGATCTTGCTCAGGGGAGGGAGACTGCTGGCAATGGCCAGGCTCGAGGACCAGAGCGACTTGCAAATGACAATGTGGCTAGTTGGGCTGGGATGCTTGTGGGGCTTCCCTGGCCTCCCGGCCCCCGGTTTAACTGTCCCTGATAACAAGGGACTGAGGCATCCCTCAGTAGGTTAGAAATAGAGGCAAAACACTGCAATACCAAGGGTTGCTGCAGACTGAGACCAGGGCTGCGGGGTAGCTCAGCACCTGGATAATGGTAAGAGGGGACAATGGAGCAAAGAGCAAGTCTAATGCAGCTGGCAGCATGCTCAGCTAGTTGACACTGATATTGCTATTTTTGCCCCCGCCACTCAAATCTGACCTCTGAATAAAAGCAATTGTTTTTTTAAAGTGCTGCAGATACCCTGTGCCACAGCAGGGAGCACTTGGGCCACCAGCAAGGCTGCGGTGGCAGCTGGGACCAAGCTGGGGCAAGTCTTTCTGAATCATTGGCATCCATTTCACCACATGGGCTCTAGCAGCAAACTCCCACTGTAAGGCCAGCAGCCTCTCCCGGATGCACAAAGAGGTGGTAGGTCCGGGACAGCAGGCTGGAGCCCCTTTTTTTTTTCACTCAGAGCCCCACCATTCCTGGCTCTGGGCTGTGCTTCTGCCGAAAAGGCGAAGGGCTCCAGTGTATAAAGGGGAGGGAGGAGGAAAAGAGGAGGCGCGGGAGTGAGTGTGTGTGTGTGTGTGTGTGTGTGTGTGTGTGTGTGTGTGTGTGTGTGTGTGTAAGTAAGTGTTGAGGGAAGATGGAAACGTCGAGTAAGAACAGACCAGCTTTCAGAGTTTGACTAACACCCTCTCCAGCCTCTTACTGAGTGTACGCAGGGTCCCATGATCTGAGTAGCAGACCCTCTCATGCCATTGTGTGTCTGACCTGCTTAAATAAACGGTGTTATTTTAAGCACGGGTAGTCGAGCAGTTGCCGAAGGTCCTTCTCTTTCTTGCTCCCTTTCTTCCGTCCTCCTTCCCCCCCTTTCCCGCTGTTTCAGTTTCCCCTCCCACCCCACTTTCCTTTACACAGCGGGATTAATCCATCAAACCGAATGGGGGGGAGGAGGAGGGGCAATGAGCCCGCACTCCAGTGAGCACTGAAGAGGCCCCCATTCATAGGTCAACAAAACCAGGGAGGACTCTTGGACTTAATCAGCCAAGGAGCGCTCCAGCCCTGGAGACAATTAACATCAAAGAAATGCAGGAGAAAGAGGAGACGGGACAGCCAGGAAGCCTGGAAACCCACGCACAATTCCCGTTTAAAAAGAGAGGGATGTTAGGAAGGAAGCAGCAGGAGGGAAGAAGCTGAGCAGTGTGCAACAGGAGCCAGTCAGTGGCTGCCTTCTGGAGTGGGAAACGGAGGTCCAAGGTAGAGGAAGGACTTGCCCGAGGCTGATGTGCAGTGCAGCAGCATGTCCTTTCTGGGTGCAGAGTCCTGGTCTCCTGATTTCTGCCCAAATCCTCTTGCTGAGACTGCCCTGGGGTTGGATCCTGCACTGTCAGTGGCCAGGGCACATATCCCTTACACTAGCTGAAGTTTCATGAACATCGGTGGGACAAGGATTCAGAAGTAGCATATGGCCAGGTGTTGCCAGCCTCCCACACCTCATTTTGAAGGCTGTTTCCAATAGCCTTGTCATAGTATTGTCACAATCCACATAATTGAAAAAACTTAATAATACTTTATTACTGCCTTTGGGCAACAGATCAAAGACTGGGTGCACCTAAAAATAATAATCATATTTTGCTTTTGCAACAGGTGGTCACTTCACTGCTCATTGTAAATTGGCAACAGTCCTGCTTAGTTTTAGGGAGCAGTGAGGGCTTCACAGCAAGAGCCCAGGGCTCAGGCTGGATTGCCCCTGGGGAGGGACAGCCAAACCTGGAAACCTTCCTAGCTCTGGAGCTGAGGGTTTATTTGCAGCTTCCTTTGGAAATAGAAGCAGCAGATGCACTTATAGGTGAAGAGGGAGAGCTCCTGCCTCTGTGGCTGTGGGCCTCCCTCCATGTGAGTGCACTGAACCTAAAAGAAGGGGGTGACATGCTGCTAAAGGGAAGGGTAATGGCAAAAGAGGCTGCAGGGCAGTTTTCCAAAACTTTTGCTGCACATTTCCCCCCTTCGTGGGCCTCACTCTGCAGAGATCATTCCACACCTCAGGAGCACCACGAGGAAACGTTAGGCTGCTAGTGAGCTGTTTCAGTTGCAATTTACCATATTCTTGAGTTACCGTGGGGGTACTGAATGGAAAATCAGACCTGTGCCACAGTTTGCCAGCATATTCCCTCTTCTTGGCCTCAGACTTAGCAGAAGTCTCTTCCCCAGTGCTGTCACCAGCCTGCAGGTACAGCTGTGCTGAGATCTTACAGTTTAATAAATGTTTCGTCTATGATGAGCCTTGTGTTGCACCTCCTACCATCACTTTAGCACTGTTGAAATGTTGACAGAGACAACAGAGCCCTCTTCCTAGAGGGAAGCAGAGTCTGTGGGCACTGACCAGTTGAACTCTGGCATCCCAAGTGTTCAATAAGCAGAAGACACAGGACACAGAGAGACCCCTGGTATGAGTCCCACCACTAATGTTTTCCGTGCCTGCACTTGCATATTTGAATCAGTAAAATCAAGGACTATGAACAGAAACCAGGGAAAACAGATTACAAAGACTAGGAAAAGCTGGGTGAAAGCACTGCCAAGATGAGCTAACTTTTCTAGTTGAAAATACAGATTAATATAAATTCATTTAATTTATTAATTTAATTTAACACAAATCTATCTTAATATAAAGAATAAAAGAAAGATTAAAAGCTCCCTGAACTGCTAGCTAGTTCAATTGAATTTCCATATCAGTATCCTCCACGGAGTGTATTACCAAATACAGAGTAAGTCCTGAGGATTTTGAGAAGTTCTTTATTATCTTTTTCTATGTGAAAATTGTAGCTTCATCCTTCTGTATGCTCAAAGCACTGACAACAAAAGCCATGCTGTTCCATTGCAGGCAGCTGACAAGCTGTCCTGATGTTCATCTCCAATGCTTAGAACTGAGGGCGGGTAAAGGAATGGGGACAGGGCTCAGCACATAACCTCTAAGAGCTGGACACTGGACAATGGGTTTGGGATAAGGTCACAGCCATGAGCCAGACTGAGCACAGGACCAAGCAGTGCACTGGATCCTGCAGGCTCCTCCTCCTGGAGGGATTAGGGCCAAGGAGGCAGCAGGACATATGTCATGCCCCACCATCTCAAGAACATGCAGATGGCAGTCTGGGCAGGTCCATGCAGCCAGTTAATACCACTGGGAGATAGGGCAACTTGACAGAACTTTATGGCACTGAAATTTCTCACCATGGGAGTTGCTCTGGCAGGATTTGTCTGTAATGGGCGGGTTTGGTAGACATGCAGTAGCTCTCTGCAGGTGAGTTCATGCCTGAGTGGTTGTCACCACCCTGGGCACACTGGCGCTGGGCTGGAGGAGGCAAGGGAGCACCAGGCCTGAGGGTGTAGCTCTCAGTATATCAGTTACATCTCAATTGCAGCTGTCTGGTCACAAGGAAGAACAGGAAGGGGAGCAGAGGGTGAGCCTTGGCTTTTGTTTCATGCACTGAACTTTCAGACTTCTTTTTTCCCTTTTTTTCACCCACCTCCTTTTGCTCAGATAGAGCCATCTACCACTTTTACCACTCTCGCTCTCACTTTCTTGTTTTGTTCCATCATGGCTCTTCTCCAAGAGCTTGGAGAGTTTCTTGATAGAGTAAAAGCGGGAACAGGAGTTGCTTGGAGCTAAACCATCATGCAGCACATTCCTTCACCTTCCTCCTCCTCCTCTAAGCTGTCTCCTGAGCATCCCTCCCTTTTCCTCAGCAGGTACCTGTAGAAAGTGACCCTGTCAACAAAACCCCAGCAGGAGCAGCCTTTGGTCTGGCTCAGGCAGCTGGTTCCCATTAAATGTTCTCAATCATGGAGAATTCTTTTTCTCATCTAAAATATTTTATTATTGGCTTTCCCTTTCCTTCAGTTTCCTAGGAAGAAGGGAGGGAGTCTGTGAGTGTGTGTGAAGTGAAATAAAGGCAATTTAGAGATTGATGTTATCGTGCCCATGTGGAAGGCTGTGCTTTTGCCAGCTGTTGTAACATATATTCTCTCTTACGCACCCACTCAATTATTTGTCATATTTTCATTCCTCCACTGCCTCAGGTAGAGTCCCTGAGGACAAGAAAGGGCTGCTGTTTCTCTGAACATGAGCCCCTCCAGCTGCAAGTAAGTGAGGTCAAGATTTAAACAGGGTTGTGTTACCCATGGCAGGAGGCTGAGAGGACTCATGGGAGCAGCTGAGAGCTATGTCATTCTGCTTTTGCCGAGGTGCCACTGATTTTGGAGGAATTATTTGGCTGAACAGTTTGTCAGTACCTTTTCTCTTGAACTGTTACATGTAGTACCAAGTCAGGAGATGCACATAAGATCAGTGTCCGGTCTCTGCCTAAACCCAGTGAGAACAAGGCATACCCTCCATACCCTCCATCCAGAAGAGGACTGGTCCAGTGAAACCAGGTCAGGGAAGTTTTGCATGGGTGTCTCACCAAGGGATGGGGGCTGTGGGTAGCTCCCTCAAGCCCCACTATCCTGCCTCCTGTCTTACAAGCCCTGGCAAAGGTTGCATCAGCTCTGCTGGCTGGGTCCCTGAGCCAAAGGGACTGATCATCCCTTGCTGTTAAGCTTCTCCTAAAGCTGATTTAACATGTGCAGACCTGGTAATGGCTTGGAAACACAGACCTGGAAACACACAAACCCAGTGGAGCTGAAATATCTGCCTTCTGTGGTCATCCTTTTGCCCAGACAGATTTCTCCTTCTTGTTGAGCACAGATGAATGATTTTAAGCCTGAGGCAGCTGCTTGTTAGCTGGCTACTCCTTGCTGCATTGCCTTCAGCAGCCAGGGCTGTCACTTCTCACTGTGCAGCTCTGTTGCCATGGGGACCTCCCCTGGGTCAGGAGGGGGGTCCCCTACTTCACACCTGAGCTCCTGGGTTGGGATGAGCTAGCTGAAATCACCAGTGTTTAACCCAGGCAGCCAGCACTGTTTCTAGTTTGAGATGCTAAAACTAGCAGTAGGCACTAATAAGGCGACACGTGATTTTGGGTCACCAGTTGGAAGGCTGGGAGTTCTCCTTAAGAAGATAAGAGTGTATACAATTGCATCAAGCAACCATTTTGCTGAGGCTGGCTCCTGGCCTGAATGGTTTAGGTGATCCTAGGCCCAAAATGACAGCAAGGGTTATGTAAATATTCCTTGGTAATTGTTCAACCTCTATTGCCTTTGAAAAGACAAAGGAGACATGAACCTCCCTGCTCTCTAATGAGCAAATGCCTGCATTTGATTTTCTCCTCTGGAATTTCAACTCTTCGCCTCTGCAGTTTGTTTCTGCCCTGCTGCCTTGGCCGTGGCCTGGTGCAATGCCTTCTGTGTTCCTCCTGGGACAAGAGACGCGTTTCTCCTCACAGTCATTAGTAGAAACTGTCATATCACTTCCAGCCATCTGAAAAAGTATCTTCCTCATCCCCTTGCTCGCAGCTGGCTTGCAAGCAGCTTCCCTACAGGGCTGGATGGAAAAGGATCCTGCAACTCTCCTGCCTTAACATGGACACATGAGAAAGAAATCAATCTCAAGTTCTTCACAGTAGGGATGTAGCGCTGGAAGGGATCTCCTATTTTACCACGTCTCGTCCCTTGCTATTGTCAGCAATCACATCATGCAATCTTTCACACAAATGTGGAGCTCCAAACAATCCTGACAAGTTTTAAGATTCCCCCACTACCCCAATTAGTAGGCTCTTCCAGAACTTGACAGCTCTGAGGCTTGAACCATTCTTCTTATTTCCAGTCTCAATTTATTCCTGGCTGAAGCATGCCCACTTGTTCTCACGCCAACATTGTTCCAAGGCTTAAATAGCTCTGCTGCCTCCCTGGTGCTTATCCCTCTGATCTGTTTACCAAGAACAATCATATCCATTCTCAGCCTGTGTTTCACTAGGCAAAATAAATCAACAGTCTTTTGCCCTGCGATAGGCACTCTCTTTCCTTGACCATCTTTCCAGACCTTGTCTGCATCCCTTCTTGTCTCAGTTTTTCTCTTTCCACTGTGGATGGTGAGAACCAGTGACTGTTCTCCATTACTTGTGTCTTACACGGGGTCCCAAGCAGCATTCTGGATTTTGCTGGTGCCCCAATGTCCAAACAAGGTCTGAGTGTCGGGATTTTTATAGGTGCAAAGTATTTTCCCTAGTGAATTCTGTTTGCAACCCTTGAGTGCTGTGTGGAGCTCAGCCCTGTCTTGGGGTGGTTTCTGGATGCTGCTAAGGAGCCAGCAGTCCTACTTTGCTCTGAGGCTATCATTGCTGCCAGTAAAGCATGCAAGACTTGCTTGCAGAACTGTAGGGATAAAGTTACTCCTGAGGTTTTGACTCATTTGGTGGCACTAGCTGTTAAAAGTTGTCTCTCCAGTTTCCCAGTGTAGCAAGACACCCTGAGCTGTATCACTGGATAGCTTTAACAGAAGGTTTTGTTTATGTGGTGGTTTTCTTACAGAGCAAGAAGTCCACATAGATTTTTCCTGTGATGCTTTCCTGGACACTCATAATTCCTGTCAACAGGATATCAAAAGGCCCAAATATGATTATATAAGCATGGGTGTACTTTTTACATAATTTAGTATGTATCTAATGGTCCATCTCATCTAAAGCACATAATTTGTCTCTTATGAAAGGTGTGCAGAGTGCAGATGATAGACATTAGGCTAGGGTAAACTGCTGCAAAAAGAAGCAAATAGATTTACTTTTCAATTAAGTCCAAAGCTGTGATTCAGTAAAAAACAATCCATTTTCTGCTCCTTGAAGAGTAGGAACTCAGCCATGCACCTAGGGTTTTTTTTTTTTTGCTCTGCAACTTAACATTTCTACACAGGATACACTACTAGTACCATGCCCTTTAGGTTTGTGAAAGGCAAGCAGCTATGGAAAGTATGGTGCAATATGGGTTTAGGAACTAGTGTCAGAAGTGACTAGCCAAAAGGGAGAGATGCAAGGGCCACAGTACTGGGAGGTTTCTTCCTCTGGATGTTCCTCACCAGCTCTTACCTGCAGTCTTGCATTATTTTTCACACTTTTATAAGGGTGATACTTTTTTATTTCTTCCTAACATGTCTTATTCTGGCCTGGAATGAAACTTTCTGGGTTGATGTCCCCAGGTCTGCAAGCTTGCACATGTATCAGTATACTGCTGGAGAGTCACAAATAATGGGGTATGCTACTGAAAGATACTGTATCCTTTCTTCCACGTGGAAAGCTATGAGTTACGGAAGCTTTTCTTTACTGACAACTGTCCCTCCCTTTCATTCAGCTATGCTTTACACACCTGTAACACCATATCATGTACCTTGGCAAAAATATTATGTTCCAACTTTTGCCTTTTCTCAGGAAAAAAACATGTTGCATTGAAGCACCTCAGCACAGAGATCTGCTTCTTGATGGACTGAACCCCTGCTTGAGAAAATAGGACTCTCAGAGTCTGATTTGGGGCCTCCTCAGTACTGGACAAATACCAGCTTCGCACCATGGCATGCTTTCTGTCTGCACAGGGAGGCAGACATATAACAGGAAACATACTCAAAAATCTATACAGCTTCATTTTTCTTCCTGTAGTCTTCTGTTTCTGAAAGTAAAGCACAGTAAATCAAGGGGTTCTGCTGTAAATGAACTTTAAGTGCTCCTTATAAAAAAAAAACCTTCAACCCCCAAAACAACCAAATCCCAAAGTCCCAGAAAGGAAGAGGAGGAGGAAAAGATGGGACCTCAGAGAGGATTCATAAATCACATTGCAGTGGACCTGATACAGATGTTCCTGCATTCAACCCACAGCACCATAATGGGACTGACAGGCCACGTGTGAAAGCGGATAGAATGCAGCTGACTCGGTGGAGATGTGCTCTCTCCTGCACATATAACACATGCTTAGTCCCTGCCTGCCCCAGCCTCCCTCAGTCCCTCCTGCCAAAAAATAAACAAGCCAGATCAAACCTGTCATGGTCTGGAACTCTTCAACTATGGTTGTGTTTTAACATGGTATGGTATGGCATGGTCTGGTTTCCCGGCTTGGGCATAGCACTGAAACACTGTTAATAATCTTGGACTGTGGCTTCGCACCTGACAGCAAAAAACTGTAAAGATGGGAAGGAAAGGGTCAGGCATTTCTCCACAAGCAGACCGTTCCCAGATATTTTCAGGGGTGCCCTTACTTAGTTGCTCTGAAAGCCCCAGCCTGCAGCACTTGAAGTCCCAAAGAACACTACAGAGGATCTCCAGCCCCCGAAGCAACTGGCCAAAGGTTGAGGCAAGCTTTTGGGTCCACAGGACAGAGCTGGCCAGGAGGGGCTGGTGGCTGTGGCTAGATCCAGCTCCATGTGGATTCAGGGGTCCTTCTGCTGGGGCAGAGGCTGCTGATGCTGCTCTGCCTGTATTCTGACCACAGGCTCAAGAGTATGATCACCTCCAAAATCCTCAAACCCAAAGTGTCCTCATTCACACCCAAGGGTTTTGCAGTGCCTTCTCTAGTTCTCCAAGCAACCAGGTTACAAATGCTAGAACGAAACAACCCATGTGTCATTCAGTGGCCATGTCCTCCATCTGGGGACAAGTGAAGTAGGGTGGCAGATTAAGTTTAAAGGCAGATTTTTCTTTGGTTTGCTTCAGAAAATTACTGAAATGCTGCATTTGTCAGAGACAGCCCAGGGATATTCACAATCCCTCTGTGTTCCTGAGATGGGTACCCTCAGCTGCAAGATGGTCAAGAAGCTCAGTCTAAGCCTTACTTGTGCTACAACTAGTTGCAGAGCAATTATGCTTCTCTTGCCTATGCACCCAGGTACCCATTTGCCAGTATTCCTGTGCCCCAGTGAGTGCTGAGACAGGCCTTGCCTTTAGCCCCTGAAAGGCACAGAAGCAGACAAGCATCATGTGATTCGGCCATGCCAGTGTGGGCTATGTAATTTTTATTCTGTCTTCCTTTTTAATTTTTTCTGGGGTTTGTCCTCATTTCAGGAAGAAGGAGTCGTTTTCACTGGGTTTCACTGGTTTGTCCTTTGTCTAAGGGGAAGAAAAGACATGTCAGGAATTCCAACAGGCTGTGGGGCAGCCAACACCTGGGTGGTGTATTGTGTTTAAAATGGTCTCCAAAAATAACCAGTACTGCAAAAGGGGAAAAATTAATAAGGATAATTAACTGGTTTCCATCTCCAAGTGCTTCAGAGACATGAGCTAATCAGTATGTAGACACATACAAGCACACACAATGTCTGTAATTAATTTGCTCTCCTACTTCCTTACCTCTTCCACCAGAAGATTGCCCACCAAGATCCCTATCAGACAGAACAGGTCTCTTTCTGCCCCTTCTGCAGAGGCCTGACAGTCTTGCCTCTGCTCAAAATGCACTGTCTCTCTGTCAGTCAGTCAGTCTGCTTCCCTCCCCTGCTGGCCATGATCAGATTTCACTAAATGATTCACAGTCTGGTGGAAACTCCCTCCGACCTTTGCCAAGAATTGCAAAGTTGATGAAAATGGGACTCATAGCCAAAGGGAGTTCACTATGGTTCCTTACTGGTTCCAACCAACTGCATTCCCATTGCAGTTGGTTGCTTCTGGTTGCCCTGTTTCCTCTTTCAGCCTGGCACCACTCCTCCACCTGGAGCACCTTTCCCAGGATTATCATGTCTATTACTAGGTGCCACACCACACCTCCAGGGCCCTGCTGTCAGCATGGGTTGTTTGATCATTTCCTGCTACCAAATTGTTCTCTTCTTGCTTTTTATTTTTTTCTGTGAAGAGGACTTGTTAAGACCAAGTGTGCGTCTATCCGGATCACCAGTGTGGGTTTAAACCTCTTCTCTCTTCCCAGTTATGTTCTGCCCTTGAAACTTACTTCTGTCTCTGACATCTTCATGGCTCTGCTTGCTCTTCTCACGCCAGATGTGAATAGTCTATCAGAGCAGACACCCCCTGACTGACAAGTCCTTTCCCAGACAGGTCTTGGATTCTTTGTGCTTTGCTTCTCCGAGCCTCCTTCTCTCCTCCAGTAAAACAAGTGTAGTAAACTCTCTTTTGTTAATTTTGGGGAAGACACTGGATTTAGTGCTGAAGAGTTACCTCATGGCAGAGAGGAATCACTGTGTAGTCTCCTGGGGCCTTCCGATACATAGAAATGAGCTTGCTTCATGCCACCCTTAAGCTAACCCACAAGAACTTGGTAACTATCTTTTCTTAAGACCCAGGCTGAGATGCCAAAACAGAGGTCTTAGGAGCTGTAGCACTGGATGTCTTGGTTCAAGCCAAGCTGACCAGGCAGGTCACTTTGAAAAGCTGCTGAAAGAGAAAAGTACCAGTGCTATCAGTCTTAGCATTTGGTCTCTACGGTCACCACAAAAGTGCTGTGAGTGTCACCATAGCCCTGCAGGAGAGGCCCAGTCAGACTCCTGACTGTTTGTGCACTTTGGTCAAGTCTCTTTGTGATGGTGTTGTTCACACATCCAGAAACAGATATGCACATCAGACAGTTTCTGGGAAGCCACCAAAGAGAAGCCCCTGGAGACTTGTATGCTGATAGGAAGCTCTTCATCCCTGTGGCTCTGCAGTGGGGTGCCAGGCAGGACAGCATGCATGGTCTCCTTGGGGTTCTGAGGGTGTGGGGATGTGAGGAGGCTGGAACCCTGTCTGGCTGACAGCACTGTGGCTGAACAGGAGCAAGACCAGCATACTGCACCTTACCTCATTCTTGTCCAGGATTCACTCATCTTCCTTGCCTTTCTCCTTCTGACCCTAGCTTTTTCCCTTTGCAGTACCATATCTTTCCTCTCCAAACCTCTTTTTTTTTTTTCTGATTCTGCCCACTTTCACCACCCCATTCTCTTTTCCTCTTATTTTCTCTCCTCTCCACCTCTGATCATACACATACACTCACCCTAGCTGGCTCCTCTTCTCCTGGAGACCACCAGGGATGAGTGACAGATGCCCCAGGTCAACAGGGAGCAACAGCTCAAGCTCAGGTCTTAGCTCCCAGCTCTTCCAGTTCTGCACCAGGAAAGCTTAATCCCCAGCCAGTCTGGGAGCTGGTAAAGCCCAGGTGTGCCACAGTTCTGCCTCACCACCCCACTGCACAAGCCTCCCCCAAGAGCAGGGAGGACCCCTCAGGGCAGGCATAGTGTCTCCTCGGGAAGAAAGCAATGTGACTCTACTGCCTGCCATCCCACACACATGACCACCTCATCTTGGGGGACAACCGCAAGCTCTTATCAGGATTCAGCCCCTTGCTGTGAGGAGGAGGGATCATTTTCATTTCTGTCTCCTGGTTCTCCCTCTAACTCTCTGCTCTCTCCTTTCCTCTCATCCATTTCCTTTGACATTGGTCCCAGGCCCACTGCCAAGTCTCAGATCCATTAGCGAGGTGCCTCGCTGACTGAAGCACAAATCAGGACGGATCCGGGTGCAATTAGCAGCTTCTAGCACATCATCTGGAAGGCATTAGCTTGGCTTTTGGGGGAGGGGGTTATGTGTTGGGAGGAGAAGAGAGAAATAAGAGGGAATGGATATAGATGCCAAACAGAATAAATAAGCTATTTCTACCACTCTCAGGAACCACCATCCAGCATCCGCCAGCAGCGTACAAACAGATGTGCAATAGTCATCTGCAAGGGACATAGTTATGGTACTAAATCGATGCGACCCATAGACCTTCCTTCCAGGGAGGATGTGGTTATTTGGTCCAGGAAGGTACTGAAATGGCATGGAGGTATGCAGTTAGCCACAGCTTGTGAGTGATGTCCCTCTGGTTTGCCCTCACAAATCAAGGCTTGTGGTTATGGTGTCTCTGAGTGTACTTTGCTCTATCGTGCTCTCCTCCTCCTTTGGTGTTCTGCTCCATCTGGCTCCCAGTGCACCAAAATCCCCATTAACACAAAGATGTGGTGTGTGCTTTACACTTGGAAGAGCCAGGATAAATTAGCATCTAATAGTTATGATGGTTCATGTGTGTGTTGTAGACACGAGCCTCAGATAACATAGTTTTCATCAAGACAGGACTCTGTACAAAATATTTTGACCTTAGTTTTCTTCACCCGGCCTCATAGATACCTTTGCAGAAAATCTTCATAATGCTCTCATCAGAAACACAAATCAACACCTGCTCCCTTGCCATTTTGCTCTGCTCTATATCCAGGGTGTCTCTGAAGTGGTAAAATGCTGCTAACCACTAGAAAAGGTAACTGTTAGAGTCAGTTTGAAAGCAGGCTTTTGCTCCAGAAAAAGGGCTGGCAACCTGTACATTTCTCCCCTATCATCTCTGCCAAAAAATAGGCTGTGCATTTTCCTTTATGAAGGAAAGACTATGCATTCCCTACCTAACAAAAAGGACTGGAGCCAGCCTGTTTATTCCTTTTATGTTTGCTCTCTGCTGGATCTCAGCTCTGAGGAGAATGCAGGGTGGGAGCTGGGTGCTGTCCCGTGCCCTTCTGTGGTGATGGAGCAGTCTGCTGGGAAGCGGGACCCCCAGGGCTACAGGGGGCTGCTGGCAGCAGGTGGCTGGCATGCCTCTGAAATGGCTCATATCAAGCTAGGAGCATTCAGGGGGAAAAAACAAACACCACTGTCAGTCTCCTCATGTGGGAGAGCCCACTAGTTGGCAAAGCAAGAGGGACTGCTTTTTATTTATTCATCCTGGTACCCAGATGCCAGATCCCACTCACCATAGCACACACAGCCTGTTCCACGTCCCAGGGCCACCTGCTGATGGCCAGGGGCTGAGGAAGCCAAGCCTTCCTCTGAACCAGTGATCTCATATTATTTCTGTGTCAGCAGCAGCTGGAACTAGCTGGACACATCTCTAAGGGTATTTTTTCCCATGCTGGCTGCTGCCAGATGATGGTTTCTGAAGTCCTGCTGGTTAGTGAGCTCATGGAAAGGGACCTGCACCTGGGCTGAGAGGCCAGGCACCTTCTGAAGATTTAGAGTCCTGAAGCTGTAGTGACATTAGTGTAGGGGTATCTGGAGGAATGTTGAGGACCAATAATATTTGTTGGTTCAGAGTTTGGGATGTGTGTTATGTTCTGTATGCTCTGTTGTTTTCTTCCTGGTAGATAGATGTACACAAAGAAGAAGGTGGTGATCCCACCTAAAGAAACAGGATTGGCAATGGATGATATTAGGATTGTAGGACAGTGAAATGGATGGAGGGAACCTGTGCAACCACTCTCTCTGCTTCTGGTTTGAGGAGGCAGAAATGCAAGGCACGAGAGAAAGCCAGCACCTCCTCTTGCCCTGGTCCATGCCTCTCACTAGCAAGCTGTGGCAGGAGATTTTGTAAATTCCCCAAAGCCAGGACCAACAAAACTCTTTAAGGGCAGAAACTGTGACACGCATCCTTGTTGATCTGCTCACTGTGACAAGAAGGTGTCCCTATGGTGGTACTCTGTGATTCCAAACATGAGAGCAATTGGACACATGACACCCAGAGAAGATGGGTGCACAACAGCATCCATGAGCCCCCTCTGGGTGAAGGACATCAAGTAGGTGGGAGAGGGGCAGAAAGGAGGCACCCAGTGTGCAATGAAGACTGCTGGTACTGGGGCAGTGAGGGTACACAAGAGAGGCTGCATGTCCTGGGACCACAGGATCCACTGTCTGCCCTCTGGTTGCGAGTGGCTGTGCCTTGCCTACATGGTGAGAGGCAGAGGACACCCGTGCACGCTCTGCTGGCAGCTGCCTGCACATACTCCCTTGTTTTCTCCGCTAGGGTGCAAGGAGTAGGCCTGGTTTCACTTAAGCCCTCAGTCACACGAAGATGCCTTTCCTATTACTCTTTTGTTTTTCCTTCTGAGACATTTAACTCTTCAAGCTCTCCCCTGTAGTGTAGCCTGTCCTGCCCAAGGGCTGGCCCAGGTCAGAGGCAATTCAGGAACAGGAGGGAGTTGTTTGTCTCTGGGACTGGAAATCCCACAGCCCTGCAGAGGATGTTTGGGAACCTCAGTTCAAGATCAGGATGACACCCTTGAGAAGACCTAGGACTCTAGGATGAAGATGCTCCAGTGGTGTAGTGCTGAGCACGGTAGAAATACCTAAAGAGTCAGTCATGGCATTAGCATGGCTGAATTTGGCTCCAAACTTCAAATCTGCAGGGGGGGAGTGAGGGAGGCGGAAAAGAAAACATGCAATGGCCTTTTCAAAACCCAAGACCACAAGAAAAAACTTCCTATAAACAAATCAAATGGAAATATTTTTTTAGTTCTATAAACATTTCCCCTTGAAGCGTTCAACCCAAATATTGCATCACTGTGCTAAGACATAAACAAATCTTGCAGTGAAAGAGATGCACACCAACAATAGACTGGCCTGTTTGCCTTGTCGGGGATGTGAGAAGTGCAAAAAATAAACAAACAGGGCAAAGAGTGACAAGCAGAAGAAAGATGTCTGAGGAGCACTTGCCTGAATTCAAGGGAGTGAGGACCACCCCCCTCCAATTCCCATGGAGGCTCAGTAAGGAAATTCAGCCCTTTCAGGGTCCTCAGAAAATCAGAGCTCAGACAAATCACAAGACACCAACCAGATTTGTCTTCAAGAAAGCAAGGTAGCCACTGGTTTTCCCTCAAATATATTACTAAAAAAATCTTTGACACAAATAACTCTTAAGTAAATATGTATTTATTTATGCTGTGATTGTAAATGGTGGTAAAAAGAATTAAACTGGACAGGCTGTGCTGTGCTCTATACTGATGTCATATCTCCCCTATGGGGAGTGCAGCTACTCACCCAGAGGAAGGTAGCAGCAGGTATCACACTTTCAGGAGGAGGTAGGGATTTGAGGCATAGCTTTTGGTTCGTTAGTATCTTTAGAGGTATTCTCAGAGGAAGAATTTGACAGCAGATTATAAAATGTGAAGTTCCCCACAGGAAACATACACCCAAGAAGCAGTGGCATAGGTGATGCTGGGGGCTTAAGGAATACTGTTTGCTCTGTCTTCTTGGGCTACACATACCCCTAATTTGGCTCTCCCCTGGCTTTCTCATTGGGTTGTACCATGACCCTGCAGATGGAGTACCTCAGTGAAGGCACAGGAGGAGATCAGCTTCCAGTCACTCCTCTTGCTCCTGCATCAAGAAGAGCACTGTCCCTATGTAAGAAAGGAGAGCTGGACACAAATAGGCTGAGGTGGAGAAGAAGGTGATGGATGGGGTGGTATGTGCCACAGCACAACTGTACTTGTCAGTTTTGGTACCACTCAGTATCCTATACTTAGAGTCATGATGCCATGTTAGGATCAGTATTTGGTTTATCTCTCATAGAGACACTGTAAGGGTTACCAGATATCTTACAGCTTCATCTCTCCCACCGGAAGAGAGGTGATGAGCTGCCCAAGTTACTCTGATTGGAAGGAAATCCACTTTTTTCCCAGTTTGCACCAGAGCTACTGTAAAAAGGGCCACCAAAAAAATTGCTGCTTAGCAGTCTTTCAGTCCCATGGGAAAGTTTCCAAACCTCTGCTGGTATAACTTGAAACGTCTTGGGCAGATACACTGCCTCTGCATTCTGCTGAGATGAAAAAGAAATATGATTATGCTTGATCCCTCGTCTAGGATCGCACTCCTCTGTCAGTCCGACCAGCAGAAGCAGCTACAATTTCTCTGGTGGTTTAACGTCTTCCCTCTGTGAGCCCTCCTGGGGCCGAGCTCTGCTATGCGTGGTCCTCACACTCAGCGACCCCGTCTGAGCTGCCTGCAGCTAACAGCAAGCCTTCTGAGACCATTTGATCTCCCTCGACTATCGACAAAAAAACTTCTCCGTGCATGCTTTGGTCTTGAGAAAATGACTTCAGGTGCTGCCGCGGGAGCTGATTTACAAGGGGAGGCTGAAAGAATAAAGGGTCTCACACACTTCTCATGTTACATTGCATCCATGCTGGTGTGAAGTCAGGGGTGTTTATGCCCAGCTCAGGGAGGGAGAATTGGGCCCAGACCTAGTGTATCTGTCTGACCAACAGAGAGGATCAAAGATCTATGAATGCTAAGCAGGGGTGGTCTAAAAACATTAGAATCAGAAGTGAAGGGATGAAATATATCAGAGTAAAATTTAAGTTGTAGGGAAAAGATTTGCAGCCAGCGTCCATTCGTTCTACCTTCCACAGGGAGCTTCTAGGTATGGCTCACATCAGTCAGGAAAGGGGATTAAACAGATTTTGGGTTTAGCACAGTCTGGCACGCAGCAGGCAGACTAGATCATGAAGTCTTGTAAGTGCTGATGGCCTGCAAGTCGTCAGAAGGTGGTCTGCAAGTGGATTACAGTACCCTTCTCCAAATTCCTGCCCATACACTCATGCTTCATGCAATATCTAACACATGCAGCCAAACGAAATGGTGACAAATAAAAGCAGCTGTCAGAAATGAAAAATGCAGAATTTCAAAGCTTGGCTTGATTTTTATTTGGCTATAACTACAGGCTGCTGCACAGTATCACGAGATGAAAAAATCTGCATATTTCTTTTTTCTTCCCTTAAAGGTTAGTTTGTTCCTCATATTAAAGAAGACTGGAAATGCTGAGCTGTATAATGTTTTAAAGTTCATCTGACCCTCATTCTTAGAAACTATGAATTACTGAGTACCATGGCCTTGATGTCAGTTGTGATTCTTTTTTTCTTAAAGGAGACCTGATTCCTAAGGTTTCAAAGCAATGACCAGAAGGTGCTTTGCTACCCTGCTCTTTAAAATGCAATAGGGAAGTGTATGTGTGCACAGCCTGATGCTAAGACCTAATGGGGCACATACACACAGAGGCACAGGGCTGTAAGAGCAGCTGTTTTGGCCTTGTATGCAGTAGGGGGACAATATTTGAGTAAAAGCACGTAAAACTGTGTAAAAGCAGAGAGGAGAGTCTTCAAAGAATACCACAGGTAGGCAAAGCGTAGCCAGGCTAATCCAAAGGAGAGGGACTTAAAATGGTTCAGAAGCGTGCAGGGCTTAACACCACAGAGCTGGAGATATTGCTGGGGGTGATATAAAAGGAATAAAGAACATACAAAGGAAACTCACAGGTTGGTAACTCAGTGATGTTTTGGGAGATGTGTCTGTCTAGCCCTGAATTGTGCAAGAATGCAGCAAGGAGCAGCCCTGTCCTGGGACAGTGTCTTCTGCTGCCTCTCCCCAGTTGTGTAGCCACTCCAGCATCACTAGAGAAGGTAGATTTAGAGAGTGTAACATGTCTGACATTGCTTGGGAAGTCAGGAATGTCTTCTGTCCAGCTGGCCCCTCCTTGTGAGAGGACAGTCATCCCAAGGTGCATCCTTGGGAGTTTAGAGTCCCTGATTTGGCCTGATGAGCATCCAGTGGATTCCAGGGCACCAAAAATAACTGGCTTATGCCTGGGGTTGGAGTTTTCCAGAGGGGCTGATCCTGGAGCAGGACCTGCAAGCATTGGCGGGCACTTCCCTGCACTCCCCTCGGTGCCTGGCTGTCTCCAGGCCCCAGCCGCCAGGCTGGGATGTGGGTTAGCAGATTTTTTCCACGCTGTTTCTCCAGGATCCCTGACAGAGCCCATCAGAGCTGCCTTTTATCAGCACTGCACGCCTTAGTGAGCCTGTCATGACTCACACACAATGTGCTCTGTGCCGGATTAATCTAGCTGGCTTTCATGCTCAGGATGTGGGCGATGGGCAGGGTGGGGGGGCATGGGGACAGATGCAGGGATAGCAGGGGCCCGGGAGACCGGGGATCCCTAACCTTTTCACTTGCTGAAGTTAAAAATTTGTTTGAGGGCTGTTTTAGGGGACAAGAACAAGCCACAGGCAATGATAAAGAAAGAAGGAAAGGCAACAGGTGTGTGGGAAAGTGGTGAAGGAGGAGAGATTATAGGTAAATAATAGGTGAATAAATGGACTACAACAAAGAAAGAATGTGATGTAAAGGGAGATCTGTGTGCCTTAAAATGTAAGCTCCCCTGTTGAAAGACATGACAGGTAGCTATTTCATATAGGTATAATTATTCAGGGACTGCACCCCAGCTAAAGGGATCTTTTCAGCCTTCAGCATTAACCTGGAACACCTTTAAGATACCTCCGTATCTTGACTATTGATGTCTGTAAACCTTCAATAACTTACTTCAGATTAAGGCAACAGTAAAAAGGTGTGAAATCTAAGACCCGTTTAAGTCTGTACCGGTGGGGATAAGACTCCCATTGACTACCAAAGCACCTAGTTTTCATGCAGTCTTTGCAGAGACTCCAGAGAGAAGAATTGGTTCATCTAACACAAGAAAAAACTAACTGCATTTTACAACAAACCTCTGCAAGCCTGGAAACACATAGCAGTGGAAATGGACTGATAGAAGCCACATCACTCAATACTGCACAAGCATCTACACTCCCTGCTGTGATTCCTAGCTGAAGCTTGCACGCTCCAAAAGAGTCCCTGATTTTGCATAAACTGGAGATGTTGCAGATATAAGCATTCAGATAATGTGAATGCATATACTGCAACATGATCTATATTGCATACATATATGCAATATATGTAACAAACCTTCTCCATGTTGAGGTTCATAATATTAATTTCAAATTATCCATTCTTTCTATTGCATTTTGCGCCATGAATGATCCATTTTCAGCACCTACTGAAACGTCTTTCATCTTGGAATGGTATACTACTTTATAACATCCTATCCTGTCTATCCACTTCACAAGTGTCATAAAGTTTCCAAATAATTTTCCATTCAAGGGCTTGAACAAGCTTGCCTGAATGGCACCTTCTCTGGAGCAAAACACAATACTTATTCAATAGCACAGAGCAACACTGTAACAGCAAGATGACTTGCATGGTCTTGTTTTTAGGTCCTATGCATCATGAGAGCATTTTTATCTATAATTTTGGTGGTGAGCCCAAATGCAGGAGGGTATGTACTACCAACATTACATCCTTCTGTTCTCTGCAGGTTTCTGGTGCTCTTTGATCCAGCTTCAGCATTTCCCACATCCAGCACTGGAAGTGAGATGTGCTGTCATCATGATCACAAATATGGTTGCATTGGCTTTCACTGCATGAGAAGTTTTGAACTGCAGAAGAGTTGTTGCTAAGTTCTGAGGAAGACAACAGGATCCTAAGGAAAAAAAAAAAAAAAGGAAAGGGCTATTTGTTTAGGGTATTTGTTTGAGAAACTTATGCAAGCAACAAGTTTTACCCATTGTATTTCATAATTTCCAATGAACAAAACATTTTCTTAAAGACCCTGTCCTCCACTCAAAATGTGGACTGACATTGTAAAATACTCCACAAATACAAGAGGATCTCTCTGACTACTAATCGCTGAGCATTTTAAGAGGAGGAAACAAATGGATCTCAAAGGGTTATTTCATAGACTTGGAAGCCCACAGTCCAAATAACTCTCATGGATGAATGCAGAACAAGCACAACAGTAGTTCCTTACAAGATCCCCTATGGATACTTAGTACAGAGCATAGGTACAACTGTACCCATATATTAGACATTTTATAGCAACATACCTATCACTTTGCAAAAAGGAAAATACTACCTTTGCAAGTATACATTCCTTCTCTATTGTTTTTACCATGCCTGAAATAGGAATTGCACCAATAAAACTGTGATGTTGCCAACCCTTCTCCAAGAGAAGGCAGACCAAGCATCAATTCACTGAGATTTAGTTTACTTCAGGATATATACCTTACCCCTCCTGCGCCAACGGACATATAAATTCTGAAATAAATCTCTGAACATATGACATTTCTGGCTCACATCTGGATGAGCTCATCACAACCAAGTCTATGTCTCTGACTTGGACCTTAGTGGTAAAATTAAACTGACATCGAGTTGGTTTAGTTTACACCAGTACAGATTTCCTTATATAGACAGGCCCTATCTCTTGTCCTCCCGTCCCACCCCCCTCTTTAATTTGCCTCTCCAAGTTTTGATGACTGAATCACTTCTCCCTTTGTTTCTCTGATTTCTTTCCTAATCTTCTGCTCCTGAAAGATGCTTAGTTCCCGAATCCCTGTACAAATACACTTTTCTTTCTAAGCTTCTCACCAGCCAAACAAGGTTTTATTTGTTTATTTAATTTGACATGCTGAGAGAGAAATGATCCCATTTCCTATGGATTATCGAAGTAACAAATAGCTTAACAAGAGGGTAAACAAAGTAAAACTTGTGCTGAAACTCCTTTGAACTGGAGGCTTCCCGCTCACACATCTCTTTCTAATGTGAGTCCTACCCCTCTCCTCCTCCCCACACAGGAGATGACTTTCTGGTTACTTTGGACCATGGCCGCAGTCCTCAGACCAGCCTTCTGTGGAAGCTAAGCTGGTCACAGCCTCCTCATCTTTCTGTTCATCAGCCTCACAGTAAATTAGCCAAATCACAGACAGACAATTTTAAATTCAATCTGCAGAAGAGCATTTTTTTCACCTTGTCTTTGTCTCTGTAATCCC
>VZTY01024283.1:279912-304432 GCA_013400935.1 Turnix velox | reverse complement strand
AGTATCCCCTCCTTTCTTGACCCCAATCTCGGTCCCGGGGAGAGCCGGGGCCCCGCCGCCAACCGGCGAGGCGGCCTCCCGCCGCCCGGGACAAACTCTTCGGCCCAACTTTCTTTCCCGCTTCCGCCTGCCGGGTCGGAGGGGAGGGCGGCGGGCAGCGGCCCCGCTCTGCCTCCCCTGGGGGTGAGCAGCGACCAGGCCGTGTCTGTCAGTGTTACGGAGGGAGTTGGGAGGGAGGCGGGACAAGGCGACAGGGGACAGGAGCACGACCACTGCTGCTTTTTTGGAGAAAGAGAGTGAGTGTGTGTGTGTGGGAGTTACTTTACGTTCCTCTCCCTTCTCTGGCTCCTCCTTCTTCATCCCTCCTCCTCAGGGGGAGGGGAGGAGGGAGGCTCTGGGGCAGGAGTAGCCAGAGTAGAGAATTGTTTTAGAGTTCAGTCATCCAAAAGCCGTCTCCCGTATGGAGGGTCTGGCTTCCCGCATCCCGGAGCCTCTTCCCTCCTCCTCCTCCTTCTTCTCCTCCTCCTCCCGCCGCGCCTGAGCTCTGCGCGGCCCCCATCCCCAGCGGCAACCCGCAGGGAAAAAAACACAACCATCACCCCCAAACCAAGGGCACCTCAACATCCCCTTCTTTCCTCCCTCCAAAGTTAGGGGTTTCCCCTCTCTCTCTCTTTTTTTTTCTTTTCTTTTTTCTTTTTTTTTCTCTCTGTGTGTTTGTGTGCTGAATTCCCCGCAGATCCGGCCTGGAAGTTCCCCAGCTCCTGGAGTTAAGCCTCTTTGTTGCTTCCCTTTGGTTTGGGGGGCATCTTTGTGTTCCCCTTCCTACCCCCAGCCTGCTGCAGCAGAGGCCGCGGTGAGTGAAGCCAAGGGCAGAGGGGGGACACGGGGAGGTCGGGAGGGAGGACCGGGCTGCGGCGGGCGCGGGGCTCCACCGCCACCCCATCGCCGCCGTCTTCATCCGGCGGCAGCGGCCCATCTTTGTGGCAGAGTTTGGGAAGTTGGCGTGGGGATGCGGGGAAGGGGCTTTGCCTCGGCAGGCGAGAGAGGTGACAGGGGAGGAGTGGAGTCTGGCCTCCCCTGGGCAGGTGAGTTGTGGGGAGCGGGATGGGGATAACGGGGGGGTGTCTCCACCCTTTGCCTCTCTAGCCCTTCCTCCCGGGTCAGGCGGTGTTAATGGAGGGCCCAGGCCCTTTCCTGGAACTTCTTCCCCAAAAGCTGAGGAATCCATCACCCTGTCTTCACTGCCGGAGAGTCAAAGAGGGACAGGGGAAGGCAAAGAGAGGGAAAGGGGGGGGGAAAGCTGGGCAGAATGAACCCCGGATTCATCCTCCGTGACTGCAGCTCTTGTCAAAAGCTGACGGGAGTTTACAGGCAAGAACCAGTCCCTGAGATGCGAAGGCATTTCGGCGTGCGCTCTGTGAAGGGGATGATGCTGGAAAGCAAAGCGAGAGTGGGTAATGTGCCAGTATAGTTTTTCTCTGCATCTTGTGCAGCAGTAGGACTTTTAACCCGCTGGTGCGAGGATGAGGAGTGATGTGGGTCAGGGAAAGTGATTTTCTGCCCGGCGGTGGGATGCTGTAGGATTTGTGCGCGTGTGCTTCTGCTTCTTGGACGGCAGCTCTGGCAGGTCCTCTGGATGGTGACTGTAAATAGAAAATGTGCTGTGGTGAAAGTGGGATGCTCAGTTTGTAGCTGTGTCCAGACAAGAGTCTTTAAAGACATTAATAATTCTTTTGAAAAATACTTGCAACTTTTCCCAACATACCCCAGCTGGAAAAAAGTATTAATGCAAATCTTATATTCTGGGATGCTTCCCCAACTAATTTTGGTACCCCAACTGTTATTTCACTGGCATTGCAGGAAAGGCAGTCCAGGTTGATTAAAGGGGAGGGGAGGTGTTTGTCCTTGTTTGTTTAAAAGAAACTCTTGACCTCTCTGCAGCATTATGCAAGTAGGATAACGGGAACCACACATACACTGTGAACCCGCACATAATTCCAAGCATGTCTTAAAGTGCTCGTTTTTCTTGGTGTTCAATTCTCTTAAATTTCTTACATCAATACTGTGGTGTCTTTTTGATAAGTTCATTAGCAATCTGCCAGTTTGTGGGCTAAAAAAACTACTGTGAAAAATATTGGAAGAATGTGGATGTTTTCTAAGTAAGATTTTGTCTTAGTTTTCTTTTTGTTTGAAACTAAATGCCTCAGTGTGCATTTGCATATTTATGCATATAAATGCAGACACTTTCTTTTAATGGGTTGGATATTGAGTTTTATGACTCCAGGAAGGATTTCAGCAGAAACACATCATGGGTTTGCAGTGAAGATCTTTTATGTTTATTTAAGTGACCTGCAGAAATGAAGGTGAAATAACTTCCTGCACTAATAGGAGTCATCTTGGGATCTTCTGAAGTAAATAGCACAATTAGGGAGAACTGTGAGCTCCCTGCTGGGTACATGATATTCTCTAACAAGAAATAAATGGAGTCTTGTTCTGTATACTTTTCTTAGCCCTTCCCTCTAGCTACAATTACAGGGACTCATCCTGTATGTACAACAGAGATGAGGTCTCAGTAGGTCTGAGGAGGTTGAAGTCAGATACAGAGCAGTCCTTCCTGCTGATGTAGTTCCCACTGGGGGAAAGAAGGCAAGTCATCTGAAGGGTGCACAAGGGCCCAGTGCAGATTTGAAAGGCAAATTCAGTTTTCTTCATCTTTCACAGACACACACATCCACAGGACCTTTCTCTGAGGGATATCCCAGCACAAGTAGCTGAATCCACATGCGTGTCTTCTTTGCTTTGTGCAAAGAGGAAATACAATAGGTGAATGTATGTGCTACAGACCAACATGTAAATCTTACAGGTGCTCCGTATCCCTACAGTGTAGAAAATAAAGCTTGGCTGTATTTTATGCTGACATGATACTGAAGTACAGAGTGTGAGTTTCTTAAAGATTGCAAAATGAACCCCAGTGCTCAGTGTTTGTGGAGGTCTTTCCACCCTTTTGGATGTGAGACTCCAGGCTTGGAGGTTTGTGCCTTTGAAGCACATGGGAATCATTGCCATTCCCCCTCACTCCTTGAAGTTCTGCTCTGTCCTCAAAACTAACAGTAAAACTCTGAGCCCTCAGTACCAACTTGCAGCCCAGCAGTTTAAAGGCTGCTGGTACAGCTCCTTCCACCTGACTAGGGCCAATGGAGTTGGTCCTTTGTGAGCCAGCAGAAGCCTCCCTGCTGAGCAAAGAATGAGTATTGCAGGTGGGACCATGAAGCCAGCAGCCTGCTTTGTCCCTTTCCTCCCTGTGATGCAGAGGGAAAACTTCATGAGTTAAGAAAACTAATCCATTTAGGGCAGACAGGAATTTTTGTAGTTTCTTGTCATTGTTGCTCAATAACCACACTTGTCTGCAACACCAGCAAATCTACTAGTGCTTACTGGCCTCTTCTTGAATTCCATGTCTCCAGGAACGCAGAAGTCTCAGAATCTGATATCATGCACAGGAAAAAAAACCCTGTTGGTGGTTCTTTCTGGGCTATGGGAGGGAAGAGGGGTGAAGGGTCAGGAAAGACACTCTTCAAGTGGGAACACAGGTTTAGATATGGAACTGTTTGGGTTGTCTCCTCAACATGTTTTGAGTGCGCATAAAGAATTTTCTCCACAGCCTTGGTTTTCCCATGGAGGAAACAGAGCTAAACCCTGTGCCAGCAGGAGGAGCACTGTAGTGGGGCAGATACTGCCATCCATGTTTTCTCTTGTCAACCGACCAGCACCCCACCTAGCATCTCCCAGAGTAGAAGACCAGCAATAACCCACTCTACACTGCCAAACCTGTCCAGTGCTGTCCTGTGCAGTCCTGTACAGCACCTCTTTGCCTCCAAAAGCATGCCTTTTCCCCAGGCAAAGACAGGCAAAAACAGTTCCCCAGAACTCCCACTGTGTGCCTTACAAAGCGAGGGGACAGCATTGGTTGTTTTAGCCCAGGTTGCCCCACAGATGTGTTTTTGGAAACTTCAGGCTCAGTCGCAGTTTAGCTACTTAGCCCACAAGAAGTCACAGCAGCAGCAGGCCAGTGGTAACTCTTGACTTAACGAAAGTGTCTTTGGCAGTAAATAATGGTAGAGTGGTCGTTTTAATGCCTAAATGCCAAGTGCCTCAGAGGTATGAGGTGAAGTTCCCTTGGACTTCTTTAATGTGCAAAGATGGCTCGATGTATTAGTGCTGGCATGTTACTGACCAAGGCTTGCAAATCTCTTGGTTTGAGCCGTTACCTCCCAGGCTAAAATCCTTGCAGTATGAAGTCTATGGTTGGGATGGGATATCCCGCAAGGAAAAATCCTTCTTGCAAAATCTTCCCAGACTTCCTGCTTCTGGTTAGACTGAAAACATCCTGAGGGAAAAACCTGCTGCTGTGTATTGTGGTGCTCCTGTGGCCAGTCTCAGTTTAAGAGGTTGTTACATATTGCAGTTGCTAGGCCACGAGGACAATTCGTGGAGAATAATGAGTAAATGAATTGCAGGGTGAATATCATCTTCCCATGTTTTAAATATACCGTGGGTAATTGTTCAACAAAAGGTATTGCAAGCATCATTTTTTTTATTTCCTTGTGTTTCGTTTAGTTCCTCTTGGCCCTAAATCACACAACATTGTTTCTGGTGCTTCGTTGGCTGAACATAGCTCTTGAAGCTGGTTTTCTGGAGGGAATGCTTGCAGGCTAGGCAGCATGCAAGATTTGCTTCGTCTGCACATTTGCGAATAAGAGTTTTTAAAAATCTCTCTGCAGGAGTGTGTGCTCCAGCTGCATGAGCGTCCATGGGAAGTTAAGACAAAAGGAGAGTGAATGCACTAGAAGCAAGTTGGCTGGAGAGCTCAGAAAGATACTTGTTGCAAGGGGAGAAGAAAATGCTCAATGCTTGCACAGTTCCAAAACTGCCACAGGCAGTACAGGCCTTTCTACATAAACAGGGAACAACAGATCCCTGCCCTGAGGATGCTGCATGCTCCTTTTATTAAAATGGCCTCTCTTCTTCCTTGCAAAAGGACAAATGGGATGGGAGGCTCAGCTGTGCCTGAAGGGTTTGTTGTCTGTGCCAGCAGAGCACCTGGCACAAGGCAGAAAGGGCTCTCAGGGCTGCCATTGTGCATTGCAGGAGCCCTTGAGTAAGAGTCAGTGCCAATTTATTTTGGCTCTGGTGGGATCGATGGAGGGAAATGTGCTTCAGGGAGCGTGTGGGACGTGCTTGAGCTTCTTCGCCCTCCTCGTGGGCAGTGTGCCAGCACAGAGGTGAGAGCCAAGCTTTACCCTTGCTTTCTGCTTGACTGCTCTGGGAGCGCTGCTGCCCTGTGTCCAAAATCCTTGCCTGAGGTCCCGATAGACGTGAGCATGGTGACTGCACCTTGTGCCCCTGCAGTGGGTTGGAGGCTTGCTGGGCAAGGTCCAAACCACACCACAGCATGTTGCCCCCATGAAAACCCACTGTTGTTGAGTTCACAGAGGTTTTGGGCTGTGGTGTCACTATATATGTCTGTGAAAGCCAGATGGTGTTCTGGAAACCAGTCATTTTTCATTAACTTCTGTGCCCGGTGTAGGCAGTAAGTCTTTCACCCTGAGCCCTGTAGAAGCAATGCCATTTTGGCTTTACAGGGTCCACTCTGGCAAAGAGATTTACCCAGCAGATTGTACTCTTATGCAGAGACATGATCCTGGGGCCTTGCCAAATGTAAGGATGTGTTTGCTGGTTGCAGTGTCAGCGAGTCTGAACAAGCTTGTGCATCTAAAGACTGTGCATCGAGCTCTTCTGCTGTTCCTGTAACTGTAAAAACAGAGGAAGAGGCTGTAAAGATCCCTGTCAGAACTGTTGTCAGGTTTCAAATGCCAAAATGAGGTTACTTTTTATTTATGTTCTAACAAACAAAAGCAGAGCCCTGTGTATCAATGTGTCGAGCTTATTGTGGTTAAGAAGGTTTTTGCTGATGTAAACCTACTGAGGTAGTCTTTGAGAAAAAAAACAAACTCAAATGTTGATACACTGGCCTAGAACATAGTATTTATATGCAAAGTGCAGTTTCCTCTGATAATGGTACTGTAATTTATCCTGGTAGAGCAGTCACCTTTCTGAGTGACACTAATATTTTGGGGTACAAGCCTGAGATGTAAGGCGAGTTGGGTTTGGCTCTCTTCTACACTTCAGATTTCGCCCCAGGTTGGGGCAGGTTGCTCTTTGCCTCAGCTCTCCACCTGCAAAACCTGTAAATGGCACTTCTCTGCCTCCTTGTGGTGTTGATATTAGGTCTGCTAGAGATGGAGAGAGACCATAGGTTTGCTGGCCCTTGGAAAACCTCTCAGGTGAGGACCAGGGTTGGTTTCAGCAGAGAGCCTCCTGCGGCATTAGCAGCCCAATGGGAGGCTCCTGCGGTTGACTCTGAGGGCGTCCACCCCTGCCTGCTGGGTGTATGTGGGCTCTGGTAAGGGCTGCATGATGCTTTTGGTTTGTAGGGTAGGCTGTAGGGAAGCCGATCTCTGAGCACAACCCCTGGGGAGTATAACATAGGTACTAGCACTGCAGCTGCAGCGAATTTATGGCTCCAGCCAGTGGTGGTACAGAGAGGCCATTGTAATCCTATGTACTATACAGTGTACATCTCAACAGGCAGAGTGGCTCCTGTGTCGGTTCCCCCCCCTTCCACCCCTTCCTCCTCTCCAGCCCTTCACGTCTAGCTTTATGAAGTTCCTCCCCTTAAATTGCAAATTTGGCCTTATCTTCAAAGAAGCCCTTTGGTGCCAAGCTTTTAAAGGTAGGGAGGAGGCGAGAGCAAAAACATCGAATCCATTAAGAGCCCGGTTGCCAGAGAAAATGTTTTTTAAAACAAAATCTGAAACCTTAGTGTTTGAGATCCAAAGCCAAGACTGAAGACAAGTATGGGCCTTGTCCCTGGAGAGTCACAGCACTGGGAATATGCTGGCAGAGACCATGGAGCAAGGATTCTTGTGCATGCACGCACACAAATAGACAATTATTTGGAAGCCAATAGTAGTCTGGATGCTGAATAATAATTTACTTCATCTAGTGCCTTCTGTCCCAAGTTGCTCCCTGAGTTGTATCTGATGTGGAGAGCATACTCATCACTCCAGCTCGCTGCTGGGGATGGCAGTCCCCACTGGGGCAAGAAGGTGGTGCTTGCTTGCATGTTCCTTAGCCATGGGTGGCAAAAAAGACTAGCTGTCCCCACTTCTTTAGAGCTTGCTGAATGGTGATAGGAATTTGATTTTTACATTTTTTTCCCCCTACAAGAAAGCTGTTTGTTTAACAAACCCAGGCAGTGTCAGAGTGAAGGAGTGGATTTGAGTTCCAGCGTCAAGAGATGTTTTCAGAAACATGCTGGGTGGGATTTTCAAGAAACACCTGGAGTGACTTTAATGATGTGATGGAGAGTCAATGAGACTTGTGAACTGAGAGTCCAGACAGCTCTCTCCTTACTTTTAAGTACAAGGTCACGCTCAGCAAGTTTGTGGGATGATCCCACTGTTACCAGTGTAGCAGCTGACCAAGTTAGAACCCAGCCACAATGGGGTCTGAATCCAGTGAGAAGCACTCGTTCACCGGTTCTTTTTTGCAGCACAGCCAGGCAGACTACAGCAGACCTATGGGATCCTGTACAGAAAAAGGCTTGATACCTACTAGTTTCGAGGTCACTACCTGTTAGCTGGCTAAGCAGGATGTCTGGCTTGTAGTTGTCAGACATCCCTGGAGCTGGAGCCATGCAGGGTGAGACAAGGCTTTGGGAGGCTGGAACATGGAGGGGTCTTGATGTGACCATAGAACCATAGAATCTGTTGAGTTGGAAGGGACCTTCAAAAGTCATCTAGTTCAACCTCCTTGCAGGGACATGTTGCACTAGATCAGGTTGTTCAGAGCCTCATCAAAGCCTGGCCTTGAATGTCTCCTTGACATTCTTGACTCTTGAATGTCTCATCTCTCTGAGAAACCTATTCCAGTGCCTCACCACCTTCATCACTGTTTCATCATTCTGATATTTCTCTTGGGGTGTCTGGGGCTGGCCTGGAGGGGAAAGGTCTTTGCTTCCTAGCTTATGAGGAGCAGAGCTCATGACTTGTGCCTAAATACTCCCATAATGCTGAACAGAAGAAGTACAAGAAGCAAAAGGGCTAGTTACATTTAAGCTGCCTTGAATCTTACGAGAGCAGAGCCCATTGAGCTTCAGGCCCTTCCAGAGATGGCTGTCCAGAGAGGGGGAAAGTCACAGGATCATTGCCAGCTATTGGAGGATTAACTATTTGGATCATGTAGAAAGTTAGGCAGGAATATAGTTGCTAAATTCATTTACCCAGCTTTCCTCATGGTTGCTTGGACAGCAGGTTTGTGGAAGGAGGGAAAGGGAGCACAAAAAGAGCATGAAGAACAAAATATCAAGCCACGTTTATCGTTGATATGTGATATGCACTCTGCCCCATAATCTATCTCCCCTAGGGCAGCTTGGGACATCCCTAGCCTCTGAGCCACTTCAAAGAACCCCCTTTAAAAAAACTTCCCAAACTAGTGACCAAGCAAACAAGCAAAAATTTCAGCAGCCACAAAAAATGTGAGCATAACCCAGCATAGTTCCAGCATTGAAGATAAGTAAAGGTTGCTTAACATTGAGTCTCTGGACTGCGAAAGGCCGGTCATGCCATCCTCCCCCATCACCATATTCCAAAACCTAAATTGTTATTTGCATTACAGATGCATCTACAAATTTTAACCAAAGCTGGGACCCAGCTGTGTTAGATACAATGCTCACTTCTAATGAGAGGCTGTTCCTACACCCCCATTCAAAACAGCAAGACAAATGCAGAACAGGAGGTGAAAACAGCTCATGACAAAGGACATATGTGCCTTGGGGTGACTCAGCAGGTCAGGACTGGGGCTTAGTACAGACCTTGTGTTGCTTGATACCCAGTCCTGCGCTCTATTCTCTGTCTTGGCCTGCATCTTGCCACTGTGGCATGCCTTGGGTAACCAGCAGAACTTGCAGAGCTGAAACTCCTGCCTGTCTTTTGGGAGGTAGATGTGTAGGAGTTCTGCTGGGGCACTGGGCGAGTGGAAGGTGGAAAGCAAGAGTGCATGGCCGAAGGGGAAGGAAAGAAGCCAGTTACAGCTTTAATTCTCTCCTGTCAGCTAGTTTCCAGTTGTGGCACCGTGCTTTGAAAGATAACTGGGAGAGCAGAGAGCCAGTGTAATAAAACTGTTTTGCTTGCAGCGTGCAATCTCAAGTGAAACAATCTCATTACATAAATATTGCATGCCTTCTTTCTCAAGGGGGTCTGGGCTTTGCTCCTCCTGCTCTGGAGGCACTGGCTTTCAGTGCACAAACCAGGGATAAAATCTTAACAGATGCTGCTAAAGCCAAGTCCATGATTGTTGCTGTGGCCCAGGTGCAAGCAGAGAACTTGCTCACCTCCCCAGAGAGGTACCTTATGCTGTAGGAAGGCTCAGTAGGAGGAATGAGAAGCAGCAGGGCACAAGAACTGTGGGCTATGTTGAGCATGTGGCTGGGGACACCACAGGTGCTCAAAAGCTAACCAGACCCTTGCAGACACTCATAGCCCAGGATGGAGAAGCAAAACCTGGCTTGGTGAGGTAACTGGGAACTATCTCTCACATGGGATAGGATCACTTCACTGAACCGTAGGCAGTTTCCTTCACCCCTCATTCTTGTCTGATTTACAGCCCCATTTTGGGACGCAGGTGGGGGTGCATTCACATACCCTTCTGGTTTTGCAGACCCTTCTGTTTGCAAAAAGCTGTGGGCAGACTCATCTGGAGGGTTTGCTTGTGGCCTTGCTCTGCTGCTGTCTGAGTAACTGCTTGAAATGCAGAAGCCTTTTGCTTAGAGGAATGCTTTGAAACATATTGTTTATAATGGCACTGTGTTGCCAAGGCCTCTTTGTGGCTGGATGAAGAGATGACTTCTTGGCTCTGCTCTGCAGGGAGGGGAGCCTATCTGAAGCAAGACTCCTCCATTTTGCAAGTGGTCTTGATCTGCCCTCTTCAAGCTAAGTAATTTAGCTACCAAAGAGATCCTAGATGTGATGTTTGGGCCTTTACAGTTTCTCCCTGGCTCAGTCAGTGCCTTGGGAGTGGGAAGAGTAGTGCCAGGCACCAGAGAGCTGCACTGCTATGGCTTTTTCTTCTCTATTGGTCACAGAGAAAGACTGCAAAGAGGCATCAGCATAGCTATTGCATTAATTTCTATTCAGTTGAATATGACAGGGTGTGGGATGAAGATGTCAAAAAATGTGTTTGTTCAACCTATCCTTCGTCATCCTTGAGGAAAATAATCACATCCCTCACAGTTTTGCTCAGGAGGATTCTTTTTATTTTCTCAGATACCTCAATGGGGAGGGAAAATGGGTTTGAGGCTGGGTCTGTTGCATGTGTGCTGCCTCCCAAAGGATGTAAGGGCTGCCGCCAGGCTCTCACACCCTCCTTTCTCCCCATCTTCTGACTTTAATTTCCTCACTTCTGCCTGAGGTCCCTCTATGCCAACAACAGTTGCTGGGGCTGAGAAAGGCTTGTTGGGCCATATCCCAGATGCCCCTGTCCTTACTTGTTTTAGGGAAGGCTGATAAGGAACAACTGGAGGTGCCTCCCCAGGCACCAGCCGCTGCCATAGAGGTGCTCCCAGCGAGATGCTGGCATGTCAGAGCGGGTTCAGAGAGCCCTTGCCTGGGCAGGGTGGCTGCCTGCATTTGCAGGCAGGGCTGCTGCCTCCCTGGAGTTTATTCTGGAGGAATATCATGCTTGAAAGGACAGCCACATCTCTCCATCCTTTCTTTTCCCCCCAGCTGGTGGATTTGGGCTCAGAGGTTCAAAGGCAACATTCTCAGCTCTTTGCCAGCATTTCCAATTTCACAACATTTTTCAAACTATGATGCTTTTGTGTTGACCTGTCTCCTTTCTGGCAGCCAGAGAAGCTGGGCAGCCATGGCATGCACTGAGGTGCCAGCATCTGCAAGGGGCATGTAGGCACAGAGCCAAAAAGCCTCAGCGAGCTGTTAATGAGTCACAGATCAACAGCTTTATCTGGGGGCCCGATGCCTGGGGGTTCTAGTGTTTTCTGCCAAAGAAATAAATGAGTAAAAGCTGCTGGTAGATAAGGGTTGGGAAGGAAGACCCTAAAATAAAGTTCCTTAGAAAAGCACATCTGGGGTGAGTCTTGAGAGATTGCTTCTGACAGAGGCTCCTCATATGTTTCTTCTGAAGGTTTCTCTTAACTACTTGGTGCAAAAAAAGATTAATTTTCTTGTGTAAGATTTTTGTCATCAATAGGTAAGACTGGAAAAGGTTTCTTTGTGGCCTTTATGATGGAGACTCTCCAGAGGCATTGCTAGGGTACAAAGCCCCAGAGGCTGTGATGTATGTGTTTCCCTTTTGCTCAGGGAAGGACACTCCAAACAGATGTTTGTTATCAGCAAAGCAGGGAACAGACAAACTTCAGCTGGTGAGAAATGCTGAGGGAAATTATCATTTCCCTGTTGTGCTTGCAGAGGGAATTCTGTAAGCCACTTTTTGTCCCATTGTTAAAGTTTATGTTTCTATAGCTTCTTTCTTTCATGAGGGGCTATTAAATCCTGAAACGTGTTGCAGATGTGAGTATATGTGAACCGCTTGCTTTACCCTTCTTGGGGCAGAGCATGCCCAACTGCACAACTTGATTTGAAATCACAGAGCAACATATCCTCAAAACTGAGGGGTACTTTAAATCCTACAAGATTTTATGGTATTTTCCAAATGAAATTGTCAGTAATTTCCCTATTGGTAATTCTCAGATTGTATTTCCTGTATTCAGATGAGTTTTTCCAGTTGTTGCTGGGAGAGGAAGAAATCCATATTCCCTTCCACTTCTAATATTACGTTTGTGGTCTATAGCAATATTTAGTGCAACTTAGAGGGTAGGTATGGACTGAGCTGGTCTACATATGACTTTGCACTGAAGAGTGAAAGTTTTTTCTAGGGAGATTTAGTGCTATGGGACAGTCACAGAATTCCCTTCTCAAGCGCTGACAGTCTCTGTAAGCAATTAGAGATAAATGTCCTTGAGGCAAAGGATGCCTCTTTGCTGTAGCTTTTGTAGAGTACCTAATACTGTAGTCTTAAAGGAATCTCTGTAAAATAAGAGAATCAAATAGTATTTATGTTCCTTTACTGGACAGTAATATAAAGATCTTTGGAAGTTCCAAAGTGTTTAAGGATTTAATTTCTTCCTGTCAGACAAATGGACAAATTTTTCTGCAAATACAGAAATTTTCTGTGTTCTTCCAGATCATTGCCGGGTGAGTCTTTGGAGGAGATGATCTGGTCGTGTCAGTGGAACATCTACAAAGACCCATCAAGCAAAGATGATCATTGCATTAAAAAGACTTTCCAAATTTATAAAGCAACTTAACAACACAGAAACATTGCAACAGAGGAAAAAAGCAGACTTCTTGGATTAGTCCATTGCTGGGGCTTTTACGAATTTCTTTGGTCAAACAGTATACATTAATAGATACAGATTCACTTCTGTTCTGCTTCCCCTGCTTTCCTCTTCCTACAGCCCAAGGACTGGTGTCACTGTTTCTTCCTAGTCTCTTTACTGCATCTGATTTTCTCCAAAAATGACCAAATATATAAAACAAGGATTGGGTTTGGGGATTGGTTTATTGTGTTTTTTTCTACCCCTATTCTCGGACAGACACTTACCACAGTCATGTATTTGTTTTTCTCCCTTGCTTCCAAATGCAGTCACATAACAATAGCCTGGAAAAAAAATACTGGAAGTGATTTGGTCATGAATTTGTTTCCTTTTTTGGGCTATAGGGAGTGGGTTAGCATTTGGGTGAGGAGGCTGGGAGCTCCAAGCCATCTCTTTCAAAGTTTTAATGGGGCACCATCCTGGTAGAATGAGAAGTGCTGTAGAAAAGCAGCCTTTTGGGGACAAGCACTTCCATTGCTCCACGTGCAGAGCCTCATGGTTGGGGCCCCTTTTCTTAGCTGGCCCCAAGATGTTATTTGCTATTTATGTAATAGTAAAGCTTGCACAGACATTGCTAAACAGGCTTGTCTGCCACTGGCAGGCAGGGACAGACTAGAAAAGAAATGCTGCTTCCCGTATCAGGCTTCTTCGAAAGTGACTATTTGCTTTCCTTAACAGGTTGCTAATAGAAGGTAGTGGGTGGTGTTGTCTTTTTTATTTATTTTATGAGGATGTCATGCCAGATGGTTATTTTGAATTTTGTCCACAGCCGCAGAAACTCATTGCTTTCTAAACCAAGTTGACTAGGATGGAAGGATGGGAGCTGACGAGACATGGGATGACCTGCAAAAGAGGAATATCAACCACAGTACCAGTGGGCTGTATCCTGTTGTCTCTCTCCCAAAGTGCGGGAAAATAAATATTTTTCAGATAGGATTGGGAGATACATTTGCAGTGTTGGAATCTTTGCATCTTGGGAATTAGTATCACCACTTACAAGGAATGGCCATCAGGTGGGACACGGCTGCTGCACTTGTCAGGGTGATGATTACTAAAATATCAAATGGTACAGGCAGTGAAACCTTGAGATTTTATCCATTGTTCAGTGGTCCTTACAGAAGAGAAAGCAAGAGCAAGTGGAACTTAGACACGCTGGAGAGAGAATATCATCTGATAAAAGCTAGACCAGTAGGTAACTTTTTCAAATCGCAGTAAATTTCTTTAAAGTATTTATTTATTTATGGCCTTACTGAAAAAATTTTGACCAGCTGTGTTTAAAAATATAACAGTAATGAGATACTTTTAAAGGCAGTTAATCTCTCTCTCTCTTTGACATGTTGCAGAGCACCAGCTGTAGCACAGGCGCGCCCTGGGGAATCAAAATGGCGTAGCCTTGCAGCCTGGAAGCTAAAGTCACACCTTGGGAAGCCAATCCCTGGAGGAAAACACCAGCCTGTGGCAGGTCACAGGAAAGATTACCTTTTGGCCATCCTCCAGGGACAGCAGGTTCAGCCTGCCCAGCAATTCAGGGGTCCCCAAATCTCCCTCAGCCCCCCAGCCAGTCACTGTAAGGGCAGCAAGACCTAGTTTTGTCTGCACTGCTGAGAAGCCTTGAACTGTCTCTGACACCCTCGATGGGGAAATGTTGGAATGAGGAGGAGAGGAAACCAAGGGCTTTTGTACTGAGGGAACAGAAAACATGCTCTGCATGTCCCTGGGTTCAGCAGACTCTCCAAATTGGACTGGTTTTTTGTTTTGCTTTTAAATGGTTCTTTATCCAATGTGATAGTATTTCTTTTTTGGCTGGAGGGTGTCTTCAGGAGACAGAGCCAGTCTGGGGCTTTTCATTTGGCCCATCAAACTTACACAGAGCATACACAAGCTGTCTCTTCCAGGCTGGATTTCCTCTAAGATTCCCTGTGGCTTTGCAATGGCCAGACCTTCATGTTTGGTAGTGAAGTTGGAAAGGCTATCAAGGACAGGCCAGCTGTGTTGTGTCCTCCAGCCCTCTACCAATAGGGACTATGAGTGGGGTGGGGAGAACACCAGGAGGGCTACAGCTATGAGAGTGGTGAAAAAAGTATGTGGTGATTGGCAAGAAACTGAGGAAGAAGATGGCTCTTCTAAAGGTGGCAGAGTGGAACATGGTGGACTGGAAAGCTAAAGAAGGTCAGTTTTAGTCCTAGGTGGAGGTTTGTGTGGAGAAGTCTTGTTTCCTTGGGCCCTACTGGTTTCAGCTTCAAGATGACACACCACAAGGGAAAAATCTTTCTCTGCTCTTTCCTTTTTCGTCGCCTAGTAGCTAATCAAGATTCAGTTTTAATGACTTCTCTCTATTCTCTCTGCTTCCTCTCTCCCTGCCCCACACCATGCCTTTTCTTTATATTTTTTTAATGCATTTCTTTTTGGCAGAAGTTGAAACACGAGAAGCATTTGGATCAAGATGAAACCAGCGGAGGAGCATATTGGGCAGTGCAGCACTGAGTTCAGGGGGAGAGGAAGGGGAAGCGAGGGGGAGTGGGATGTCATTTCCCAGATGGGGGCCCTGACAAAGATGTTCTTGCTTTGGAAAGCAAAGAAGGATTTTTTAGGTTATACCAGACTTAACCCTTTGTTATCCCATGTCTGCTGTACAGGGAAATCCCCTGGTGCTAAATCATGTGTTACATGGCTCAGGTGACCTGAAGACCCATTTAGTCCCCTGTTGGGACTAAGTGCTAATGACAGTCCAAGGTTCTTGTTGCTAGAAAACATGAGGAAAGCATGAGAAATTTGTGTTTGCCTATGAGTGTCCATAACCAGTATGACTGCTGTTTGAAAAACAGAATCAGCATGTTCCTCACAGGAGGTTCGGACTGCTGTGCTGTTTCCTGCCCTGCCTAGAAGCACCTGGTGTGATTTGGGATGCTGCTGAACTCTGCTTCAGCTGTTCCCATCAGGAGGCAGGGAGTACTTCTACCTTGTTGTGTGCAAGATGCTTGGGAAATGCCTTGTCCTCTGGCCAAAAGAGCCCTGCACTGCTGAGACTGGGGCAGCAGCAAGCCCTGACCCAAGGTAGTTTGTAATCATGCTAGGACTTGCTGTGAGGCTGCAGTGCTGGTTCCTTCTCCTTGTTTTGAGACAGCCTCCTGGGCAAGAAAATTGTGTTGTTGGAGGGTATGAGGAGTGAAAAACCTCCGTAGGCATGTACTGCTGTATTTGTGACTGCCTGGAGCCATAAATACTGCATTGTGCCTAGGCTGCTGATTTAAGTGCCCCAGTAGTGAAATTGGGGTGTGTGGATCTAGAGCAAAGAAGGGAAGGTCAGAGCAGCTCTGTTTCTTAATCAAGATGTTTTGTAGGTCCTTAATACTTGGGGCACTTGTGTCAGGACTCCAGAGGTGGCCATGCACCTCCTGATTAAAAAAATCCTAGAGTCTGTGGTGCTGAGCTTTTAGTTGGTACAGAGATTCAACCTCTTCAACCTGGATGGGGGTTCTGCTGAGAAGACCACTCTTCTCTCAGGCAGGGGCCAATGCTGTATGCAGAGAACTCATAAAGTTTCTCTTTGTAAACCCAGGTGGAGTCACTATTCACTATTCACCAGAACACCCTTTCTTTGTGAAGAACAGCAGTCTCTCTGGCCTTCTCACAGTCCATTTTGTCCAGCTAGGGAGGTAGCCGCTTTCCTAATTCACCCATGAGCCCCCTGATCACAGTCTTCAATGCCAAAAAAGGTGTCAGTAACTTTGGGCTGGAGACCACAAACTTCCCAGCAGCTTTGGCTGCAGCCTGTTGAATTTTTGGTGTCTTGCATGAAGTGCCCCAGATGTGCCAAGGGCTATAGCAGCACCACTGTGGGTGCATCAGTTGCCAGTGATTAATAGAGTAATGATGCATCCAGTGCAGGCTTTGAAACATGCCTTGTGTCCTGCACACTTCTTTACAGACTGCTTAGAGAGGTCTGATCTGTAGGAAATTAATATAAGACCAGTCTGATGATACCCATCAGGATGAGATGGGGGAAAATAGGGATATGCAGAGAGAAGATATGCATGCCTGTCACAGGTTTCAGCTTCAGTTTTGGACATGTACAGTCTTGAATACTTTCCCATGAAGTCAGTAGACCTGGTTGGAAACTTTGTGTGCACAATGTACTGCACAGTATGTCTGAACTTGCATATTTTTCATCCTTTTTCTTGAACCCCTTAAGTCACCCACATATGCCTTTCACAAGAGTCTTTCAGTCTTGGTGAGAAGTACTGACTGATAGATAAGCACTTGGGTGGGAAGCAGACTACTAATGCTTCCCTCCCTTGCTCCACTGCTGACTCTGACTAAAAGGAACTTCCTTTGCCTCTTGGAGGTCCCCTTTCCTCTTGCCCATTGGCTTTAGCCAACTTAAATAAAAAGCATGGAGAATGGCCAAGGCCTTTGTGCAGCTTTGCAGTCTTGCTCAGTACCACTGAGCATCTCTGTTTTCAGCATTGAGGTCAGCCGACCTGCCCTTAGATCTGTGGTGTGTTTGGTCTGCGTCTCTGGCTCCCCATAAGCACAGTAAATACCACCCAGGCTTCTAGGTACAACAGGACTGGAAATAAGCATGTGAAGAGTGTCAAGGCCAGGTTGGATGGGTCTTTGAGCAACCTACTCTAGTAGGAGGTGTCTGTTCTCATGGCAGGAGGTTGGAACATGGCGATCTTAGAGGATACTTCAAACTCTCACCATTTTATGATTGTATGATACCAATGGCTGTTGAGTATTACTTGTTGTCATGGAGGACTCTCTTCAGACTACAGATTGGCTTCATTTCACTTGCCCAGGTGGTTCCATGTGTACTTGTACTGTAAGAAACTGTCCTTTGAATCCATGCCTACCCAGGTCTGCAAATCCTCTACTGGATGGAAATATTTTCATGATGTTAATTGCTCCTTGTTCATGCAACCTGGTGGTAGGTCTTCCTGTAGTATTTCAGTCCCTTGGCTTCACTGGCCTGCTGATGGGCTTAGCTGGACTGGGATAGGCTATCATGGGGCATTTGCAAAGGGTGCCACATGGACTCTGTTGCTTCTCCTTCTCTGTTTACTTAGTTCTTGGCAGCCTCAAGTTTGAATGTTTGCTTGATAAACACTTTCCCTGGAGTCTGTGATTACGGAAAGTTTAGTCTAACAAACCTCACTGAATTATACTATTCTCCGTTGTCAATAATCTCTCGGTTGCTGTCTCCCTTAACCGCAATATTTTGTGTGTGGTGCAAATGCATTTTTTTTCACCCATGTTGCAATCAGCCTGCCCCTCCCTGCAGTTCAGTTACTGAGGCTGATCTCCAAGATGCTGACGTGTATATTTTACTAATCTAGAATTCCTGAGGCTACCAGGAAGCAGTACAGATAATAAGACTGCATACCTGTCTAGCACCTTTCATCTGAGAATCTGAAATCTGACTCATCTTACTGTTTGTACCAGCTGGGATTTGCTTTTCCTGTTTTTTGCAACCTGGGAAACTGAGAAACACAGTAGGAGTATGTTCCATCCAACGGATGAAGGAGTGACTGCAAAAATGTGTTGCCATAACATCCATGACTACTAGTTTCTATCCCTTTTTTTCTTGTAATAAGTAATTTGCGCCCAAAAAGGTAGAGATCAGAGTGATTGGTTGGTTTCCAGCAACAATTCATTTGCAGCAATCCACAGGTTTTTGGGTCTTTTGGTGCTCCAGTAAATTCCACAGAAGAGCAAAAAGGCACTTGCAAGATTTCTCCAAGGTAAGTTAACTCCCTTGGCATCGATCAGGTGTCTGTAATGCTAGTCACAGGAAAGGTGACATGCATATATTGTCTGTTCTTGTCACTTTGGTGGTTTGGAGAAATACTGAGGGACAAGTGCTAACCACGGGTCAGGAGAGGGGAAAGATCTTGCTGTGTATTTCAGGAGACCGGTGAGAACATGTCTGCAGGTGGCTGGGTGGTCAGCCTGGACTGCTAATCTGTCCAGCTGCTGGCCTGTTTGGGACAAGGTCCAAGACCAGGTAGGACACTGCTGCTTTTATTACCATTTCCAAACACAGCTGAGATCCTTCCAAGCTAACCTGGGCTGGTTTATGGTTTTAGGTGGAAACCACAAGCAAACCACGTTGAATCACTGGATTCAACCCCAAACCAGGCAAAGCGCATGAACTTGTTTCGTTTCACTTGGAGACATCTGAGAGAGGAGGGAGATGGAGGAAAGCCTGAGTGGATCTAGCATTGATATAAGGCCATAGGTGAACCACTCCTAAAGCCTGTAATGCCATTCTCATGGCAAGACCAGAGTGGTGAGGGCAGAGTAAGCTTGTATATAAGAGGAGGGATATTTTCTTTGAAACCCTTCCAGAAAGGGACAGTTGAGAGAAGAAATTAAAGCCAGAAGATGAGGAGGAGGATGACTGTGTGCCCTAAGTGTATGCAGTCTCAGCTGAAGTGACAAGGAATTTAGATCAGTGTTTCCTGGTGCTTTGAGGCCCTCAGGAAGAGAGTGGAGAATTGTAAGCCCCAGGAGGTATAAGTTTATTTATTTTTCACATGTTGCATCAGGACACGCGAATTCTGCCTGAGAGGGGTGGCAAGTGCATGTAAAAGCAATCCAGCTTGCTAGGAAAGAGATATGAAATGTTACTTTAGACTTCTCTTCCCTTTGTCACAGGCCACCAGACCACCATCCCTACATACCAGCCTATCCATGACCATGTGCCAGGGTTTCGTAAAGCACCCCCAGCTCTCTACCCTATCCCTCCACTTCTCTTTCTCCCCCTTTTCCCCCTTTTCCATGTGCTTTTATTCCTTAGGCAAACAGTGTATGCCAAATCCAACTTCACAGCTGGCTCTGCTCCACGTGTTTGTTTTCTATGCCTGCGCGGCGCTCGCCAGCTCCACTTGCGCCGAGGTGGAGGCAGCGGGGGGAGAAGAGAGCTGGGCAGTGGGGAGGGAAACGGGAGCTGGCTGCTGCTTTCCAAGACCTTATTTGTTTAAAGCTTAAGCCTGTTTGAGAGAGCCTTTTTGGAGTGAGGGGTGTAAGTGGCAGGGGTGGGATGCAAGGGAATGGAGAAAGTAAACTGTGCGTCAAGGAAAGCAAACTTTGCAGCTGGATTTGCTGCTGGTGCTTATTGTGTGAAGGGCCTGGGGAGTTGCCTCCAGCTCTGCACTCGCTGTCACTCTCACAGCAAGTGTAGATGGACATAGTGGGGAGATGGTGATGGGTCAGTGCTGGCCCCCATCAGTGGGAGCATGGGCATTGATGCCCAATGGGCATTGTCACCGTGGTTGCGTCCAACACTGGTACAGGTGCTGACTATGACTCTCAGCAGTGTGTCCTGATGATGGGTTGGGGTGTGGGCAGATGATCCTCCCTTCCCTAACTGTGGGCCAGCAGCATGGTGCCACTCAGGTGCATTTCCCATCCTTTCCTCCTGGAGCATCTTCTTGTACAGAGAGATAAACCAGGTGCTGTCCTTTCTTATCTCTATGGGGCGCTGTGAGTTTTTAGTTCATCTTCTGCCTGCTTTTGGGTCACAGTTCTCAACTGGGACATAGTTTTCAAGAGAAGTGTTTATTACTGGGATGATAAATAGCGCAAGTGAAGTGTAGACATAGTGTTTAAAAAAATACAAGAGATGCAAAAGTGTTCTTTTCATCTCTGGGACAGAAGAAATTTGCCACTTATCCCAAAGCCCTGCTGTGAGCGTGTCTCTCATTTTTCACCTCCATGGGATTTTGGAGCAGCAAGGCAGCTGATCCAAAAGCTCTCATGGTCACAAGACAAATGAGGGCCATGGCTCAGCCCATCTGGGTGCTGGCACTCAGCAAAAAGCCTCTGCACCCCACCTAGGCATTTGGCAGGAGCTGGAGCATTCTCTATACACAGTCATTTCTGTCCCTTTGTTTTGCTGGCCTCGAGCTTCCTCTTGTGTTTTTTGGAATAGTGACATATCTTCCTGGGGAAATTTGTCCCAGCAGAGAGTCATAGAGGCTTTTGACCTGCTCTCACAACTGAAATGATTATTGTTAGTGAAAAGCACTTAAGTGACAGCTATGGAGACTAAAAACTCCCATTTATTCCCCAATTTATAAAAGAGAGGAAATAACCCCAACTTTTAAATACCATCTTCAAAGGACAAGAAAAATGGGCTTGTGCTCTTTTGCATCCCAACAAGGCACTGCTGAAAGGAGTGCAAACTAGAAGGCAGTTTCTCTTTATGGTGGCGATGGGGATGTCTCTAAAGCCAGCCATCTGGGGATTAAACTTTGTATTGACATTACGGCGAGTACTTTGTCCTGTCTCTTTTGTATGCTCTTCTGGTTTTTGATGTCAGCTGTGTTAAACTAGCCTCACGCTTGTTAATGCGGTTTCTGGGCATGCTCCCATTGAAGTCATGGCAAAGATCAGGCTGATTTTGGAGACGACAAAGTCCTCTGTTATGATCTTCTGGATGCATTAATTTAGCAGGTATTTCTGTCGTGCCTCTGGCTTGCATTTAATATCAGCTTGGTCTGTTCTTTTACTGTAGCTGTTGTAGGCACCCCTGCTCATCAAATGCACGCTGGAAGAAGGCTCAAAAGCTAGGAAAGCTACCATAGTCTTTGCTCTGCTTTATCAGGAAAATTCACCCATTGTAGATTCCCCCGAGGAGGCTATTAACAGTGTCACTGGCAGTTGCTGTGGGCTTTTCTGTTCTGGATTTTTTTTTTTTTAATGTGTTTGTTTCACTCTATTATTGTTCTTAATTGGACATGAGCAAGATATTTCTATTGTTCCCAAACAAAGATGATTTTTTTGGAAATTATTTTTTATTTAGTAATTGAAGGTAGTTTCATATTTAAGCATATAAAGAAACCAGCTGCTCTCAAAAAGCATCTGTAGCAGCTGTCTTTCTAGCTTGTGATCCACTCTGTGAAAAGAGCTTCCAGCACCTGGTTAAGAGATGGCCAAAGTGAACAAATCCACCAAAATGCTCTCTGGGTGCTCTTACGGCTCTTCATGCAGATGCTGACCAGTGGTGTTTGTCTGTTGCACCACTCTTCTGAGCTTTGGTTTATGTTATTCGAATTCTGCTTTCAGAGGGAGGAGTATTTCATCTGGTGGTTACCAGCATGAATGGATGCTGTGATATTTATTGTCTGCCCTGTAGCAAGCCTGACCCCATCACGAGACTGAGACAATAAAACAGAGATCGGTGTCTTCAGGGCAGCTCAGTGTCACACCTTTGCAGTGATTTGTGGTCCTCCTTCCCTGGGGCCTGCTACTAACCGCTGGGCCAGCTGCAGAGAGGCCCCTGGGGTCATATTAGGTAGCGTAAAATGCAGGATTTAAAGCATTCCTTCCACATCAATGGTGAAACGCTTGTTTTGGTCAATGTGGCAGTGTCCTGTGGTTGATGGGGGGTGGGGACTGGCCGCATGTGTGTGCTCCCCAAGAGCTGCTGGGGAAAGCTGAGCAGAGATCAATGGAAAAAGCTTTGGAGGAGACCATCCTCCTCTCCCCATGGAACAGCGTTGTTTCATTGAGACCAGAGCACACTGTGGAAGTGCATCCTACTTGGAGCAGAATGTAGTTTGTGGTCAGAGCAGGAGTGGTTTTCCTGCTATCACGAGTAACCCATGTTTAAGCAAAGTGGAAGAGTGGCAGCTTGGGAAGAAAAGATTTGTTTGAGATGTGGCAGTCCCAGGGGACAGCCTGTGCTCTGAGGAAGGCAGGGCAAGGGCTTGAGCCTGGGGTTACACGTGGCAGGTGAGCTGTGTCATGGCCATTCTGTGCCTGCGAGGCCCCTGGAGCAGTAGAGACAAATACAGCTTAGGTAAATCAGGCAGAATCCCAACTCCCCATTTCTCCTTCTTTCTTGACCCTGGCATCTCAATTTAATTTTCCTGTTTTTTTCCTTCTGCCATCTTTATTCCTCACTTCCCTTTGGCACATCACAGCTTTTGCCCAGCATCACTTTCCTGCCATCTGCTAGCCCTGCCTCCTCTCCGACCTCTCCCTAACCCAAAAGGCAATTAGAGCCTCAACCTCAGGCTTCAATTTTGGGTTGCCTTTTTTTTTTTTTTTTAAGAAAGGATGAGAAGGGAAAAACAAAACCAGTGCCCTGACTAATGTAAACTAGCCACAGGCACATCTGTGGCTGGGTGATGACAGCTCCTGGTGGGAACTGCCCATCCTTCCTGGCACTTTCATAGAATCATAGAATAGTTCGGGTTGGAAGGGACCCCAAAGATCATTTAATTCCAACCCCCCTGCCACAGGCAGGGACACCTCCCACTAGACCAGGTTGCTCAGTGCCTCATTAAACCTGGCCTCAAAAACCTCCAGAGAGGGGGCATCCACAACCTGCCTGGGCAACCTCCTTTGCAGTTGTTGACAAGGAAGGGAACAATCTGACATTTGGCTCACGTTGATGTGGGATTCAGTGGAGCCCTGTCCAGAGCCAGCAGCATCACCAAACACTCGCTGTCCATCCTGCAGGTCTCACATTACCAGCTCCCAGCAGAGCCATCTTCGGCGCTTTCCTTCCCAGGGCATGTGCATTGCCCCTCTGTGTAGATAGAAAAGGTGTAGATGATGGATAAATTTTGTTATTGCTGGTATCAAACAGCCTAACATAAGTAACTCTTTTAGCCAGTGGTGTGAAGCCTCTAGGACATGGAGTACAGCATCTATTTACAGCTCTGGCTGCACTGGTTTTAGATCTCTTTTGGGTTGCCTGATGTGAATTTATCATTCATTGTCTTCATCTGGCAGGTATTGTCTTCATCTGGCAGGAGATAGGATGCTTGAGATGGCAGGCAAGTAACAGGGCAGTAAATTCCCAGCTTCTAAGACTGAAGGTATGTTTTGGAATCACAGTTGTGTCAGTGGGTGACCCCTTCCCTGCTGCCTCCTCTGCAGTGTTTCTCACAAAAATGCAGTATTGTCCCATTGCTTCATTGTGAGCTGAGTTTACAGCAGAAAATGAAAACACTCCAGATTAGGTAACTGATCTTCATAAGGATATGTCTACACTGATGTGGTTTTCCAAGGGGATCCTGACCCTTTCTCATGTTGCTGGCTTCAGCATAAGAGTGGGTTGAGCTGCTGCCCTGCGTACACTTGGTCAGGATCTCACTAGACCTTGATGCTAGCAGTTCTATGATTCTTTCACAATTGACACTGAATCCGCTAGATGGCTGACGTGCATCCCTCTGTAAGCACTGGAGATGTACACTCACTTAGGGTGTCCTCAGCTCTGAATTAGGATGTTAGCTGGGAGGTTGGAGACTCCACAGGTTGATTGAAGATGAGGAGGATGGGGAGGAAGTTGGTCCAAAGCTATGGTGGCTCTCCCAGACTCTGACCAAACTTGAATCGAGGCTCAATCAAGGCTTTGACCAGAGAGGTGCCTTATCCTGGCCACAGAGACATCCCTGGCAACTGCTGCGGGGTGGCTTTCTCCTCTTATGCACTTGGGAAAACGGAGACAGAGAGCAGCCAGCAGCTTGTTGCAGCAACAACATCTGTTTCCTAGGTGCACTTTGTTTCTGAAGAGGCAGTGTAGCACGCTCCATCTGCGCCCTTCTCTTTTCTTTTTTTTTTTTTTCCCTTCCTTTTTGTCACTTGTGCAGCCGAGGACCGAGGTACTTAGGGGAGGCAAGCGCTTTCCCGGGAGGACCCTGCGCCAGCCTCCGTGCCAGCGCTGGCTGCCGGGCTCTTTCCACCCGAAGCAGCATTGTCAGCATCTTGACAGCTGGCCGGCTGCATGCTTATTAGTTGCTCCTTTTCCTCTTGCCCTCCACCTCTCCTTTGCCTCCATAACCACCTCCACCCTCTCCCTTCCCCCTTCCCGCTCCTGCCCAGCCGACGGCCAGCCCTTCGGGGAGCCCCCAGCCTCTCCAGATTAGAGCTCTCCAGGGACTTGGTCCTTTTGAAAGGAAGAAAAGGGAGGGGAGAGAAGGAGGGAAAAAAAAATCCAAACAAAAACGGAGGGGGGAGAGAAGGAGGAGAGGAAAAAAATTTATTAAA
>VZTY01024283.1:254923-276543 GCA_013400935.1 Turnix velox | reverse complement strand
AAAAAAAACAAATCAATTTTTTTTTTTTTTTTTTTTTTTGGTTTTTTGTTTTCCCTTCCCCCTTGAAGCTCTTTAAATGACTTTAACGCATTCTTTTCCCAAACAGCAATTAAGCAGGAGCTGTTGAGGCTGGTGGTGGCTGCAGAAGTGTTGGCAGCTAGGGACATCTTGTAGCATACCTGCCTTGGGGAGAGGAGGCTGTCATGCAGCAACCCTGAGGCTCCCAGCATGGTCACCTACCCAGGGCCATTGCTTCTGAGCACCTGGGAACTCAGTCCCTGCTCTGACGGTACTTGAAGGGATGCCAGGCAGATAGAAAGCTGCCTGATTAATAAAGTTCCTTGGTTTGCACTTCTGCAGGCTGCTTAAGGGCAGCATTTTCAAAAGAGGTCAGCTCCTATTTAAGCATCGAAATAAGTTGGTTGCCTATTCAGGAGAGCTCAGCATGTCAAGAACTGAATGCTTTTGAAAATCTGGCTTCAATTGTGGAAGCTGAGAATTTCGAAATCTGGCCCTGGATCCTTGTAGTTCTTTTAGAATTGATGTTTTCATTCATTTTCCTCATTATTTTTATGCTGGCCATTTAACTTTTTGTACTTCACTCAGCTGTGAAAGGAATGGCCACATGTCCCTATTTAGAGCTCATATTCTGCCTGGAGGTTTGGAGAGGTACCATACACTTGCTGCATCACACCTTTGCTCCTCGATCTCTGCTCAGTACTGTTCAATCTGCCCAGTGTTCTGACCAAATTTTTTCATCTCCCTTTTTTTTTTAATTCCTCATCTACTGCCCTTCATCTGTTTGCAGACCTAGGGACAGGCAGTCCAGTCGTTGTACCAATATGGCTGGGTGGTCCTTGCTCACGCAGGGTCCATTACATATTTCTGCACCTTTGGCTTTGCCCTTCTGGCCAGAGGCACAGAGCTGCAGGGAGGTCTGGTTGGGAACATCTTCGCCTACCCCTTCCCCCAGCATGGGCTCCAAGGAGGAACTCTTCCATCCAACATTTTTCTATCCTGCTGCCAAACCCATCCAGATATAGGGAATGAGTCAGCTTTGTTCTATAGACTCCCAGCACTGAGGAACAAGACATTAAGTCCTATCCCAAAATATGTTTTGTATGTTGGTGGAAGGCTTTCAGTCCTCTGATGGTACAAAGTACAGACAAAAACCAGGGTTTAAGCCTAAACTAACTCAGGATCTTTTCTAGATGAGTGGAATCTGTGGCATTAGCAGCACATGTTCAGGTGTGAACGGACCTCCATTACTTTTGTGGCTATGGTCAGTGGTGTTTGCCCTGGATAACAGCAAATAGTGGCATTTTTGTGACTATCTTGCATGGAGAAATGAAATTCAGTATTTCAGATGCTATCCAAGCAGATACTGAAAGTTATCTCATACAACTTTGTTTGCTTGTTGTTGAGGGAAACTCTTGGAAGACAAATTGTTGAGACTCTATTCCCTCTGTTGAGAAGGAGAGTGATAACAGGAGGGATGAATTATGTGGGAGGGGGATGTTGCTGCCTTGTTACTTTGGCACTGGAGGTTACCCACAGAGGATACTGCTGGAACATGAGTTGAGCTGATCTTTCTGGCTGCTTTCAGGGTATGTCTACTCTGATCCAGTAGCTGAACTCTGTCCATGCTCCTGGCCACCCACAAGCCAAACTTGACCTAATTTACCCTACCTATCAGCAGGATTTGTTATCATGGGCTTATGGTCATACTAACCATGACTGGATAACTCCTGGAAAACAGCTGCCTTTTGCCTGCTGTGAGGAGGATATGTTGGCTCTCTGTGACATTAGCAAAGGTCCAGCTAATGGTCACTTCACTTGGTGTTCCCTCCTTTTAAATTACCACCTCAGAAGTGGCTTTTCTTTTCCTAAGTCCTCTCAATTTATACAAATGTCACCTACGTGACTTCTCCCCCAGTTAGTGCTTTCAAGGATGGAGGCTGGATCAGTCACCATGGTGGAACTAGGAAATGCTGCTCTGCAGAGACCAAGGAGCTGTTGTTGTTAATTGTGCATCTGCAGGGGTAGCAGACAGTATCACTGCTGTTGGGGCTGATGGTTAGTTTGGTCTTGGTATTTCCCTCTGCCAATGTGGATGTGCCACAGAAGCAATTATTTTCTGAATTTTGAGTCATTTTCTTAGTGCTGCAGCTGGAGGAAGCTCAAAATCCTGTAGCTGCGTGAAGATGTCCATAGAGGGAATTATCTTCTTGACTTCAGCCTTTGGCCCTTGGTTGAAGCTGAGTTCATTCTGACTTCCGAGGTGTTTCTTGGTGCAGTCATTTAGATCTTTGATCTCCCAGAGCTGGCTTATTTGTGTTAATGTACATTCATGACAATCTTTCTGGAGCAGCTGCTGCAGCGTATGGCTCTTCAGAGCAGTCTGGGTTGTGAGGGATGGCCTTTGGCTTCAAGTTTTTGGGAGATTGATGATGCTTTCGAATATGGACAGCAGCCTGGCCTAGTGGGAAGTGTCCTTGCACATGGCAGGGAGATTGGGACTAGGAGATCTTTAAAGTCCTTTCCACTTCAACCATTCTGTATATCTGTGTGCACACATGTAGATCTGTATTGATGGCTGAAAATGGGATGTCTTGGGAGACACATCACCATGCTTGCAGCAGTGTCTGTAACCTGTTCAGGCCACTGGCTGGGTGAATGCTTGGGAGTTTGTAGAGAAGCCATGCAGGGCTGGCAAGTGGATGGAATTCTGAGGGTTTCATCCATCTCATCTCTTGTCACCCACAGGAATCCGCTGCCTCACCTCCATTCCATCCCCTGAGGCAGCTTATGGGACCTGTCCCTGGGCACCTCTGCCCCAGGACACACCGCATGGGATGGCAATGACACGTGGAAAGAAGAGACCCATGTCTCCCATTCCTTGCCTCATCCTTGCAGCTGCTAGCTACTTTGCTACACTGAGTAAGTTTCTGGTTCCACCTGTTTTGTTACATTTTGTTTATGTTTTGCATTGAGGGTGGTGGACATGGCTGTACCTCAAGTGCAAAGTGGATTTCTCTCTCTGCTACCTCCTGAGTAGCCTTTACCAAAGGCCTGGGTTTAAACACTCCTCCAGAGGACAAGGGGGTACAGTCAGAGTTGCACATATTTGTCCAGAAATGGGGAGATGTGCGTCTCAAAGCACTGGGTTTGGTTGTGGGGAGCTAAGGAAAGCATGTAGCACAAGCAGAAGTGATGGGTCATGCAAACTGTACCAGCACTGCAGTTTTTCTCTGTCCTTTGTTATACTAAGTCTCTTGGAGCTTTCATATTCACACTTCTTCCCTCTGTGCAGGTGAATCTCTGCAGGTCACGGTGCAACCTGCTTCCATTGTCCAAAAGCTTGGGGGCCCAGTCAGCCTGGGTTGTGTGGTGGACCCTCCCAGAGTGAACCTCACCTGGAGACTGAATGGGAAGGAGCTGGGCGGATCGGACAAGGTGCTGGGAATCCACATCGAGCGAGGGAAACTCGTCATCACAGCTCTCAACAACCACACCGTGGGGCGATACCAGTGCATTGCTCGTGTGCCCGAAGGAGTCATTGCCAGTGTCCCTGCAGTGGTGACCTTAGCTAGTGAGTAACTTTAGTCCTCTGTCATCCCCTGCACTACTTGGCTATCTTGAGAGGCTCATCCATGCTTACTTGTTCACACTGGCATCAAGGGAGGGCTCGTTTGCCTTAGGACTGTTTCTGATGGTGGACTGGCTGTTGTGTTGTGGCCCAGCTGTGCTCCTGCATGGTAGGCTGCAGACCTGTACTGCTGTGACAGGTTCTGCTTGACCAGAAAAGGCAGGAGCAATCCCTGAGCAATGGGATGTGTGTGCCTAGTTTGTCCCCTAGCTGTCACGTTGTCCCATCTGTTTGCTGACTTCTTGATTGAAGTTACCAAAAAGTACCTGCTGATGCTGATGGTCACACCACTGGGCTGCTGCGGGGCTGTTGCCAGTGCTGGGTCAGTGCTAAGATTTGCTGACCCACAAAAGCTGAGTCCTTTGGCCTGCTTGTGCTGTGATGAGGCTTATGCTTTTTTTGTGTTGCTCCTGGGTTCACCATAACCTAAGTACCAGCCCTGTGCTCTCAAGGAAGGAAACGTTGGTCTGGTTGTGGTAAGGAGACATGCTTGCATTAAGTGGTTGGTAGCAGAGTATCTAAAGGCACTTGTCAATGAGGTTTTTGTCTTGAAGGGGCAGGAGGCTATATTTCTTACCACTGCTGCTGATCCCAGGAGGATGTGTACCCTCTTTGTACGGCTCTTTCTACAAGGTTGTAGCGGCATGGTAGCTAAGAGCCACCTCCTTTCTGAACCACCATACTGAGTGAGGGACTTTGCTTCTGTCCCTGAACTTATGTGCTCCTCACTGCTACCCTCTGGCATTGGTGACAAACCAAGGACATGTATGTGCATGTGAGGAGATGTCTTAGAATGGGGAACATCTTTTTACAGGCGCCTGGTTTTGTCCAGAAGTTATGCTCAAGTGTGAGAAAGTACTGACTTTGGATGTATTTGAGAAGCATCAGCCCACGCCTGCTTGGAGATGGGAGTGCTCTGCATGGACCACCCTGGCTTAGGCAATGGAGATTATGATCTTCTCAGAGACCCATGCAGTTTTTGGTGGAGCAAGTGCGTGCAGAAGAGAACACTATCCCCTGTGACAGCCTCCTCGTGTGTGGAAAGGGCTTCATCTTCCCAGCATGTGGGAGTTTGGGGCTAAGTCTCAAGAAAATGAAGAAGTGAAGATATTTGTGTAAAGTGGGGGCTGGCTTTGCTTTTAGGCCAAGAGCTATTGGCTTGTCACTGATACATTAATCAGGAGTGAAATGTTTAGGCCAGGGTGTGTAGGAGGAGGAGGTGAAGGGTAGCAAGGGGAGAGCTCTGCTGAGCTCTGAAATGGGTTGGGAGGAGGTTGTCACGGGGCCGAATATGTCAGGGGATTTGGCCTGAGCCCCATGCTGAGATTAAGTTTCGTAGAACACATTCCAGAGCAGAAAGGGGGCTGTGTGTGCTGGTGGCCTGATAGAGGGAAGGAGAGGAGGGGAGAGGTGGATGGGATTACTTAAGGGCATGGTTTGCATTTAGGAGAGTAGGGTGTGCACAGCTCCTCAGCCTGACTGATTCCCTCTTAGGCTGATCCCCTCTTCTTTTTCCCCTCACCTCAACCCACCACCAGCTCTATCTCCTGGACGAAGTATGGCTGTTTGACCTATGCGTCGGCTTTGGTCTAGCATTAGTGGTGGACGGGAGGCAATAGAGAGCCTCCAAGTGGGGAAGATTTGTCAGGCAACAATTGAAGAAAGAGGACAGCCCAGGAAAGGTGCGGGGCTGGAGGTGTAAGAGGGAAACCTTCTGGAAGGGTTCAAATTACCAGTTTCATATGCCTGATCTGGATGCTGCTGCTTGCAACAGTGGCTTTGGAGTGGCCTGAAATAACAGAGAGCACCAGTTCATGGTGAGACTAAACCTGGAGGCTGTATTGGCAGATGTGTCATGGGCTCTCACACCTGCTGCAGACCTCCTCCACAGGGCTTTGTTCTGAGCTGGTTCAGTGGGGATCAGTGGCCCTGGAAATGGAGAGAGAAGTCCCTGGCAGGTTGACATTGCAGTTGATACATCTCTTTGAAATCACCTGCTGGGCTGAAGGAAAATCCTCTGAATGCCTTGGGGGAGAGTGAAAGTGAGAGAAAGCAACCAGGGAGGAGTGGTGTAAATATTTTTAAGGTTTAGGTTTATTTTGGAAGAGGACCTGGAGTCATTGGAAAAAGTGACTTGATAGGTTTCAAGGGGTGTAGGTAACATCTTCTTGCTGACTTTTAGGCTATTTTCACTCTGCCGCCTTTGGAGGAAATACTCTTGAGTGTCCCAGGCTGTGCATGCCTGACCTCTTTGTACTTTGCTAACAGTCAGCAAGCAGCAGATAACCATCACTGCTGTGCTGGCAGCCACAGCATAGCCTTGGGATTGATACCTCCTTCTCCTGTCTGTGGCATGACAATGCCAAGTCTGTCTCTGCTCCCTCTGGTGCAGAGGGCTGGTTGAAACTAGTATTTAATTCCTCCTGCAGAGATAAAATAGCCATTGTATAGATGAGGGGTGGAGGGATTTGCAGAAAGGGGAAGATTTCATAAAGCAACAAAAGGAGCAGCACTTCAGGCATTTCTTGGGTGCATTTGAGTCCAGTTAAAGCCAACAAGCACCCCATGATTCCACAACTGACCCTAGCACATTGATGCAAATAAATACCTGCTGACCACTGCTCGCCCTGTGTGCTGTGCCATATCAGCCCCCACATGTCCCAAAGGCAGCCCTTCGCCCTGGCAGCCATTGCTGTAGTAAAGGACAGCTTGAACTCATGGGCCAGAAGTATTCCTAGTTTTCCAAGCCAAGCCCTAAGCCTTTCTATGGATGAGAGCTGCAAGGAAGAGAAAGGCATTTTCTCTGCTCACCTCCAGGTGGCAAATTTGCCATCATGCCAGAAGCGCTGCTCCACTCCCTCTCCTATGTGAAAAAGTTATGGCTGCAGCAGGCTCTGGTGGAGCCAGACAAATCCGTGAACGTGCCACTGGATAGAAATAATATTGAAAAACTGAAAAAACAGATGAGTGGTGCTGCAAAGGGATTCCACCCGCCCTACTCTTATCCCTGGTGGCCTGGGATCAGACGAGCATCAGGCACCTGTGTCCTGGGGATGCCGTGGGACAAGGGTGGCTCGTTGTCTTGTGGCTTTCTACCATGGGGAGGACAGCCCTCAACTTCTCAACAGCACGTGGGGGAAGCTGGGCCTCAGTGTGTGGTGCTCGTGGGCAGTGACCCTGCACCAGGTCCAGCTGGGCATCCCCCAGGAATTTGCAGCTGCTTTCTGAAGACAGCCCCATTAGTTTTCCTCTGCCTGGGCCTCTCCTCTGATGGCTCCACTGAGGCGATGGCAGGAGGAGGGAGGGGAGGAAAGAGGAAAGGGGGTGACTGCATGCTGGAAAAGCATTTGCTGAGCCGGCATGGGGGGGCTCTGGATTACGAGGGCAGAGGTGGCGTGACGAGGGGAGAGAAGGAAAACACAGGTGGTGTTGCTTGAGCCAAAAGAGCTGTGGCATGAAGGCTGTGCAGCAGGCCCAGGGCAATATGGGGGAGCAGGGTAGAGGAGGAGGGGGTATCCACTTGAGGGTGCATAAGCAGGCAGGTTGCACATGTCCCCCACAAGGCAAGAGGGGGCTGGTGGGGACAGAAGCGCTGCCAAGACTCCTGCTGCTTTGACTGGACGGGGAGTACTCTAACAGCCAAGGAGGGATTAGTGGAGAGTGTCTGCTCCAGGCTGGGGTACCCCCATCCCTGCTCATTCCCTTTCCTGGACTTCTCCCTCACCCTTCCCTACAGCGAGGAAGACTTTCACCTCGAGGGATGGGATTTTATTTACTACTGCTTCTTCTCTGGAGTTATTTGTGGTCTCCCATTTATTTAATCTGGTCTGTCTTGCCTGCCTCGTTGCTTGGCCCCTGGCCCTGGGATTCAGCTGGTTTTCCTCCCTGATGACAGGAGCACTACTGGCCGCCGGGCTGACCCTCCCTGCACTCCAGCTTGCCCCCATCACGCCTTGGAGAGGGACACAGATGGACATGAGTGATGGCCTTTGGTTGCTGTAAACAAAAAAATAATAATAAAAAGAGAGTGAAAAAAAGAAAAGGAAAATAAGTAAGTCCTGTTATCCTAGCATAGCTGGGATTGGCAGTGCACTGTCTATCTGTCCGCAGCACCTCCCAGCCCATGGCTGGTGGATGAGGACTTGCTGCTTCCCTATGATCAAGCGTGTCTTTTAAGGACAAGGACATGGGCTGGCACGTCAGGCGTTGCTGTATGAAAAGGAAAACCCAGCCAGTGGAGAGGGGATGTGGTTTTCTCCCAGCTGCAGTAGGGGTTTGACTGGGGGTGCAAATTGCATGTTAGACATGGGGCACGGCTGCTGACGGACAAGGAGCCAAAAGGGTGAGCGCTGCATCCCCCTGGGCACTGACCCTCCCTCCCTGCACTGCCTGGTTGGGGGAGGCTGTTGTGGCTCCCCACATTTCAAGGAAGGCTCATTTGAACCCCCCCAGGGTAAAACTCTGTGTCCTGACATGGCACACTACGCTTTGCTGCATTGTGGCCAAGTCCAGATGTGTGTGTGAAGGGGTGTCTCATCCCACAAATGGGGGGTGCCCCCAGCCACACCTTGCCAGCTACAGCCGACTCATCAGCGTTAATGGGCGGCTGTATGTGCCTGTACCAGCGGGGAGCAGGGCGGTTCAGTCTGCCCGTGTCCAAAACTCACTGGCAAACAAAACGGTCTTGTTCACTGTGGGGGAGCAGGAATTTAGGGGAGTATTTTGGCAGGAAGCTCATACACTTGCGTATTGGAAAATAGTTTGTCCTGGTGCCCACCTGATTTTTTTCCCCTCTCCCCTGCCAGGTTCACTCCACTTCTCTGGCGGTGCCCAATTCTTGCTCCCCCAACCACCTCAGGATCCCTTTATCCTTTCCCCCTCCATCCACAGCTTCGAGTGGTGGGATTGAGGGGGAAAGGCAAGATGAGCTGGGGGTCCCACTTTCCCTCCCATAAGGCTGCAGCCCTCACAGCTGTGAGAGTGACGGCCTGAGCTGCCATCTGGGGGACTGCATATGAGGGACAGCTATGTTCACCCCCAGCCCAGGGGTACCCCAGTAAAGTGGGTGGAGGGGACATTTTCCATCTCCAAAAGCATAGTGTTCCCCAGTGGGCTTCTCTTCCTCTGTGCTGCTGGGCCCCTTCTCCTCTTCGGGGTCTGTGCGTGCATGTGTGTGTGTGCAGATCCCTGCCAGCATTGCTGGAGCCTATGCCTTGGCTCCAAAATCTTAATTTGGCTGTGATGAATCCAGACCACCAAGGCGCACATTAATTTTCCTGATGCTCGTTTATATTTTGTTGATCGGAGAAATATGCGTGATGTGGGCAGGCAGACACTGGGCTCTCTCCTCTTCACCTCTTTCCATTTCTGTGGCTCTTACTATTTTATTCCTTGATCAAATATAAAAAGAGGAGAAAATATCCCTCACCCTTCCCCTCCCCAGCAGTAACTTTCGTTGTTGGAGGAGCTCGAGGCGCTGCCAACTCCTCACAAGTTAAGAGTTAACCTTCATCTGGCTTTAATACCGAATGGAAACATGGCTCTCCTCCTCAGCTTGTCTTAGAGGATTAATCACATTTCTGAAGTTCACCCCCTATTCCTTCTTTTTATTATTATTTTTTTTAATTGAACGATGCCAAGAAATTCCAGAAGTATTAAGCATGTTAGCTGCAAATCATTTTTATGACATTGCAAAACCTCCCCTTTTTCTTTTTAACCTCCTCCCCTTCCCTCAGATCTGGGGCCGGGAATGCTGGCTCCCCCGGCAGCCGCCCGGCAGCCCCTCCGCGCCGCGCTCGGGGAGGCTTTCTCGCCGCCTTGCCAAGAGGGCTGTTTTTTATTTAAACTCCATAAAGGATCTTGCTTTAATCAGAAAGTCTGCTTGAGAAATTTCATGTCACTTTTCCATGACCGTGGGTGGGAGAAGCTTGGAGCCAGAGTTGTCTTTTGCTCTTTGGAGCGCTGCTGCATTTCCCAGGGAACAAAAACACATTTTTCCTGCTGGCTGGGGCTGCCTGCCGCCCGCCCGCCCGCAACAATTGCTCCTGCTGCCCTCCTGCTGCCCTCCGGCTCCCCAAATTGCCCCCAGGTCACGGGCGCCACGTCCAGGGATGGGGTTTTGAGGGGCCGAGGGAGCTGTTGACAGCCCGTGGCCGGTTCGTGCGAGGCAACGGGTGCAGTGTGCTGCCTTAGAGGGGGGTTTCAGAAAGGGGGAGTAGTGCGGTCTCGTCTGGGTTCAGTGGTGTGCCGCTTGAGAGACACATGTTAGCCCTGGGTCCTGGGGAACATGGGCTGGCTCGAGCCTTAATGTGACAACGTGACTTGTGACCGACTGTGAGTTGTCACTAGTGGTCGACAGGGCTGGTGCACTGTAAAAATGCATGTGTGGGGCATTTTTCCTGGCACAAAACCCTCTCCCTCCCAGCACAGGCTGACCGAGACAAATTTTGAGCTTGTGGCACCCCGGCAAGATTTGCCATCGTGCACATGGAGAGCAGGGGCCAGTTTCATCTCCAGGAAGCTCAGTGGGGCCAAGCTGGATTGCTCCCTGCCCTGAAGGATCTGCAGGGTTTCTCCACAGTCCTCTGCTCCTGCATTGAAAAACAGGGAAAACAAATGAAGAAAAAGTCAAGCATCCCTTATCTATGCCCCTGTGCTGCTGCTCCTGTTGTCCACATCAGCCCTGCCTGGGGAGCAACCCTCATTACAGCCTGGTAGGGGAACATGTGCTGGGATAAGGTGTTTTCATGGCTGCTTTAGGGAGAGGGCAGCTGTAGCATGTGAAGGAGGAGCTACTTTTTGTTGCAAATCCTTGTTCTTTGAATTGGGATGTGGGCACTGCTTGGGCACAAGCTAAATGTAGTGATGAAGTAGTCTTTAGCCATGAGGAACTGATTTCTCAAGCTGCTGGGGGAGCTCAGGGCAGCTCTGGTAGCACCTTGCATTCACACATCTTCTCCCATTGTAGCACCTGGCATCTGTACACTCTTGAAGCAGGCTGGGCTCCCTGAGTTATGACTCCAAAATTAGTTTCTTGGTAGCAGAACGGCAGCCACATTTGAAATAGCAGGCAGTAGGACCATTTTTGGCCATCTTTCAGTGCTGCAGTAATTTGGCTCATTTTTTACTCTCAGGCCAGGATTTTTCACACCCAGTTCCTCAGCTGTGGAGTGGACAGTTTGTCCAGAAGCTGTGTTTTACGTTATCTGTTTTGTAAGAAGGAGGAGAAAAAAAAAACAAACACTCAAACCAGGCCAGTTTCCTTCGCTGCTGGGGATGGAGCAGTCCTCTGCCGGCACCACAATGGAACAGCCCCAAGTCTGCAGGGAGGAGATGAGCCAGGGCTGGGATGCTGAGATGCTCTGTCATTTGGTCTCTCTGCAGATCTCAAAGATTTCAAGTTTGATGGCCAACATGTGATCGAGGTGGATGAAGGGAACACGGCCGTGATTGCATGTGACCTGCCAGAAAGTCACCCCAAGGCTCAGGTCCGCTACAGTGTGAAGCAGGAGTGGCTGGAGGCCTCCCGAGGTGGGTGCTACTGGAGTCTGTCCCACTGAGCCCTTTCTCATTACTCTCAGTTTTACTTTTCTCTACAAGCAGCAGTTTTCTCTGCCTGGTGCCTCCTTGTCCCTTTGCTGCTGGTCTGAGCACAGATGAGTTTAGGGTCTCTGATAGGTCTGCCTGCTGTCTCTGCTGCTCGGGGCTGGGAAGCCACCTGTAACACCAGCTTGCAGAAAGGCGAAAGGAAGCAGAGTAGGGTGATGCACAATGTAACTCTTCATTATGTGTCTCCATATATCTGTGAATCATTCTTCTAGCCCAGTCTAGATAAAAGCAACTTTGAATTTGGGTAAATTTTAAAATTTTGATCTGAATTTTGCAGCTTCACTCTGTCTTCTGTATGTATCCATGACAAGCTACTTTCACCTGTGGCTTTGTTCTTTGTTTCATTGTATCATTGCTCCCCCTGAGAGTTGGGGCTAAAGGGATTATTTCAATGCTGTCTATATTATCTTACTGGGATTTTTTCTTTCCCAGTTTCCTGCCTTTTCTTCATAGCACTGCATGTCTTCTGGGAGGCTGGGTAGCTGGTATCTTCTGACTAAGTGCCACCTCCTCTTCTTTCTCTACAGACAATTACCTTATCATGCCATCTGGGAACCTTCAGATCGTCAATGCCAGCCAAGAGGATGAGGGGACGTATAAATGTGCTGCCTACAACCCTGTGACACAGGAGGTGAAGACCTCAGTCTCCAGTGAGAGGCTCCGTGTGAGACGTAAGCTTCTCTCCCTTTGCTGCATGTCTTCTTCATACCACTTCCAGCCCTGGGAGTGAATACCAGTGTTGCCACTACCATTTTTCTGTGTGAAACCGTGTTACCAGTTGCTGGGAGAAATGTCCAGTAGCAGAAGGCCCCAAGTTTTGCTCTTGGTGTATTGGGGGATTGCCATATGTCCTCAGGACTTGTTTTTTGATGATGGGTGAGCAAAGGCCCTTTGCCCTTCAGCAAGATCACTTGCTGTGTGCTCACATCCCTTAAGGAATGTCCCTCTTGGCCTGTGCTGCCATTTATCTGCCCTGGTGCAAAGGAGCAGTGTGCTAGCTCTACCATCACTCATATCTCCACACTGCAGAGGGTGCTTTCCCACTGACCACTTTCCTTCCCACCCACCTCTTTTCTCCTCCTCTCCTCACTAGGCTCTACGGCAGAGGCAGCCCGGATAATCTACCCCCCAGAAGCTCAGACCATCATTGTCACCAAGGGACAAAGCCTCATTCTGGAGTGTGTGGCCAGTGGGATTCCCCCACCACGGGTCACCTGGGCCAAAGATGGCTCCAGTGTCTCTGCATACAACAAGACCCGCTTCCTGCTCAGCAACCTCCTGATTGACCCCACAAGCGAGGAGGACTCGGGTACCTACAGCTGCACAGCCGACAATGGGGTTGGGGAGGCTGGAGCTGCATTCATCTTCTACAACGTCCAGGTGTTTGGTAAGTGTTGTCCTGGACATTGTTACAAGAGGGGCCTGGACTTTCTCCAGTGCTTTCAGGGGAAAACACTAGTGCTGCTGTACTCTTCCTCTCCCTGGGCAAGCCACAGTGTAATGCAAATCCCTGCCTATAGTTCTAGTTTCTAGGAGATGGGGCAAATTCTTCCTTGCCAGGTGGTAGTTCCTCTCTCCTGTCTTTTTCCTGGATGGATCCTTCCTTCTTCTGCAGAAGCTCTTCTCTTGTAGTTTGTGGCACTGACTTTGCTCTAACACTTTCTAGTGGAGGACTGTCATAGAGAAATCATCAGAATGTCTTGCTTTTTGATCTGTTCTGTAGGGAAACTCTGTGTGAATGTAAGGAGCACTCTACATTAAATATTTCTGGCATGTGTTCTTTCTTTCTCACAAGCATGAGGAAGGCTAAGCCTATACTTTGTTGGCTTGCATTTCATCCAGGTCCTGATGTGTTGTTTTGGCACAAGTACAATCTTTGCAGAGGTGCATTTCAGCTCAGGAATTGTGACTTTTAGGTGGCTGCTTTCATCTCAGAAGGGCAAATGTCCTTGGGCTACCTCTCCGTGTGATTCATGTATTCAGGGTAGATATAAGTTCTTTACTGTGATGGTAGTGAAGCACTGGAACAGATTGCTCAGAAAGGTTGTAGATGCTCCCTCTCTGGAGGTGTTTAAGGCCAGGCTGGACAAGGCACTGAGAAACCTGATCTAGTGGGAGGTGTCCCTGCCTATGGTAGGGGGTTGTAACTAGATGATCTCTAAGGTCTCTTCCAACCCAAACAATTCTATGATTCTATGTAGACATTGAAGTGGAGGTGCAATGAAGAAGACCCCTGCTGGCCCCCACAAAGGGAGTGGGACTTTGGAGGGGGCTAAGGAGCCATCACTCTCCCCTCATCCTTCCCAGAGAGGAAAGTGCAAAGCCACGAGTGTGCCACGGTCCCTGCCAAGTGGCTTTCCTTGGAAGACACTTTTCTTTTTCCCCTGCACAGAGCCCCCAGAGGTCACCATGGAGCTGTCCCAGGAGATCATTCCCTGGGGACAGAGCGCTAAGTTCACCTGTGAGGTTCGAGGGAACCCCCAGCCTTCCGTCATGTGGCTGCGCAATGCTGTCCCCCTCTCTGCCAGCCACCGGCTCCGGCTCTCCCGCAGGGCACTGCGGCTGGTCAGCGTGGGACCTGAGGATGATGGCATCTACCAGTGCATGGCAGAGAATGAGGTTGGCAGCGCACAAGCCATGGTGCAACTACGGACAGCTCGCCCAGGTAAGAAGAACCTCTCTCCATGCTTGTGACCATTGAATTCCAGAGCCTGACACACAGGGAAAAAGCAGGGGGAGCAGGAGAAGAAAGCTGATCTTTGAGCTCCTCTTCCTCTCCTCTTCCTCTCTTCTCCTCTCCTCTCCTCTCTCACCACACTTTGAGTGCTTTTTTAACTGGAATCCCCATATCTCCCTGCAGGAACAGACAGTAATGGTTTTTCTTCTAAGTGCTGTGAGAGGCATAGAACATTTCAGTGTGGTGCTTTATCTCATGGTTTACACAGCTCTGCTGCTGAGCTTGCACTGGGAGCATAAACATAAACAATGATGCGGATGAGTTTACCTGGGGTAAGAGAGGTACCACCTTGGACCCCTCTTATCCCAGCTAAGAGGGGCTTCAGAGGGGGAGGAGGTCCCATGTGGCCAAGGCCTGTTCTCAGGCCTCAGAGAAGTGTGTTAGTTTGATAGTGGGAGAGAGAGAGAGACTGTTGCAAACACCCTTTGACTCACACATCATGAAGTGCTGTCTGGGACTTGATACCTCTAAGGTACCTGTATTGCAGTGGGTGTATAGTGCTGATCTAAGGTGCTCAAGAGGCTCACAACTGTGCCTTCACTGCTGACTGGAACAGGCATTTACCCTGCCTTGAAACCTTGTCTTTCAGGAGCTACACTGAACCCTGGACAAGATACCCATCAGAGCTCAGCTCAGCCTCCAACACCACCCCTGGATAAAGCTGGACTGCCAAAGCCTGGGACAACCCCACTAACTACATCTCCACAGTGTGGAGCCAACAGGGAGCTGGTGTCTCCAGCCGAAGCCCCCATAATCCTCAGTTCTCCCCGAACATCCAAGACAGACAGCTATGATCTGGTGTGGAGACCCCGGCCTGACAGCAGAGCTCCCATCCTCTATTATGTGGTGAAGCATCGCAAGGTATCGCTGTTTTTCCCTGCTTTCCTCTGCACCATTCCACAGGCGGGCTGGTGGCCTCACTGCATGTTTTCACACCTCATGAACAGCTGTGTTGGGGCACGGGTATCTCTCTGGTGGTGCTGATTGCTAGGACCTCAGCTGCAGCCTCAGCCTGTTGAGCTGGGATGAGTACAGGCTACAGGAGGAGGTTTGCCAAGCTGTCCAAGAAGAACCCATAATGGTCCCCATTTGCCTAAGTACACAGAAGGCATACGCAATCACATCTATTTCCAGCCTGAAGAGCTTCCTCTTACCAGCTGTGTCCTTACACAAGTAGGAACTCTTGAGGGCAGATTGCACATTGACTTGCTCTGTAATCCTGGCATAAGCCACAAAAACCCCTCTGCTCTGAAAGGCTTGGGCTGCAGGACACTGAGCAGCAACCTCACTCTGCTGAATGAATGTACCCACCCTGCCCAGCAGCACTGAAGCACCCACACTCAGTGACAGTGAGGAGCTGCCAGAGAGCTGCCATAGCCTGATAAATCCTCTGGGAAGGTCGTTATCCACTAGTTTTATTCTGGAAACTGAAAGGGATTGTACTGGTGACAAGGCACTGAGTAGCCTGATCTAGTGGGAGGTGTCCCTGTCTATGGCAGGGGGGTTGGAACTCTATGATCTTTGAGGTCCAGTCCAACCCAAACTATTCTATGATTCTGTATCTTGGCTGGTGACCACATGGTGCACTGCCTTTCTCACCCTACTTGAGCCCTAGGTTTCCTGCCCTCTGCAGTGCTTCTCAGCACCACAGGCAAAGCACAGGCAGAGATGTAGCCCAGTGGTTTCTCGAAATAGCAAGGAACTGTTTATGTCGAAGTTCTGATTTTGAGGTGTAGACCATCTCTTCCCACTGTGCTGTGGTTAAGTGGGGAAAAAAGTGAGCCTGAATTTATCTGCTTGCTGCTTGTATTTCTTTTTAGGAGGCAGGGAGTTGCAGGAGAGAGGCTGGCTTTGGGGTTTGAGCACATTCCAGATCTGGCATGTTTTGGATTCCCAGCCCACTGCAAGGCACCGTTTTCAATTATATGTGAATATATATATATATCTGTTTTCCTGGTATTGCTTGATTTTGTGACAATATGGTATAATAGGAGGCTGTTATAATTCCTGCACATCCTTGATTTCTTTCTAAAAATTTAAGCTGCGGGTTTCAACCAACTACCTCTTTAAAGAGCCCTCTAAAACAAAGGCAAAGATGCCAACACATGAACACAATAGGGCAAGCTTAAATAAAAACCAGAAAATGCCAAAGGCCTCACCAGAGTATTGGCTCTGGTTGTCTGCCAAGAAGAGATTTGTCCCCCGATGGTGTATCATGTAACTGCCAGTTCTGCATGCAGTCTTAACTTGCAGACTGAAGTTTGTCCATATTTTATTTGTTTTTCAGCACTTCACCTGGAAGGGGCTGCAGGGCAGTGGGGGTCACCATGGGTCACTGCATTTTGCAGTAGTATGTTTTCAGTGTAGTCCAAATTCTCAGCTGGAGACTCTTGGGATGCTTAAGGATTGTGTGGGAAGGAATTAGTCCCAATAACCAATAACCCTTAAACTTGTTTAGAAAGAGCCTCTTTCTATCAGGAATCCTTGGGATCAAGTTATATAATGATTTGGTTTTAACTTCTCTGACTGGAAAAGCATGTGTGTGGAGAGGGAAAGAATCAATTCAGCAACAAAAGAAAAGGCTCTTTGTGTGAAAGATGGCAATAAGGGAAGTAAAACAGTCTACTAACAGGAGGCTTATATTTGTGCTGGGCAAGGGTCTGCTTCTCGTCTGGAAAATATCTGAGGATGTCTCTTTTTTTTTTTTCCCCCTGCTCTAACACTGCCCCCAAAATATCAGCAGCCTGCAAACAGTCAGATGCGACACAGCCATTATCTTTGTTCCTTAAGAATTTCTCTTTTTCTCTCCTGGATATTAGCAGTCTTTAGGGCTCCCCACCCTGGCCTCACAACTGGGCAGGCTTGGGAATAAAAATAAAACGAGGCAGGCATTAATCAGTCAGTGTCAAACGCCTGGAGAAGATGAATGATACAGCAGAGTCTTGGCATTTCCGTTTTGTTGCGTTGCCTGCATTGCTAATGCTCCTTTTGGCACTGGGTCACTTCAGTGTGCTGCCTGTTTGCCTGCAAAAATATTATCCTTGCAGCTGAGGAGAAGGAGGAAGGTCCCACCTGCCCTCCCCCTCCACACATCAGGGCATCACTGAAAAACAGACTGTGTTTCCAAGCCTTTCTAGGGGTTATGGCCATACACTGTCTCTTTCCTGCAGAAACCAGTGCTCAACCAGTCCATGTTCCTCGTTTCAGCCAGAAAGTGACAGTGGTGAGGCTGGATAAAACCAGATAAAAAGCTGTTAAGTCAAACAATTTATGTCCAGATGGCCAAGGTGATGTCTGGGTACCTCATCCTATGGTAGTGGCCAGCATAGAATCATAGAATAGTTCGGGTTGGAAGGGATCTTAAAGATCATCAAGTTCCAACCACCCTGCCATAGGCAGGGACACCTCCCATTAGATCAGGCTGCTCAGTGCCTTATCAAGCATCTCAATAAGCAGCTCTACAGCTGAACTGCAGGAGAAATTTGGCTCCAAAAGCAGCTTGAGTCTCTGGCTAATGATGCCTCTGCTGAGCATGCCTGCACCAGAGTTTTATGGGTATTGAGGGAACCTCTGGAGTGAAGAAAACATCACCCTGGTCCTCGGGGACTTGTCCATTTTATTCTTGAGTCCTTCAGGTTTCCAAAACCAGGTTGGAAACATCTAACACCTTCACAGGCAGGGAAGGTAGCCCTTGTTGATAAACAACCTGTCATGAAAGTTTCTGAGCTCAGAGCAGCCAAGAAGTCTAACCTGCCCCCAGCTTTGCAATTCCTGTGTTGGTCTCTCAGCAGGTCACCAACGCCTCGGACAGCTGGGCAGTGAGGGATGTCCCAGCCTCCCAGCACCGCCTGACCCTCACCAGGCTGGACCCTGGGAGCCTCTATGAGGTGGAGATGGCCGCTCACAACTGTGCTGGCGAGGGACAGACAGCCATGGTGACCTTCCGGACTGGTAAAGGTTAAACCTTCCCCTGGTTAAACCTTCTCCCTTCTTAGGTCAGGGGAGGGCCCCTGACTTCCTGCCCCAGTGCTGAGGCACAGAGATCATCCCTAGGGACAGGGACAGCGGTGCCCTTTGTGCTCTGGAAACCCATCTGTCCTGAGCTTAGAGTGAGTCTGTCAGGAGAGAAAGTGGAGAGTGGAACTGAAATGGGATGGGGAAAATCGGGACTTCCCCTCCACCTGGATTTGAGTCTCTTCCTCCTTTGGTATCTCAGCTGGACACCTGTAGAACTGTGGAAGATAGATCTGGCAAGGATGTTGAGAAGTCATTTAATCCATCCTCTGCCTGGAGACAGGATCAGCCTCTGGGAGTTTTTCCCAAAAGTATGTGTTTAATCTGTCCAGGACAGCTTGTCCTTCACTAAAGGGAACTCTGGGCCTTCCCACACAATCTGCTTGGTGCTGATCTGGTTTTGCTCCTGAAGGAATGTTTCAAATGTGTCTACTAAGCCCTTCTGTCCCCTGGCTGCTTTTCTTGTCTCCATCAGGTGTGGGAAATGACATTCCCTTTGTAGCAACATTCCCGATGCTCACATCTCCCCTCCGGCTCCCCTCTTGTGATAATTACTACCTTCTCAGACAGAAATCTAACTACATTTCAAGAAAACCAATTAAAAGTTTTAGAAAATTAAATATGAGGAGAACTTATTAACAGTTTAACAAACGTGTTCCTTCAGCTTTAGCTACTGCCTGCAGGTTGAGTGCTTTGAAACCCCTAGGGCTATTTGAATCCACAAAGTACTTTCTTGGCAACCTGGTTGGGAATACTTTCTTTGCTCACCCCAGCAAGAATTAATTCTGAGCCACATCTTCATGTTACTAATGTCACCTCTCCCTTCTGCACAGGCCGGCGCCCCAAACCAGAGATAGTAGCCAGCAAAGAGCAGCAAATCCAGAGGGATGATCCAGGCACCAGCACTCAGAGCAGTAACCAGTCTGACAACAGCCGCCTGTCCCGTAAGGACCTTCCTGAACTGGACAAGGAGGAGGGTGGGGGGTGCTGAATCTCTTGTGGATGACAGCTGCCAGGCCACACTGGGGTTAAAGTCTCCACTAGGTAGAGAAGCATTGTCCGAAGCTGGATGTGTGGTCTCTAGCACCAGAGTAGGAGAGCTCTTTCTCAGACCTGCTGCTGCACTTGGCAGACAGTTGATCTCAGGAGAATCAGACTGTTCCCTCTGCCTGTCCCCACCATCAGTGCAAGGACTTGCCAAAACTCTGTCTCTTGCTGAATTTCACACGGGGGGGCTCCTAAAGTCCTGCCATGGAATCTGTAGATATGTAGTGACAGAGCCAACAAGTGGTTGTGTACCAGTGGGTGCTGGGGAAAGGCACAGGGGAAAGGGCATCTTCCTTTCTCAGCCAGGCCCTCAGGGCACTTAGTGCCCATTCTAGGAGTGCAGGGTGCTCAATTTGGATATTTTGTTGCCCTGGGGAAACATCAGTTCCTGCCTGGTTAATCCAATTAATTTGTTTCCCACCTTGTGTCTGCAATTACCATTATTCACCAGTGCCATTATCCTTTCTGTGAAGTCCCCTCCGTCAGTCCCTCACACTCATACGTGTGCTGCCTTTTATCTCCACAGCTCAGTTAATCTCTCCCTCCCGTTTTCTGATTGTTTTCATATCAAATTACATTTCTACAGTTCAGAACTTTTCCCTATTTCCTCCTCAGCTGGTTCTTCTTAGTCTCCCCTGTTTTCATCTCCTAAATTCATCTGTCCCCATGCTCACGTCTTCCACATCAGCCAGGCATCCACATCTCACTTAACTCTGGGATACAGGATACTCCAGATAGGGCAAGAGGAATGTAGTTCATGTCCTGATGTCCTTCTGTGCCCCTTTAGCTCCAGAGGCACCAGACCGTCCAACCATCTCCATGGCATCAGAGACATCCGTGTATGTGACCTGGATCCCCCGTGGGAATGGTGGGTTCCCCATCCAGTCATTCCGTGTGGAATACAAGAAACTGAAGAAGTCAGGAGACTGGGTCCTGGCCACCAGTGACATTCCTCCCTCTCGCCTCTCTGTGGAAATCCCAGGCCTGGAGAAAGGTAGGCAGGTGTTCTCCTCCCTGCTTCCTGGAGGTCTGTAGGAAGGCTGTGCAGTCCCTGTAGGGTAGTTAGCCATCTGTCATGTCATGCTTAGCCCTGGTCTATGCGAGCAAAACAAAGCCTCCCCAGCTCCAGCCTTAGATGCATGGGGAAATGCTGCAGATCCAATTTCTCCAGCTGCAAAGACCAGCATAGATTTGACCTCCCTGAGGGAGGCTTTTGCATGCTTTTCTGTATTACAGGATGTAGTTAGTAAAGGCATTTGGTTTTGCCATTTACTAGACAGGACAGAACTTTCCTTAGCCACAGGCAAGAAGGATGAGTGTGCAATTCCCATTACTTCATGTGAGAAAAGATGGAATCATTGAGCTGGACAGCTTGAAAGGGCAATATATCTCCTCCAATTTAAAGACTACTAAAACAACATTCGAGTAGAAGTTACTTTGGCTTTAAGCTTTTAAGTGATCTTTATGTACTTAGTTTCCATATAGTAGAGGAATAACTCCTGCTTTTACCTGCTTTTGGCTCAGGACATCCTACCCACACACTGACTGCTACCTGATCCCTAGACCATCCAGACAGGAATTAGGGAAGGCAAATAAAGGCAGGCTCCATTTACCATGTGTCTGAAATCTGGCCACTCAGTGTTTGTGCTTAGATAAAAAACTTTCTGCAGGTTCTCTGCTTCTGGAGAAGCTGTAGTCCCTCTCTGCTGTCAGGCCTGTGCTAGCGGTAGTAGTCTGGAAAGACTCTCCAACCTCTGCAATTATTTTATTTCCCATTTTACCCCCAGGCATATCCTATAAATTTCGTGTCCGGGCACTGAACATCCTGGGGGAGAGCGAGCCCAGTGCAGCATCTCGGCCATACATCGTGTCTGGGTACAGCAACCGAGTCTATGAGCGCCCTGTGGCTGGGCCATACATCACCTTCACAGATGCCATCAATGAGACCACCATCATGCTGAAGTGGATGGTAAGGTTTGTAGGGGTGGAGGTCTCTCAGAGTGCAGGAGGCAGGTGTGTGGGTGCTACTTGTCTGGATAGCACATCTTCCAGATCACCACACAGGAGCCTGTCACTAGTACAAATGCATCTGAGATCCAACAACACCCTCCAGCAAATGGGGATTGGGCTTTTGGTACACATAGAAGTGGGGGAAGTCAGAAAGTCTGGGAATCGGAATCATAGAATAATAGAATCACAGGGTTGGAAGGACCTTCAAAGGCCATCTAGTCCACTCCTCTGCAGTGAGCAGGGACATCCAGATCAGCTGCTCAGAGCCTCATCAAGCCTGGCTGCATGTCCCCAGGGATGGGGTCTCCATCACCTCTCTGGGCAACCTTTTCCAGTGCCTCACCACCCTCATGGTGAAAAACTTCTTCCCAGTGTCTGACTTAAACTTATCCTGCTCTAGTTTAAAACCATTGCCCCTCATCCTGTTGCTACATGCCCTGGCAAATGGTCCTTCCACAGCTTTCTTCTAGGCCTCTTCAGGTACTGGAAGGCCACTATGAGGTCTCCCTAGAGCTTTCTCTTCTCCAGGCTGAACAGCCTCAGCTCTCTCAACCT
>VZTY01024283.1:155557-254076 GCA_013400935.1 Turnix velox | reverse complement strand
GTGTGATATTTTCCACCGTCTAGTCACTAGGGACTTCACCTGACTGCCATGATTTCTCAAATACCATGGAGACTGGCTTAGCAACTACATCAGCCAATTCCCTAAGGACTCTGGGATGTGTCTCATCAGGTGCCATGGACTTGTGAGCAGTCAGGTTCCTCAGGTGGTTGAAAACCTTGTCTTTACTCACAGGAGGGGGGACTTTTCCCCCCTGATGTCCATCTAGTGTTCCTTAAAGCCATTTTCCTCTGAATCCATCATTGTACCCAGGAGACATTTCAGCAGATAACCTCAGGGTCTTGACCATTTTGTTCAGCAGGCACAGTTCAACAGTACCCAGAGCTGCTTGCTCTCCTGCCCAAATTCCTGGAATACATTAGCACCTCCTTCTATCCCAGTAGTTTCCAGCAGGTGTGCCCTTCAGTCTCACTTGCTGGGCAGCAGTCCTAAGTGCTGATAATGATTCACACTGCCTACCTCAGAGGCTTTTTAGAAGTAGACAGGATCTTTCAGATCACAAGCCCAGATCCAAGTGTTTGCAACAGTTTTATCCAGAGGGATGCCTTGCCCTCTTCTCTTCTGACTGCTTCTAGATAGGACTTGCTGAAGGGCAAGAGGGGCACTGCTGCTCAATTAAACACAAATGGTGGCTGATAACATCCTGGGTGAAGGACAGCAAGAATACATGGACCTGGGACAGTAGTGCCCTGCGTGGGAGAGGAACAGAGCTGTCTTCAGAAATACAAGACTCCTGCAGTCACTGGTTTATGGCAATATGCAGTTTGTTGGGAAACCTACTGAAATCAAGTTCAAGGTGCACCTCTCCTTGCTCAGATGAGTCACCTTTGCACAGACACCTCTGCTAATTTCCTCTCTCCCTCTCATTCTCCACAGTATATCCCAGCCAGCAACAACAACACTCCTATCCATGGTTTTTACATCTACTACCGCCCCACTGACAGTGACAATGACAGTGACTACAAGAAGGACGTAGTGGAAGGTAGGAGATGCTGAAAAGACTGTTTCCACCTGTTGGTTCCTCTTGGAGTAGTACACAGCCTGAAGGTGGCTGCTGTTGCTGTCCCAGCCTGCTTCACTCAGCAAAGCTGGACCAGCTGCATGGTGGTCAAAAGAAGCTAATGGCATCTTGTGTGTGTGTTTTCTCTCCTCAGGAGACCGGTACTGGCACTCCATCAGCCACCTACAGCCAGAGACCTCCTATGACATTAAGATGCAGTGCTTCAATGAGGGTGGCGAAAGCGAGTTCAGCAACGTGATGATCTGTGAAACCAAAGGTAACCAGCTTCACAGGGCACTCCTGGGAGTGCAGCCAGCTGCCTTCCTGGCCTGCAGCTGTCAGAGCATGGCTAGGCAGGGACCATCCCTGCCTTACTGTGCGTCATCCAAGCTCAGGCAAGGAGATGGAGGCAGCACTGGGGAGCAGAGTGATATGGGTTTATTGGTGCTGTTGGCCAGGTTGTGTATGTACCCACACCACTACACAGTTCGCCATGACCATTTCCCTCAGAGTAGCTGTTTTGCTAAGCATCACACAGATAGTGACAGCAAGTAGGAGGGCTGACTTTTCCCTTGCTGTGAACTCTTGTGTTTGGTTGTAAGCAGTTGCCTTCCAGGCAGCTGCACTGTCATGACAGAAATGGCAGCATTAAATTCATGTTTTGAAAAAGCTATTTTCCCCTTTGCTTTAGCAACCTGAGAGCCTGGCAGATGTGTAAGCCAAGCACAGAGGACTTGCAATATGCATCAGTCTAGGAAATCTTTATCATCCAGGAGCGTTTCTTTAAAGCCACCATAAAACTCTGTCCGCTCCCCAGCAGCATAGGCATCCCTGAAGCAGGCTGCTATTCCATCTGCCATGTCTGTGTCTAATGCTCCTATTCTCTCTTCCCTTTGCAGCTCGGAAGTCTCTTGGTCTGCCAGGTCGTCTTCCACCTTCTACAGTGTCCCCCCAGCAGCATCCCCCGCTCAGTGGTGGGCACAGTGGCCTGGGGGCAGGAGCCATGGTGGCCCGTTCCAGCGACTTGCCATACTTGATTGTAGGTGTTGTGCTGGGCTCTATTGTGCTCCTCATTGTGGCATTCATCCCCTTCTGCCTGTGGAGAGCCTGGTCTAAGCAAAGTAAGTGTTTTTTCCTGAGGGCTGATTTACAAGGTGTGCTCTGTTGGTTAGATCTGACCCTGGGTGCAGCTGGGTCAAACACTCAAAGTGTGAGGGCAGCACATTCTGAGAGGGTGGGCAGAGGGGAAATCCCAAATGTCCTGTGAAACCCTATAAAGACAAAGGCCACTGTTTGTCACTTGTTCCATTTACCTTGTTGAGATGGAGCTCTGGGACTAGAACAGGAGGAAAGGCACATTACCTTTGCCCTCATAAAGAGTCCCTTTCCACCATCTGTTTCCAAGGCTGCTTTGAATGCCAAAATAGCTGCCTCATAAGACATCCTAACACTATGCCTGCTGGCAGATCCCTGCAAGAAGCTTAGCTTTGCCTCTGCTTTTGGCCTCAGACTTCCTTTTTCTTTCATCTGCAGAGCAAACCATTGACATGGGCTTCCCAGGAGCTGGGCTTCTAGTATCATCCTGCCAGTACACCATGGTGCCTCTGAGGGGCATCTCTGCTTCTCGTGCCAATGGACATCCCTATGTGACTGGGCAGCCCTACACTAACAGAGCCCATCTGAATGGCATCTGCCCTTCTGCGGGACTGGGCTATGCCAGCACCAAGCCTCGAGATTACAGGCCTGATGAAGTGCCACAGGTATGTCCACATCTGCCATTAACAGTCAGTTTGGCATGAGCTGGAGGCCACAGTTGAAGGTCAGAAATGGCTGGCATCCATTGCAGTACATAAAAATGGCAAGACTGGCTGCTTCTTAAAAGAGGTCTGGCCTTTATAGACTGTCTCCAAAATATTGGTGAAGTGATGGTTTTTGAGGTGATGGTTCTAAGTATGGAGGAGGCAGTGAGCAAATGCTCCTATGGGAAAGGTTCCTCTTTCTTCTGAGCAAAGCCCACAGGGTCTGACACTATTGAGCACTCTGTGTGCAAATAGTAACACAGGGCAAGGCAGAGCCTCAGCTGAGACTGAACTGGTTGTCACCCCCCCGTGATTCAGCAGTAAGCACCAAGTGATCTCTTCAGTGCTTAGGTCTACTCTGTCCTTCATAGTGAAAGTTTCATCTTTCCCTGCCATCTGTCATAAGAGCTTCACCAGTCTGCCCCATGGCTCTGGCTCCCAGATCAACACCCATCTCTTAATGCTGCTTTGTGGAATTCCTCTTCTTAGAAACCCTTCTCTCTCCTTGCAGTCACACGAGGAGACCAACGCCTTGCTGCAGGCAAGAGTGCTGCAAAATGGGACTGCCCAGCAGGACTATCAGCCCTCCAGGTTAGCCCTGTCTTATGGAAGGGGAGGGTGGAAGTTTCCCATGGGGCCCAGAAGGTTCCCAAAAGCTCACCCTCAGCATGCTCCAGATCTGTCCCAGTTTGCTTGGGAAATAAATCCATGCTCCAGCACTAGGTCTTGTTTCTCAAAGTTATTTTTGTACAGCTTGTGCCTCTTACGGGTTCCTGAGGGAGGGATAATTTAGTTCTGGAGTTGACCAAGACCTACTTCCCCTGCGCCCCTTTTCATCCCCGTGCTCCTAAGTTTGCAACTGAAAAGTAAGGATGAGAGACACTGACATCTGTGACTGAATGCTGATAAACAGCCGCCCCAGAATCTGACCTGGGTCCGCCTGCAGGTGCTTTGTGTCTCACTGTCCAGATGTCATTATTCCCATTGTTCCTCAGGAGGCACTACTCCTCTCAGCTCCTGCAGTACTTACTAGACTTTTGAGTCCTGATACCAGGTCCTATCACTTAATTTCCATCCCACTGCTACACCCTAATTTCCGCTCTTTCCCTCATTCAGGAGTGCTCTATGTCATTGTATAGGTGTAGCTGGCTGAGTTGTTACTTAAGTCTTACCTTTCAAGGATCTATTAATAGTGCTAAGCCTCTTTGTCTGCCTCCCCAGATTGCCCAACTCAAGAACAGAAGACAGCTCTTTCCTTTACAGTCTCCCAGATGATTCCACTCATCAGCTTCTTCAGCCACAAGAAGACTGTCCTCACCTTCAAGAGCACTTTATTGGCCTCCATCATCCAGTGATGGGCAATACAGTAGATGCACGACGAGATCCTCTGTTCCACCAAGGTCGGTGGTCTGGAAAACTTCATGCTTCCTTCATTGCATCATTTTAGACTGATCTTGAAGGGAAACATCACTGTGAAATCTTTCCGATGGCTCTGTTCATGCTTGCTTCTGCCATGCATGCAGGGACAGTTTTAACACTGCACAGAACAATAGTCAGTTGGTAGCTGTAAATTGCTTCATGCAGTTTTAGAGGACACATTTCTCCAAAAGCTTGAACTCTGTGCTGCTGGAAGGGCACACACCCACTTCCAATTCAAGAGATGCTGTCCTTTGCTTAATCCTACTTAATTTTGCATTTTCCAAACTGCCAGTAAAACAACAAGGCCCCTCAAAAATTACATGAGTGATTTTGCTCTATCTCTGTAGCGTGGATCAAACTTCCTGTGTGCAAGTGTAGGATCAAATTCCCATGTAGGATCAAGAACCCAAAGTGAACTGTTGACTGGATGCCTACCACAGTATCTCTCCTTTCTTTATCCATTCTAATTGTTTCTTGCTTCTTTCTCTTTCAGGAAGCCCTTGCTGCCTAGGCCTAGTGCCAGTTGAAGAGGTAGAAAGACTGGATTGCTGCCAGTCCAGAGGAGATCTCCATCCCCAGAATCCAGCAATTACATCTTTGAGTCAGGACCTACCAAGACATCTGAACAGCAGCCCGCCACCACTGAGACCCTTGGAGACTCATTCTCCCACCAGCTAGGGACAAAGCTGCCTTTTGCAAAAGACTTATTCTAAAGAGAGAAAGAGAATGAGTATTTATTTTTGTATAACACCCCTATTTATATATTTATGCACTTGTATATAGATGTATATGTGCCTTTTATAATGCTATGGAGACAGAAGGCATCCTCAGCAAGTTCACAGGAGGGCCCAAGCAACAAGGCAGCAGCTACCTGTTACATTGAGCTGAGATTCAAAGAACAGTTCAAGAAATGTCGCAGGATGTGGGTTCAGAGCTGCCATCACCAAGATCTGGCTCAGTGACAGCTTTGTGGATGATAACGCTGCCGAAAAGGTCCTTTCCTCTCTCCCACAGGAGGGTTTGTCCCGGGAATACACTCCTGTGAATGGACTGGAGTCACACACTCTGCCTAATCAACTTAAACAGCCCTTCACGTACACGCCATCTGCAGCCGCGTATCTGTAAAGACAAACCCACGCTTTAACATCCTCAATAAAGGCTTTTTAGTCTTGTCTGTGGTGGCAGTGTGACAAATCCTCTCACAGAAGGAATCTACTCTTCTTTACTCACAGTCATACAACAAGCAGGACACCTGGGGAAATGGGACATTTTCCTACAGTTCCAATTTTCCAGAAAGCTACCACCATGAAACTTCTTAATGCTGAGCTCAGGAGAGGAGGGACAGGTGCTAACTGTGCCAGTTATGGGAGATAGAACTTCTAGTGAGCAGCACAATTAGAGGAACTTTTCCTTTATCTCCAAGGACAGCTGCATGAGCTTGATGGTGGGAGAAGGCAGACAGAGACCAAATCTCTGCAAATTTTGTTTTCTTATCCCCCACCCTGCAGCCTGTGGTTTTTCAGCATCTAGGTCTGGAGTTAAGGGTGGGTTTTTTTCCCTTTAACAGAACAGGAGATGCTGAACATCTTCATAGGGACCTGTTGAAAAGTCAGCCTGCACTTGTTCCATTTGCTCAGTTGGGCTGAACAAGTATTATTTGGCCTAGATGGGGTCTAGTTGGATCCTGGCTGAGTGTACTCAGCAGAGAGACAAAGAGCAGTAGCAAAAGAGAGGGAGTGGGGAGATGGAGCAAGAACAGCTGCAGTTTGTTCAATCTATTTAATTAAAAATTAGCAAAACCCCTCAAATCTCCCCATATACCCTCAGAAACTGGAAGAAAACACAACATAATCCCTCTGTGGGTGAAGGAAGTTACCACATTAAGCCAGGGTAAAGACAGTAAATGATCATCCGCTGTTGCCATACCAAATGCCTGAGGCACAAAAGAATAAAACCTGGAAACATATAGAGCCTGGGCTCTCCCGCCCTCTGTTTAGGCAGGTGCAAGCCAGTGGAGTGACAGGTCGACTGTGCACTTGCTGTATCCTCCTGCCAGGCAAATGCCATGTAATTTCAAACTTGGTGTTAATACCAACTACACTGCAGTGCACAGAGGCAAGCAGGGAAATATTTGATTGACTCTGTAACCACCTGTGCACTTTAGGCCCTGAGTACAAAGGTTTCTTTGCTTCCTCCAGAAGAGTGGCACTTCCCTTGACCGATTATCTTAGTTATCAGAGATTGTAGGATGTTCAGTAACAGACTTCAGCCTTAAGGCTGTTTTCTTCAGCAATTTTTGGGAGCACAGGTACTGAAGCTGTATTCACTCACATGACATTCATGCCCAGACTTCAGCAGCCACTTGTTTGAGAAACACACATGCACACATTGGCATCTGTCCCACAGAGGGCATCTGTTCAGTGCAAATCTCTGCGATGGACTGATAACAACATTTACTAGTTGTATTTGCACTCTTTAATTCTATATTTGTCACTGCAGTCATATGGTGATAGGGAAAACAAATACAACCTTTTACAACTAAAACCCTCTATAGCCAAAGCAAATAATTTCACACTTGCAGGTGTGGCTACTGCCATGGTGAGCCGTGTCCTTCTCTAAGGGAGTCATGGACTGCTAGTTCCCACTTTTGGCACAAGAACAGGGAAGGATTCAGCTGATGTTTCGAAGTCCTGTGGTGATGAAGGTTGCAGAGAGAGGCACTCGTCTTTTCTTCTAAGGAGAATAAGTTCTTCTCTTAAACACCCATCTTTTCTGCGTAGAAGATTGATTTCTTCTCTTAGGAGGGCTGTGTCATGAGCCATGTGCTTGAGCCGTGACTCCAGCCTGACCTTCTCCTTGATGTCAGTAGTTCGAGTGCCCTGAAACTCTGCTCCCTGTAAGGAGAAGAAAAAAATAGCTCCTATAAAACACAGGAGAATGAAGGGTGGGAATTTATTTAAAGTGAGAAAGCAAAGCTTTCTTTCTAAGAAGCAGGACACCCTCATGACTTCATTCCTCAGTCAGAACTACATGGAAGTCAGAGTGAGGGACCATGAACTTAAGACTGTCACAGGTAGCAGCCTTAATCCCTAAAAAAAAGGCAAAGAAATGCCTTAATTAATTTCAGAAACAATTTCAGTGTTTCCATTTAACAAAGGAATAATGCTGACTTGCTGCAAAGCATTTTTTAATTAGAATTAAGAACATTTTGTTTCAATATTAGAAAGCAGCTAAGTAAGAAAGGTGAGTAAGAAAGTAGAGGGTGAGGTATAGCCTACTTCAGGATCAGCTCATTCATCTCCATTTCTACAAGACCTGCAGCAGCCATTCAGACAGTGCCATGAGGCAGTATCAGCTCAAACTGCAGAACAGGATGGGAAACCAGAATGCTGGTGAGGGCCAGATGATCCCTTACGCATTTCTGCAGTCCCAAATCTGCATGTAGTGTAACAGCTAAAAGGCTTACCAGGTCATTTTTTAGTGAAGCCAGCTTAGCTTCAAGCTGCTGCTTTTCAAGGCAAAACTGGTTCAGATGCTTCAGTTTGCTGGTGTTTTCCTTTGTCAGCTGCATTAGCCTTTGCCGTAGCTGTAAGATTCTTTCCTAGAAAGGTTAAAAATAACCTTTTTATGGTTGAGCTGGGATGAGATAGGACAAAAAGTGTGAAGTGGGGAAGAAGCACTATGCATAGTCAAAGTATCACACATGGGAGGTCGATGACAGACTGATCCTGCATACATCCAATGCTAACTTTAGTGCAATCTGGCAATCTGGTGTTGTTCTACTTTTTTATTTTTTAATATTGGAAATATTAATAGTAGGTAAAGCAGTTAGTTAGGCAAAAGTATGGGTGAGAGAAAGTCATTAGGAACACAGAGCTTTGTATGTGCCCTTCTGTAAAGACAGCACAGGCACACTGCCAGCTTGCACCACAGTAGCTGAGCCTTGGCCCCTCCAGAGAGAAAGTGCACAGACAAACTTCCCAGGCATGAGCCTGGGCTGCCCTCTACTCAAACCCCTTGTCATCAAAGTCTATGGGAGGAGATAGTAGATGGCAAATGTCAGCTGAAAACCAAAGGAATAAGTGCTTATAGGGACTGAAAAAAAAAAGTATCATCAACTACCTCCATGACAAATAGGATGTGTGTCAGCAACATCAGCTGAGGTGGGAATGATAATGGGAAATAGAAGTTAGACATTAAGATTTATTAATAACAAGTGAAAAGAAACAAACATAAACATGTTAATGAAAGATAGCTATTCAGCTATATGGAAATGTAGCCTTATAGATCATCATAACATTAAAGTTTTCCTCCCTTTCCTGCTCCTTACCTCCCACTCTTTGATCTCCTGGGACTGCTCATATTCTTTCTCCATTATTTGCACTTTCAGCTCTTCCACACGTATGTTAACAGAGTGTGCTTGAACCGCTTCAAAATCAACCAGACGGCCAAACTTCTTCATCATTAGATGGTTGCATTTCTCTTCCAGTCCTAACAGAAGGGGCACAGCACAAATGGCAGCATTGCCTTTCACTGGTTAGAAAGAACTTCTGCCTTACCCCCAGCTTTTTGGCATTTGCTCTGTAATAAATAATTCACAGAAAACTACACAGATCTCACAACTGAGCATTACTGTCTGTCCTTGCCCATGACCTGCATGGTCACTAAGAACTCTCAGGCTGCTTCTAGTAAGCTGCTTCCACTCCAAAGGCTGTGCAGGGCCTCCACAGCTTTGGTAGTGCTAGACACATCTTTGGGTTTCGTCCCTGGGAAAGTAAATGTTTCAAATAGGGCTCTTTCATTCTTCTCATGTCACATGGAGGAAGCTGCCAAAAAAGCTTATGTAGCATTGGGGAAAGTACTTTTTTCTAGAAGTTCTGGTTTACAGCCAGAAATAGCAATTGTGTGTCCTGACTTCCACTGTCTCATCTCAGTCAACTCTCCTTGTGCTAAGCTTCCCCTAATTAATGACTCTGTAGTGCTGGAGAACTACCAGTACTTTACCAAAACAGTCCACTACATCTGCTTTTTCTGTTTTATTTTCTGTAGGAACCAGCTGTGACATCTGAGTGAGCGAAGAGAACAGACATCTGGCGAGTTACCCACAACCAGTGAGGGGGACTGAATGAGCATCAATATGCTGTGATATTCAGAGTCTCTGTTACTCACGGCGAATCTCTATCTTCATCTCCTTCTTGTCCTGGACAAGCTGCTTATGTTGCTCCTGGGCATTCTTATAGATCTCTCTTTGCATTATCTTTTCATTATGTAGGTCCACAATTCTCTTCTGCAGGTACTCTAATGTCTGGCTGGGAAATACCAAAGCCTGGGAGAAGTCACTGGGCATCTCCTCATTAACCAAGTACTCCACCTACAAGAAACAGCTATAAGCAAAGCTGATTTTAGTGACTAAGAGCAAGTGTTTTGGGCCTGGGAATCACCACCACTCAAAAAAGCCCAAAGACTACTTAGGGTTGCAATGACTGCCTACTCATGAAGCAGTCAACTCTTCAATGGCACCTAGAACAAAGAAGGAATAAGAAATTCCCTGTCAAAAGTAATTTTGAATTATGTGGGAACTGCAGGGTTGTATAGTCAGGCCTTAAACTCTTCTGTCTATTATCAAACTTGCTTGCTTGCTTCAGAGATATATACACCAGAACAGGCAGAGGTTGATCTTCTCTCTCTGAGGATAAGATTCAGCCTGGAGGAAATAACAGTATTGTCTTGTTTTCCTCTTTGTTTTCTGCTTATCATCCCTGTGCTAACAGCTGCGTAAATGAATGCACTGTGTTCAATCCAACATTATTGAGTTGAGCAAAACCTGCGTTAGTTTCAATAGTTTGGGGGCTTTTTTGGTTTGTTTTTGGGGAAATTTTTTTCACAGGAGAATATCAGTAGGTATGGACCTGAAGGAAAATCCTATGCCAAACTTATGAAACACTTGGAAGACTGAGCACATTTCAGCAATGGCCCAACCTGAACGTCCTTAACTCTTTTCTGTCAGTACAGGAGAAGGAAAAAAAAAACTATAGGAAATAGCAGCATGAAGTTCAATTAATGGCACTTCACTCCCAGGAGACTATGATGAATCATGAACTAAGGGCCCCACAGAACAGTAACACCATTGTTTAGCAGTATATAGGCCACTCTTTACCTGCACATGTACATCTTGAATTACCTGATTGAGTTTCAAAGGAACAACTACATATAGCTCATTTATTTTCTGCTGCTTTTCCCACTGAAAGGTCTCCATTTCCCTCTCTGCAGTGCTCAGACTGGTTTCCACTATTTTTGCCTGCAGAAAGACAAATTTTGGACAAATAAAAATCCAATACTACTTAAGTACATAAGGCAGCAAGGTTCTGTGTTAGAGTTCCTGACCTAAAGGGAAAGAAGTACATTAAAAAAGTTCTTTTTTTAAAGTATCATGATAGATGAGTTTCCTAGGCAAACACAAGTATATTCTACTTATTCAAGCAAGAGTCTACCCTCCATACCTCTGTACACATATCCACTCATAAATGTCTCCTTAATACAGAAGTCCCGTATGTATCAAGAAACAGCTGCTTTGTTTAGTGTCTAAATCACTTCTAGATCTACCAAGCCTGCAAGATATTTTTTATTGTGTATTGCCTGCAAATGCTTATTGATTCTGCATGAGAAAGAAACAATTCAGACTCAAATGTCAAACCCCAGGGTGAATATGTGGCAGCTGGCACTTTGGGAAGCCTTTAAAAACTAAACAAAAAAATGCTGTAAGTTAAGCATATTTGATGGAACATTTTTGAGACACAATAAAAGCAAGATTTGCCTAATGTTATTTTGGCAGAACTCTCTCTCTATCCTGGATAACCCTTCAAATTTAGATACTTTTGAATTAATATGAATCAAATGTCCTGAGTTCAAAAAAATGTAAAAGGAAAACTAGCACCAGTTCAGCAACTGCTATGGTAAAAAGCAAAATAAAAGAACTAAATCCAAAAGAAACAGATGGAAGAATGTCCTTTTTATGCATTTATTTTAACCTGCATTTTTAGTAGGCTGAGTATACTTCAGTCACTCCATACCCATGTATGCGCACAGAATATGGGACAGGCTACACCAGCTGCTTTATCTGAACCAGAGAATCCCATTTCTGCTGCTGCATGATTGTCAGACAGTTGGGAAAGAACAGGACCTAAAATCTGCTTCCAGCCTCACAGAAGCTAAGGGTGGACCTCCTTAATTTATCCTTTCAAGGAGGACAGATGACCCAGGTTGAGCTGCCACAGATCTCTCTACCCAAACTGAGGCTGCTCAAAGACCCAAGACTTTGGTTTGAAATCTTATTCAAAATCACTAGCACAGAACTATCACTGTGATGGAGCTAGATGATGCTTGCTGAGAAGAAAACAGTTTGGTACCTTTTTGGCCAAGGCATTATATTTCTTTCTGAGGTTAGAAGCAATTTTCTTCTCTCCTGTTAAAGCTTTCTCAATGTCTAACCACTTCTGCTGGAGTTGGATGGTGTTTTGGAAAAGCGCCTCATTGCAGTCTGAGAAAAAAAGAGTCAAAGAATATCTTAGTTTCATTACAGCTGTGCTACAGTTATAGGCTTGAGCTAGTAGCTTCTTCTACTCTGCACACTGCCCAGTATTCCCCATAATGAAACCATGCTCTTGGTTCCTACAGCTCTCTCAAAATTAAACCACATGGGCCACATTCCTCCATGAAGGGGTGAATGTCTTGGTTGGCTCATTTTCTTTTCATTCAATCAAGACAATACAAGGAAGAAATGCAAATTTCTATCTAGCACAGTGTTTCTGGTTGTACTAATCAAGTGCATAATTATGCCCAAATCAGTGGGCATAATAAAAAAAAGAATCCAATAAAGCAAATCAAATGACACATAAGGAGACAAATATGAAACAGGTAATGCAACATGTAATTGCCCTATAAAATTAGTAATTTGGACTTCCTTAATAAAAAGTAAAGATCTTAATTTCTTCCCATTTCATTGAAAAAGGAGATGAATTAGGAGCTGATGAAAAATTCAATTTTTGGAAATGACATTGCAATCCAATTTAAAAAAAATTATAAGGTAATTTGTTGGTAACTTCAAATTGAAAATGAAGCAGTGTTGCTACATGGTAAATGACATAGCACTCAAAAGTTTCTTACAATAAACCAACACCCTAAACTAGTCAAACTTATAAATACTACAATCAGGGCAGGGCAAGGAAGTGGGATGCTTAACTTTGTTGAATGAATGAGCGAAGAGGATTTTGCAAAGTAAAGCCCCTAACTTTACAGTTATACTGAAGAGAGCAGCCTAGCAACTGACAATTGCTGCATAAATCCACGAGGTGGTAACAAAGAGCTTCATTTCAGAGCATGGTTGGATCCCCTCAGAAATTCCCCGAACAGTGATGCAGTCAGGCCAGGCAGCAGGGATCCAGAGAGCAGCTACAGCCTTGCCCCACTCCTGAGAGAAGTATTTTTCTCTCCAGAAAACAGCTGTGAAATGCTGAATGGTTTTTCGCACAAAATAATTGATTCTTAGTGCTCAGCTAAGTTGGTTTTGGTTTGTTTTGTTTTTTTTTTTCCCTAACTCTTTTAATTAGGGAAACCAGTGGTTTCATTATTTTCACTGAGATTTCCTGTGGAGAAATGCTGCACTCAGGAGGGGTACACACATCTGGCCCTTAATGACATTAATATACAGTGAATAATTAAAAATTCAGTGTTTTTTTTTTAAATACACAATAGAGCTCCTAAAGCTAAATTAGTAGTCAACCCAAGAAAATGCTGGCTTACATACTCTTAGGGCAAACAATGTCACCAAAGACTTCATCTTCAGATATAGAATTTTCTTCATCAATACCCTGACTGGACTCTTCACTGTTCTCCTCTTCATTTTCATCTTCCTCATCTGGAAGAAAAGGACAGTGCAGGTGGTGGACCCACTCCAACAGATCAATGTCCTTCCTATGTTGAGGGCTCCAGAACTGGACACAATACTCCATGTGGGGCCTCAACCAGAGCTGAGCAGAGGAGCAAAATCACCTCTCTGGAAGTGCTGGTCACACTTCTCTTGATGTAGCCCAGGGTTTGGTTGGCCTTCTGGGCAGTAGTTCAGGTTGTTCAAAGCCTCATCAAGCCTGGACTTGAATGTCTCAGGCACTGGGCCTCCACCACCTTTCTGGTCAACCTGTTCTAGTGCTTCACCACCCTCATGGTGAAGAACTTCTTCCTAACATCTAATCCAACCCTGCCCTGTTCTCGTTTAAAACCATTGTCATCCTGTTTCTACATGCTCTTCCAAACAGTCCTTCCCCAGCTTTCTTTCTGGTAATATGTGAATCCAAGTATCTTGTGCATATTGTATTGATCTCAGAATTGATTTCACAGAAGGAAAAAAAAAAAGAAAAAAGGGAAGGAGAGAGGTCACTTAGCAGTACACAGACACAGGCACATTTTTGTGGCTTTTTTCAATACTGCTCCCACTATACACGTGCTAGAATTTTAAATTTTGTGGGTTTGCCATTCTACCACAAAGATTAATATGGAAGCAAAAAGCTGTCACAAGTGCTTTGCTGTTGTCTGTGCTTTTTGCTAATCATGTCCTATCTGAAATCAAAAGCCAAGTAAGAGAGGGAGCACAAGTATTTTAGCTCAGTAAGTCTGCCTATCCTTACAGTTTGAAACCAAGTCACTAAGATAAATGAAACCCTTTCATAAAATGTTTAGACTAATAGATGATTGCAAATTAGGTCTATGATCTCTCATTAGTCAATGAAGAGATTAAAGGAGAATGTCACAAATGAGGCAAACTAATCATCTATCCACAGCTCCCATCGGCACAGTACGGAAAGTAACTATTTAAAGCATTGACTCTTCTCCATAGTAATTATCAGTCCTCAATATAGACTTACAGGAAGTAAATTGCATGACCAATCATCAGACCAAATGTAGTCATGTTAGAGACTGAATGACATCATTGTTATCACTCAAGATAGCTGGCACAGAACATGGGTCAGTATATAAACAAATCTGGGTAGGTCTGATTTATGGTTTTTTTGAACTAAGTTCAGTGTTGCCTGTAACCAGGGCTCCAGTGAGAACTATGTGTAAAAAATCCAGGGGAGAAAAAGAACAATATCTCCAACCTGCTTCTCTTTCCATGACTTTTTTTTCCATGCGCTTGATTTTCTTCTTCAGAACTTTGGTCAGAAAATGGGCAAACTCATTGCCTTCTCCAAGGGATGCTTGGAAGTTGGCATAAAGAGCCTTTGCACATTCCTGAAGCTTTACAATCTCACACTTTCTATCCTCCATCTGTGCAAGGTAGCTGCCCAGTTTTGGCTAAAAAAACAAAAAACCTACTTCAGTCAACAGGTATAATCCATGTGTTCAAATACAGAATGCATCTGTGAAGATCCGGAAATGCAAAATATATCTTTCTCTCTTTAAACCCATGCTTTAATCGAGAAAAACTTGAAGCATGTTAATAAATTTAAGTACATGATTTATCATTTATTCTACATCCTGAACTATCTATTAAAATGTAACTCTGATGATGGCAAAAAGATTAACTATTGAAAGTTAGATGCGCCTATCTTAGGCTGCTCATCAAGAGTTTCTTGGTTTTCAAAATTTTGCACCAGACATGGGATGAATGCTAAAATTAAGCAAAAAAATGGCAACCAATTACTTTCTGACTTGCTTTTGTTTCAAGACATGCATTAGGTAGTACTGTTAAATCCAGACACACGGCCTGCTTACTTGCATGGCCTCCTGCTCACTGATGAGGGTGTTAACACGCTCCTGGAGATCGTTCTCATGTTTCTCAAGGTTCTTCAGGATAAGCAGCTCTTCATACGATGTGATGTAGCGCAGTTCAGCAATTTGCAGCTCCACATCCAGCTTCAGTTTTTTGTGCCTCAGAAAGCGAAGTTCAGCATCAAAGTTGATCACTAGTGAATTGATCTGGAGCATATGAGAGAGTCAAATTAAGAACAGGGGAAGTGTTAGGAGTGAAACTAAACATGTTAAACTAGAGAAGAGAGCAGAAGGGAAAAATTTTCTCTGACAAATCAACAACTCATCCATGAAATTTACTCTGGGTACCTGAAGCAATTAAAAATACAAAGATAACACCAAGTGTGTATTCATTCTAAGGACACTAGTAAAAGAATCACCAGGGCTTCACAGTAGTGTTGTACTGCATTCCAATCCATCCCAAAAGTATTTTACTCTTAGATTAAAATAGGACAGTTAGAGTCAGAAAGAAATGTTAAAAGGTCATCTAGTTCAACTCCCCTGGATTGAGCAGGGTCATCTTCAACTAAATCAGGCTACTCAGAGCCCCATCCAAACTGAGCTTGAATGTCTTCCAGCAATGGAGCATCTACACCTCTCTGGACAACCTGCTCCATTATTTTTCATCATCCCCAGCATTAAACATTTGATTCTTATATCTGGTCTAAATCTACCCTCTTCAGTTTAAAATCATTAGCAGGTGTCCTATGGCAACAGGTCTTGCTAAAAATGTTGCCCATTTCTTATAAACCCCCTTCAAGTACTGAAAGACTGCAACAAAATATCTCCAGAGCCTTCTCTTCTCCAGGCTGAACAACTCAAACTCTCTCAGCCTGTCTTCACAGGACAGGCACTCCATTGAAGGCTGTTTTGGGGGACTGTATAAAAGGCCTTAAATAATTCCAGAAGATGACATCCCTCATCTTTTCCCTTCTGCACTGATGGAGTTAATCCATAATAGAAGGCCACTAGGTTAGTTGGGAAAGGGCTTGCCCTTGGTGAAGCCATGTAGTCTCAAATCATCTCTATGACCTCCATGTGCCTTAGTATAGCTTCTAGGAAGGATTTGCTCCATGATCATTGGGTTGGCAGGACTCAGAGCCTCATGAAGCCTGGCTTTGAATGTCTTCAGGGATGTGGCCTCCACCCTGTTACAGTGCCTCACCACCTTCATCATGAAGAACTTTTTCCTAATGTCTAACCTAAATCTATCCTACCCTAGTTTAAAACCATTGCCCCTCATCCTACTGCTATATGCCCTAGCAAATAGTCCCTCCTCAGCTTTCCTTTAGGACTCCTTCAGGTACTGGTAGGCAGATATGAGGTTTCTTCTCCAGGCTGAACAGCCCCAGCACTCTGAGCCTATCCTCATGATCTTCCCAGACACAGAGCTGAGGCTGACATGTTGATATTTCCTAGGGTCCTCCTTACTATCCTTTTTTAAAAGGAAAAGCTGGACATTTCACAGCAATGTATGCTCATAGTCTAGAAGGACAATCATAATTTTATCACTTTTGATACACTTCTTTCAGTTGCCCCTTTTCCAGAACAAAAGATGCTTCTTTCATTTAAATATCCCTTTTAAAGAACCTTTTCTCTGACAAAGCATTTTGGTTACTCTCTTTTGTACCTTTTCTAATTTTATAAAAATTTTTTGAGATGAAGGGTTTGTGCCTAGAGTTATTTAAGAGCTGAGAACACCATCAATCTACAAAGGTGTAGTCAGGCTCCTTTTTTTGCTCTTGTAATGCTTCACATGTCTTTTTTAGCCACTAAGATCATAGTCTCATAGAACAATAAATAAGAAATCAAAGATCTGTTTTTCAAGTAATACTAGTCAGTGCAGAGTATACAGTCAGAGATTTATACTGATTTCCACTGTAAACCTGCACCAGATAGCATTCACCTGAACTTCATAAAGGTGAGAGTAGTTGCAATCCTGAGATGGAAGATTAGTTGGTTTTATTTATGATGCACTTGCATTGTTCAATCTGACAAAAAAAAGTTTTGATTACCTACCTTTTTAATCAAAGTCTCCTGCAAGTATAGATTTTTTATCTTTTCCCTTTTTAAAATTTCCACTTCCATTTCTGTTGGCTTTGCCTTCTCAATCTCAAAAATCTTTTGCTGCTCTGTGATTGTAGATGATACCGTTTTAATTGAGTGAGCACTGTCAACCTGTGCCACTTGATCAATCTCTTTAATAGAAGCAGCTCGAAAAAATCCATGCCTAAGTGTGTGAGATGATGGAGATACTTGCAGCTCCTGTGCTTTGGCCTCCTGCTGCTCTTTGAACTTCAGGAGGATGTCATTGTCATACTCTAATTTTTTTTCAGGAACTTCATCTGGGTGTAACTGAGGGATAGGGGGAAGAGGGAGGCGTTCTGATAAATCCAAAGCTGCCTGTACGGACTTCAATTCTTGGACTAAGCACTTGATTTCATCAATAACAGAAACCTTGAGCTCCCGCAAAGACATGATCTCTTTGTTCATGTTCACTTTCTTCCTATGGATCTGTAAAGGAAAAACAGTTTTAGTAGGATTCTCCAGGAACACTTACAAAGTATGTACTCTACCCCAACACAAGTAATGGCCAACTGGCTTGTCATACTGACTTTCCTTCTTCCCATACTCTTTCTTCTCTGTACCATCTCCACACACGAGCATTTCCAAACAGCTGTCTTTATGTCAGTGGTTTTAAAATCCTTGGAATGATCTATCTTCCTCTCTTTCACAGCAAATAACAAAGGTATTAAGAAGGGCCGTGAGGCTTCCCTATTCTGCAGTTTCTGACTTGATCATAAGTTTCAATATGTTGAAGCAGTCCAGAAAGCAGACAGAGACAGTGAAAATAAGCTGCATGGTTTAAAGGATTAGTCATTTGGGCTGACTCTTATTAAATACAGAGTATCCCATCTTTAATATATGGCCCTCTTTTCAGCCACATGGTATGAATAATACATTAACAAAAAGAAAATTAGATTTCTATTGATATTTCGTAAGAAAGGCTTCCATCCCTAAGACAAAAGAAGCATACTCAAAAGGACATGTGCTATACACAATACCAAATGCACAGCTGTACAAAAATCTAGTTCTCTGTGACATTGTTATTGAAACAAAGCCATCATCACACATAACCTCAAAGATACTGAAGCAGTTCTCCATAAAACTAAGTTCTGGAAGGCAGATGAGATTCCTGTTATTTATATAAGTCAGTGAAGCTGAAAACACAGGTATTGCAGGCAATTAGAAGTAGAAGAAAATTCTGAATTTTTGAAGCATAGTATATAACAATATTAAAAGAAGAAAGTAACAATCTGTCAGATGCTTTTTGATTTCATACAAGCCACATTTCCAAAACAAATTCTCTTCAAGCCAGAGTGCCAAAGTCAACTCAGGAACAACAGCAATGACTGTTCCTCTCCAGCTCAAGATGAAGATCCATTGATATGAAAAGTGACGCTTTTATCAAATGGCAGAGATGGGAATTAAACAGCCAAGTGCAGCAAAACCTACTTGTAACAACTCATTTGCATCTTGCTTAGCCTGTAGGCAGTTCTCAGGAATAATTCTGTATCCAGAATTGTTTAATAATGATCCGTTCAACATCATTAATTATCTGCATTATGGGGCAAAGCATATTTGCAGCAAGTCTGATGATAATGGCAAGCTGGGAGGATGGGCTGATACACCAGACACTTGTGCTGCCATTCAGAAGAGCAGGTGGGAGAGATGGGTTGACAGCAACCTCACGAAGTTCAGTAAGTGTAAGTGAAGAGTCCTGCATCTGGAGAGGAACAAACCCATGCACCCTGTTCCGCTGGGGGCTACCCAGCTGAAGAGCAGTTTTGCAGGAAAGAAGCTGGAGGTCCTGGTGGTCTTGGTGGACACCAAATGGAGCATGAGCCAGCAATGTCTCTGTGACAAAAAGCATTAACATTATCCTGGACTGCATTTGGGAGATGTTGCTGCAGATCCAGAGAAGTGACCTCTCCTCAGCGGTGATCAGGTTACATCTGGAGTGCTGTGTTCAGTTGTGGCCTCCCCAGTACAAGAGAGAGATCGTGCTACTGGAGACATTCTGGTGAGGGACCATGAAGGTGATTAGGGACTAGTGCATCTCTCCTATAAGGAAAGTCTGAGGGAACTGAGACTGTTCAGACTGAGAAGGTTTGGGAAGCTATCTCATCAACAGATATAAATAAATACATGAAGGGAGACTGCAGAGAGGATGGAGCCTGGCACTTTTCATTGAGGAGATTGACACAAACTGAAACATGGTGGGTTCTCCCTGAACATTAGGGAACACGTTTTTACTGGGAGGGTGACTGGGCACTGGCATAGATTGCCCACTGGAGTAGTGTGGATGTCATCCTTGAAAATATTAGAAAGCCATTGGTATAGATAGCCCTTCTCACGTGGAGATTTTGGGCTATATTACCATTAGATGTATTTTCCAACTTCAGTTGGTGATTCTGTGATAAGAAGACACTGTATTAATTTATTTTTTCCACATGAAGTAACTATGAAACGTGATCTAACATTAATGTATTTTGCAGAAACTTCTCTGATCTTTATAAAAAACCCCAATATAAAAAACCACCACAAGAGAGAGATCACTGCAATTCTTCATATTTATAAACCTAGGGTTTATAACAGGAACTATTCCCCTTGTTTGCATTGACTAGTCCTACCAATTTAGGTTAATCACTAGATATCTGGTAACATTAGCACTGCAATGAAGTACTGAAGCCTAAGCATGAAATTAAAATAGTTCAACAAAGTGACCCAGCCAAGAAGGTGCCTGAGATTGTGAGGATAACACCAGAGATGATTCAGGGTCACTGAGAGTAAAACTTTGACAGAAAAAGATAAACCACATAGAGAAGAGGCTTCTCTGTCAGTAAGCAGGGTAAGTAAGTCTTCCTACCAAAGAGCAACTAGATAGTTCCAAGTTCAATAGATGTATTTCTCCATTGTTCTTCTAGCTAAAGAAATGTCACGCTTTCATTCCCCAAAGAAAGAAAATAAGAAACAGTTCCTATGAAAAGAAACATGGGGAGAAAGGAAGTAACTAGGAAAGCAATAAAGATACTGTCCAACATTTGAGTTTTCTGTGTCTGCAGCCAAAAGACGCAGTAGCTGTAGGAGTCCTGTCACAAAAAGGTGACTCAGGAAGATTCCAATGTCTAGTACTCAGAATCAATGATTGCCAAAGTGCAAATATGAAGAGGCCACACCCATCCTTGCTCATATCCCTCTTTTTGTAGAAGTATTTCATGGCCAGGGTTACTTAGCTTAGTATCTTAAAGATACCAGCCACTAGGTAGCAAGAATCTTTTAATACAAAAAGACATGTTCTTGCTGAAGTACTGGAAAAGGTGAATTATTCTAATTTAAGAAGAGCCAGCTGAGAGTCATCTTGGATTGATTCAGGCTTGAGTCTGGTGAAGCACTAACAATTCACAAGCAAAAGGCAGATTTGAAACTGAAGCTGACTCAGATCAGTCTGTCCTCCAAGGCCTCCTCAATTCCAGTCCACACTCACATCAACTTGGATTACTTTTGTAAAAATTCCTTCAGTGACTAATACACTATCCTGGAAATATACATGCCAGTCAGTGGGCTTACATACCAACACTTCCAGGGACGTAAGCTGCAGCACCTTCTTCTCAGGGTTCATACGCTTGTGTTCAGGGACTCTATAATCAGTGGCTGTCTTCAGCTCATAACATCCCATATTTTCCTGCGCATCTCTGATTTCCTCAACAACCTTGGGATTCTCATAGTCATCACTAGGTTTGCTTTTGTATCTGTCAGGTACAAAACAAAGCTGAACTTCAAGGCAGAAAAGATACAGTTGAACAAACAGGATTGTTTCATACCTTCTAACTTCTGCAGGAAGGCTTGGAAGGTGAGCTAGGGATCAAGAATCACATACTTCTCAGAAATCAGTGGCTACTTTGAGTAGAATATCCTTGCACATTGGAACATAAACCTCATGGGGTTTTGTTGTTTTGTTTTTTTGGTCTTTTTTTTAGAAAAAAAACCCTTCTTATAATATAGTTCTGCCATGGGACAGGTTAAACCTCTACACGTGGACTGCATTCTGGGTTTAGCAAGTTCATGCTGCTCGCATTCTCAGAGAGACATGTGTCGATGCTCCACAAGTCTAAAGCACAGAATATTTGATCCTACTCCAAAATTTTAATCACTTAACAAACTTACACTGCCATGTAACAGCTAAATCACAGTACTTGACCTCAGTCTAGAAGCAGAACTCAAAAAGCTCAGAATCCAAGACTCACAATTCATCCCACTCTGACTTCCTCTTCATGATCTCAGCTTTCACCTTGTCAGATTTCTCAATAATTCTTCTGATTTGCTCACGTCTGATTTCTATATACTGTGCAGTTGGCTTTCGGACCTCTGACACCTTCAGCTTTTCAGCTTCATCCAAAATTTTATCCTCTGAACCTAAAAATAACCATGTGAATATGTAAATACCACACAGCACAGCCTGGATGATGAAAAATCATCCAGGACAGCTCCTGTAGAGTCAGTGTCAATCAGTCTAGTTTCACTGCACTGGATGTTCTGGATGCATTCAGGTTCTTCACTTGACTCTTATTCATGTTCTACCCACATGACTGACAGACAATTCCTCGTATTGACCATGTATAACTACGTATGTGTGTTATTATGTGTGTAAGTACTAAAAAAGCACACATGGTTATATTTCTGTAACTGTACCTAAAGAATTTGTAATTTGTTTATCTTGGACACATGAAAACCAGAAATGAAACACAGAAAGTATATTATTGATAAAGTTTAAATGCTCATCATTAGCCCTATGCATACTCTTTTTCTCTCTGATGCTTCCCCTCCTTTCCTCTTTCCATGCCCCTTTAAGTACAGTCTGTCTCCATGATGGACGATCTTGGTAGTACTTGTCAGACATTGCTAGAAGTCTGTAGGTGGAAACCTGATGATTGCTTTGAATAGCATGAATAACAACAGTTTCAAATTCCAATGAGTCCTGAAACCTGAAAAAGCCAAAGAGACAAAACTGCCTGATGTCAGTAGGTGCAACCTACCATTTTCTCCTGATCAAAAAGACTTATTGCACATAAAATCAGTAGGTGCAAATTCACAAGTCATTACTAACATGATGACATGCATTACTAGCATGATGACATCTGACAGTATCTATTGACTTTTATACAATCTAGGAATGGAGATGCTCAAGAATAAACATAATAATACCACAGTCAGTATTGAAACTTACACTGGGTTCTTCATGAGAATATCTTTCACCTTCCATTAAGGACTGACTAAAAGCTTTTTGACTGAAGTATTTTTCCCAGTCATACAATGATGTTTTTGTTATTATGTATTATTTCTATCATATAACTTTTTTAAGGAATTAATCTGATACTTAGATTTAAGAAAACCAACCTAAAATGCACTTTAAACTCGTGTTCTTTAGGAAGTTCATTTCACAAATTTTAACATTGTGTTAGCAATGACACTAAAATATCTGACAGGTGCTCAACATGCCTGAAAAGACGAGTTCATATCATAGGTTGTTCTTCAAAGTTCCAGTAAAAGTTCTTGGGTCCTACTGAACTTACTGGCAAAAACCCAGGCCAACTTAGACTCCAAAAATCCTCCAGTTTTCTTCATAAAGAAGTGAATTATAATGAAGAAAGCTACTTCGAAAAAAAACATATTTGAATTTTTACCAAAAACTCAAAAGAAGTAAGTACATGCAAATATCAATATAAACTCTTCTGTATATTCCAAGTAAAATAAGAATTATAACAGAATAGACAAAATATTTTTCACACAAGGGGAAAAATATCACATTCTGTTTTTCTTGTGGCAGGTACTACAACACAAATTATGAGCCCCATGCAAGGGAAAAGGGAAGTAGAAGAAAAGTGGTACTTACTGCTTTTGTAGTTTCTGCAGTCCAATCAAGTACTTCTCATGCTCCCAAGCCAGTTCTTTTTGCACCAACTGAATTCTCTGTGCAGTCTGCCTATCCAGCTCCTCATAGATCCTGTGGTCCATCTCAAATTGCTGCAGAAAGACAGAAAACCTTGCATCACATTTTCTTGGCTACCAGGTTTTAGTAATAGATATTTTTGCCCAGGTGCCAGTGTTCCATGTACATCAACACAATCCTTTATTTCAGAATCTAGTGAGATATCCACAGAGAATCACATTTTTCTCACACACTACTTAAAAGACACAAATTATCAGCTGTGACACAGAAGTCCCACTGAACTCATAGAACTACCTTAATCTAAAGGGTTGGATATTGTTGGTCTCATGACCAACATCATCATGCGATGTAGCAGCATCTTATAAGAAGATGCCTCTAAAAGCAAATTATTCTTATAGAAACCACACGTACCTCTCTGTGTAGCTGCATGTGCTTGGGCAGCTCCTGATTCTTTTGAAGAAGAAAAAGAAACTCATGCCTCAGAGCAATTAACTCCTCTCTTTTCTTCATTTTTTTCCTTTCAGCTTCCATCATTATCCGTTCATGCTCCTTTTTCTGTTTGACTTCCTCAATGCTAAAAACACATGAAAGAGGAACTGTTGTTATCTCAACAGAAGAAAGGAAAGATTACATTTTATTTTAACCTTTCTGATTTCCTTGATATGCTTAAACTCCCAGTGAACTCAGTGTCTCTAAAGGTAACTTAGAAAAGAATAACCTTCCTGTTGATTTGTACAATCCTAACATCATGAGGCTTTGATATTAACCTTGTGTTTTCTCTTGACTTCATGTAGTCTGAAGCTAAATAAATCACAGAGTATCATCTTTGAATTACTACGATGGGAAAGTAGATGAAATAGAGGGAAGAGCTGAAAAACTTACTGTGTAACAAGGAAAATATCCAAATTCAGAGTGGTCAACTTCTCCCTCTTCTTAGGTGGCAAAAATAAGTACACAGGCTGAAGAAAATGCTAACAACACTCAAAAATATCTTTATCATTATCCAAGCATCTCATACCTGTAGGCATTGGGATCCTCAATGTCTTCAGCAGCCTTTTCCATCTCAAGACCGCTCTGGAATAGAAGTGTTGTCTTGCCTTTAAACAAGCAATAACAGTGCAACAGATGATGAAGCTTCTATAAACATTAGGACAGAGCTCCCATTGCCTCTAACAAAACCAAAAGAAACCTTCATGATCAATACTGCTATATGGGCCTTAAATACCAGGCTTTAATGCTTCAAGAACAAAAAGCAATTTATTCAATTTACATATGAAAGAATTAAATGAAGCATAGTTCTTAGGGACAGAGAACACAAATCCTATATCACCTCCACCAACATTAACCACTACATCATTACTGGTCCTAACTTCACGCTGTCCCATATCTTTGGTTCTCTACTCTTCCCTCAAGCCAAATCTCTTGCCTCCTCTCACTGACACAGTGACAAGAGAACAACATATCCTGGGCTAATTCCAAGTTAAACGTGTAATTCATCTGATTTACTTCTGCTGACTATATAATGGGTTCACAATTATTAACTGTGAAGAATGACAGATGGATGGACATTGCAGTCACACAAGCCTCATTTCCCCAGGCAGTCATGCTCAACAAAAAGAGGAAAGCCTATCATCTCACAGTGAATACAGTCGTACTAAATTGATCTGTAATTTAACTCAATTAGTTTCAGAGGATTTGTATTTGATTCTCTAAGAATCCCATTACATTTAATGAAGATGGAATTTTCTTAAATCTTCCATGTGACTAAAAATTAGAATAGATATTTAATGAAAGCACACTTTGATAAGGGAAAAAACTCTATTAGGATAGTCATTAAGCAATACTGTTAGACTGAACAATCAAAATTGACCATAAAGAACTTTATAGACATCTATTTACATACTTAAAACTATAAAGCTGTATACAGATGCTTTATAATTCTATATTAATCACTACTTGTAATACTGGAGGTAGCAAGGCTCTGATACAACATGGTCCAATCATTTGCTTAGCTTAAGAAAATAATTTTGAGTCTATTCTTAGTGTTAAATATACTTGTGATATTGCAAAAGAATTACGAGTCATGAGCAATTTACCTAGATGACAAAAATCACAATTTCCTCTTAATTTTTTTCTTGTCAAGCACCTTTCCAAATGCAGTTATCAATAAATACTAAAAATGTTCAGAAATTGAATTTGTTTTACGCTGACTCTTTCAACATTTTAAAACTTCGAAACGTGCTCTAAAATTCACTATGCACAGTAGTCCTTCTTTACTCACTGCTTCTTTCAAGTTGAATTTGTTCAGGCACTCAAAAGGTTTTTAAAATGTGCGTAATTTTGAATGATTTGGTTAAGCTGAATATTTTAAATGGGGGAGTTGACAACTCCCTTTTCTTGTATATTATCAGCAGAACTGTCATTGACTTCCTGTGCCATACATTCAAACATGACAAAGGTTTGCAGTGATTACAGGACAACTGAAAGATTATTACTGCTAATTCTGACCAGTAGTGAAAGAGCAACAGGATCAATGCTGTGCTGCGCTATTTTGCAAATTTAAAAAATCCAACTTCTGAATTGCATATGAATGGTACTAGATACACAGAGAAACTATACATTTGGTATTCTCCAATATTATTTCTAGAATCCCTATCCAAATCAGAATCCTACTTTACCGGAATTAAATCCAACACAGGTATTAAGTATGGCAAATCTCTGTGGTACTTTCATCCTAGGAATGTGCATGATTACACCTTGGACTAGGAAAAGACTAGTAGAATAGTAAATATGAACAACACATACTATGCTTATTCAGAGAAAAATGAAAAACATGCAGACAGATGGAACAATGCAGCCATAGTGCCTGTAACATTATGGAATGTCTTACAGATTCTTTTGTAAATTTCAGCTTTTGCTATGAAAGATCCATGATAACATGTAATTGAAATTATTTTCTTCCACCTGCAGTAGTTTCACTGTAAATCAGTCTAATTCAGTGAAAGAGGGTAACAACTTACCCTAGGAGAGGGGACTTTGGTTTTTAGCTCTTTTTGAATATCCTCTGGAGACAGGATGCTGAAGGCAAAAATGTTTCCATCTCCACCACAGGTAATCAGAAACCTATCATCATAACTAAAACAGATCCCTTGGACCTGGCCATAATCATTGTCATGTACATTTAAGGACAAGTAATCCTTCAGGGTATTCACTGAGAGGACTTCTTCTTGGAAAGGATAAACACGCAGTGCGCCATCCCGCATCCCACAGAACATCAGTAGTCTGCTGGTACTGTCAAAGAAGCAACAACAATCAGTAATAACAGGCAATGTTTAACCAGTAAGGCCTCAGTTAAAAAAATTATACTCCTTTAGAAGAGCTAATCTATCTGAGTAAATGTAGCCTTCCCAAGTCTGTCAGGAGGAAAAAAAAAGATGCAGACCATTTAAAGTATTTATGATACTGCTACAAACCTTATTCCAGTTCACTGGCTGCTTGAGAATGTGCCATCATGGAACTGGTCTCAGCCCTGAGTTGAGCAGAGTAACAGACACTAGGTTCAGATCTAGAAAAGCAGTTGCCCCTCCTGCTGCCCATCTAGTAAGGATGGTCATTAATGCAGCCAGCTGTAAATTAAAGCTGTAAAGTAAACCTGCTTCCTTAGATGAAGATCATGCCTAATGATCTAGACATCTAATATTGTGAGTCTGAAAATAGTTTACCCTTTTCATTCATTTCACAGAATCTCCTGAGAAGCCTGAATTCCCATCATGAGAAGTATGGACTGATTCATGTTTGTTCTCTTCGAGGGTTAACTGAGTCCTCTCTTTGCTAGCTACCAAAAAGAATGGCTGTTTTGTATATCACAATTTGCAGAGGCTTTTAATGTGTTTCTGCAGTCTAGGATCCTTGAATCCTAATCAGTACTTAATTAGAATCTATGTAATTTAATTTTTAAAATTACTTTGTCAGATACAGAGCCTAAGTCTGTCCACTAGGAATTTTAAATAGAATTCAGCATAGGGAAATCATGAGATAGTTCCTGCATATTACAGTTGCCCCACAATTAGGAAAAGGATGAAGCAGTCTACCCTTCTCCTTTCCAAGTTCAATTTCATCATGTTTTATCACGAAGCTAACAACCATTACACTGCAATATTTTACCAGAAGGCAATTCGGTGGATGGGATTGTTGTCAGTATCCTCAATAGGAATCACTTCAAAGGGTTCATCTTGCCTGTTTTCAGGGTCTTCTTGGTGACCATTTGAGGAGAATTCACAATGATAGAGGAACCCAGAGTCATACCCACCCTGAGAAGGAAAAGGACAATAAAGAAATGGTTACAGAAAATCACTGAAGCAGCTGACCAGGTAAATGAAATTTTGAGAATAATTCTTCCTTTCTTAAGGTTCTAATATTGGTTAGACAATGTTACTTCCCATCAGCTAGAGGAACTATATACCCACAGAGAAAATTCTGACATAATCAGTGGAATTGCAAGTGATTACTGGAACTACCAATAAGTTTAAAACTTCTGCTTGTGAGGAAACAACTTAAGTCTTTGTGTTCATTCAGGCATATCCAAGAAGCATACCTGTTAGAAGTTTACTGAACAATCTGAATTCGAGTGACATTACTCATTTACCTCACAAAGAACACTGTTTTTACAAGGGATTCCAAGTTCTACAGAGAGTAGGTTTCAAATAATCAGGCTTCAAAGGCACTCAAATGTGAAGGGAAGGTTGCCACATTTTACAATACCATTAACATGAAATAAAAATTTACCAAGGAAAGCCAAAATTTTCCTGGCGATGAATAAAACCCACAGAGGATGGGACTGGGCTCCTCTGGTATGTAGAGAGGCGGCAATGGCTCTTCTTGGGGTTCTTCTGGTTCTTCTTCCTCTTCTATCTCCTTTCCCATCTCCCGTTGCTGCTTTATCCACTCAAGCTTTGCTTTCTCCTTCTCCTCCCTTTTTTTCTCTCTCAGTGCAATCTCCTCTTCCAGCTATTACAGCAAGTAGAGAAACATGGAGACACAAATTCAAGACACTTCATGTATTATAGACTGAAGAAATCTTATAAAAGATACCAAATGTGGTCCTGGCACTACATACAGAAAATATCCAGAGAAATCTCTTTTTCTTCAACTAAGCAGAGATCAACCAGGCTTTATGGGAATCTCCAGTACAAGTGTTGTCATTTCCCTCCTCAAAATTATTTTAACTCACGGCCCTTTGAAACAGAAATCATTCTGCATGATAAGCAAGCTTTATTCTCAAAATTAAGTACTATTGGCACATATCACTTCTGATGAACTTCTAAGCCTTGTCCTTTTCCTGCCCAGAGGAAAGAAAAGGACTGAAAAGCTAAACTCAGATTCCTGTGCTCTAAAGCATCACTGATATAAAGTACAAAGAGAAGCAGTAATGGATTTTACTTCTTCTGAACAATGAAGGGTGTCCTGGTTTGAGGTAAAATAGAGCAAATTTTCTAGTTTGTAACTTCGCTTTTCAGTTAGGCCTCTTCTGTCTAACTCAACTTTGAAATTGTTCAGAAGCTGTTCACTCTCAGATGGATGAGACCTGATTATACCAAGGAATGTAATGCAAGAGGCTCTCATTTTCATTTATTACTATGGTAATGAAGGTCAGCAAATTCAACATTAGCCCTGTCAGGGGTTGGAAGCAGAAAGACATAGAGGGGTCCCACCTGCAAGGAGGAGCAGACAGGGTAGGTGACCGAGAATTGACCAACAGGAGTATTCCATCCCATCTGCCCCACGCTCAGTATAAAAGCCAAGGGATCAAAAGGTCAGCTTTCTTTGTTTGATGGCTGACATCTGTGAAAGACCCTGCTTGTTCTCTATCTTTGATCCTGATCCAAGCTCTCCTGACTGCAAACCAGAATCCAGCTCCTGACCATCACTGATCCCAGTCTGGGACATTCCCTGTGTCTGCTGGGGATGTGATCATCATCCTGGGAGCTGGAAATGGTATTATATACATTGTATACCTTTTTATCTCTTTCCTTTTCATTTTATTTATTATTTCATTATCTACTAAAGTAGTTTAGAATTTTTCTAAACTCATAAATCCCTTTAATCCTTCCTCTCCTCTCTTTCAAGAAGGCGGGGGTGGAGGGCATCTGTCATTCGGGGTGGCCTACTGGGCCTAACCTAGGACAAAGGGAAAACATTTGCAGATTTACAAACCCTTTAAAATCCCCCTTTCATTCATGCCCACTTTATAATAAATATCAAATATTCTCTCAAACAGGACCTTCCTAAGAAGATATTAGATAGCAAATCACAGAGAAAGGTCTGGACAGGATCTCAAAAGAGCAGTCTTTTGCCCAAAAGCAGAATCAGATAAACCTCAAGTATCATCAGCTGACGTCTGTCTGACCTACCCTATAAAAGTCCACAATGGGGGCTCCACAGTCTACATGAACTATTTCAATGATTCACCATCCTTAGTGTTAGAAATCTCATTACATCTTATATAGAACATTCCTGTTTCAACTTACTGATTATTGATCTATTCTCAGAGGAAATACAGAGTAATCAATACTTTTTCTTTCTATAGAAACCTTTTTATTTAAAAAAATTCTAGTGTCTCACAATAATATTATTCTCTTTTAACTTTAAAAAAACCTCCAAAAATCCTAAAACCCAAACCACCAAAACGACACACACCCTCTCTCAGCCTTACATATGTACGCTACTTCTGTGACCATTCTTGTGATTCTTCCTGTGAGAAAACCACCACAAAATCTTTCCCCTGAAAGCTGGCTTCCTTCTAGTTTTAACAAGAAATAAGTCTTTACCTGACATTCAATAGTGCACCGCCAGGGGATGGGAGCAGTTAATAGAGAAAGCAGATAAATCACAGATTAAGAAGAGAACTGGAGATGTTGTTGGATTGCAGTGGATTGAATACACAGCTGAGAAGCCACTCATTGAAGCTCAGCTGCTAAGTCTATCAGCTTCCTTTTTAATTTCACAAAATTAACAACAGCTAAGAGCTGGTACAACTCTTTTCCTTTGGCTCCACATAGCTTCTAAAATGCTAGCTCTCATTTGGAAATAATAATATGCCATTTAAACTATTACAACATTTTAAAAATTCATAAATATGAAACTGCAGAAAAAAGCTATCTCATGTTTGCCTCAAAGAGACCACATGATTGTTTTATGAATATTCAAAGGGATTTCCTACAGGGATCCCATCAACCACAAGAAACGTACTTTTAATGAAAATTACTAAATTATCAAAATGTTTTGCTTTCACTAATACAGTCTTTTAATTCTAATCAAAATGTACATCAGCTACCAGTGTGATGTCTGTTCTGTTTGAATAAGCAGACAACCACTTGTAATTTCAAATGTTGAAACTCAGCTACAACTGGACTCGACCTTCCCCTTCAAGATTCTTAGCTAAAGATCCTACAATGGGATATAGGGGATTGAAACCCTTTGGGGCACTTTTGTCCACTGGCACATGAAGAACACTAAATCCCTCAACAGGAAAGTTACTTACCTTCATTCGAGATTTAATACTATAAAAGTGGAAGTACTGTGTTGGCAGGTTTTTCATTTGATAGGTGGACATTGTATCATGTTCCTCGGGATGAGGAGCAGGAACCTGGACAACAAAGCCATTCTCACAGAGGATAAGCAGAGTGCTCTGTGTCTGTACAAAAGCGCAGAAAATGCTAGTTCAGGGCAGACATATACATAGAATTGAGGAATGGGGAAATGGGGAAAAGTTAGTCAGAAGACGCACAGGCAGAGAGCCAGGCTCTGGTCAGAAGGCGTTAACTGTACTCTTATTTAAATGAATACTTTTCAATGAATATTAGAAATCAGTGAGCTGCTTTTTTATTACATATCCTAAGCAAAGATAAGGAAATAAGGAGGTCTTTGCCAAATACAAAACAGCTGTCATTCTGACACTGTCTAGCTTGGAAGCAGCATGATGTTATTCTGGGAGTTTAGGTAAGTTAAAGGATGGATGTGGCCCAAAAGTTAGCAGCTGAGGTTTTGTTTTGATTATTGTTTGAAAGTTCATACAATTCTATACTAATAAATCTCTTATATTTACAAGACTGGGCTTGGAATCTTGTCAAATGCTATTAAGCTTTGAATTTGTTCTTTGCTGGTACTTGCCAGGTCCTTTAAAATACAAAATTAGGAAGAATAGGTGAGGTAAGGGTAGTAATTATTTTGTGTTTTGAGCCTTTAAAATGAATATCTGTATTTAATATAAATTTTAAGCTATCTGGAGAATAGAGAGGATTATTCTCTGACCCATCAATAAAAAAAGTACAAAAGGGGCATATTAAAGTTGCTATGGAAACCTAACTAGAATGTTATGGGGTTTATGCCTATGAAATCCCAGCTATACAAACACATTCATTAAATGTATAGTATTTATTTACCAAGGTGGTTTTTTCTTAAGATAAAAAAGGTAATGTAAAATCAGATGCTTGTACTGTATTTATTACATGTTCATCTATCAGCAGAGATCTGATACCAGTGGACAAATTACTCAGAAGGAACCTAATGTAGCAAAGACATGATGGGTGCATTTTTACTAAGAAGGAGCACCTTGTCCTTAAGGAAAGGAATCAAAATGCAATTGTCAATTGTGCAGTAAGGCAGAATACATACCAGCAAGACTTCTTTCGCCAGTGCAGTTTTTATTGTTCCCCATGCAAAAGCAATAATAGGTATGCTTTGACACTATGTACCAGTACAACATATCTTGTTGGCCACTTTGTCAGCTTCTAAATATAATGAACAGTCTCCTTGATAAATAAGAATATTGGACCAACCAAAATTTCAGACGTTACTCCAAACAGAATCTGAATTCCAAGAAGTGCCTGAAAGCTTTCTTATTGTCATTTAAAAGCTTTGAAAAAGTCTATTTTAATCTACGAAAGAGGCACAGACAATAACTTTCAACTCTTTTCTCAAAGAAGACTAAAACCTTTCAAAAGCCATGGCACAGTCTTGTTTCTTCATGGCAGAAAATTGAAGAGCTGAACAAAATTTTGCAGTCTGTATGTTTCTGCTCTTTATTATCCAAAGCCCAAAATATGTATAAAGTGACTGAATTAGAGATTCAGATACACAGAATCTGTAATTCTGAAGTAGTTCAAAGAACTAAGTAGCAAGACATCTTTTGCATTGTCCTACAGAGAACATGGCTAGGGTGGTCATGCATCTCAATCTGTTTTCATAGGAAGTTCTTTTCAAAATGTTATTTTAGCACTGTAGAGAGGGAAAGAAAACAAACATGCACTACTTACATGAGAAGGTGGAGACCACTGTAATGCCTGCACAGGCCCAGGGACGTAGATGAATCCAATTGGCTCATATTCATCTTCAACAGCAAAAAAGAAAACAGTTTTGTCTTTACTCTAAAGAAAAGAAACAACAATCACAGCTGAATCAATGCTGAACAAAAATTCAGAAGAAAATAAGTACTTGATGACACAAACACATACTTCAAATGTTCATCAGGGGGACTTAAAATTGACTTATAACTTAGAATTGCATTTCCATGACGAATGTAGGAGGAAAGAAAAATCCTGCTCACCTTGTTGTAGGGTCCTGAATGCACCCATAGCCCTGAATTGCCCTTACAGGCCTTACATGGCATCTCCAGTCCTATGCTTTCTGCCCCATTTCCCCAGGAGCTCCTTTAAGTTCTCCTGATTATTCGGATAAGCCAGGACAAACTAATTTTTCTGGATAACAAGAAAATCCAGAACTGGTACACAACATGACGCATGGTAGCTTAAATGCACAGTGATTCAGCTTAAGGAAGATGCAACTGAAAACACACTGATCATGGCTGAAGACTATCTTTTAATAAGAGAGACCATACTGACTGGAAATCATCTGGAAGACTATCAGGCACACTCAAAAATCATGTGGTAGATCCTACTGTAAGGGAAATCAGTGCTGCATAGCAGCTGGAGCATTGCCAAAGTGATATATGAATGGACTTGATTTTCCTAATTCCAAGATACAACTAAAATAATTCCAAAATAAGCCAAATATATCTTCCAAAGGGATTATAGTATTCACTAAACAACCCAGTAGTTCATAAAACAAATTTTATGAATTGCATGATTGCCTTCCTTCATAAAACAAATGTGAGTGCAAACAGATCCTTCTTTTCCCACGGTACTGTTGGGAATCAATCACAGTAAGTGATTGATGGCATTAACAAAAGTACTACTGTATTGTTAGCAAAAAAACTTTACCTCGTCTCTTTAAATAATCACTATGTTTGTGGTTTAATGAACATAACCAAAAGAAGTGATACATACCCCCGTGGCAAGTACACCTCCACTGCGCTCATATGCTAAGGCTGTAACTGCAGCAGCATGAGGTTTGAAAGCTTGTTTCAGATTTATCTTCGCATTCTCCGTATCAGTCTGTCCGGCAAGAATAGGCAGCCCTTTGGGATCATAAACCTCAATTATGCGGACCACACCATCTTCAAATCCCACGGCAATTAGACCTCCTTTTGGATTTACCTTTGAGTAGAAGAATGAAGAAGAAAAATCACAGTGTACATCTGAGAGATTAGAATGAGAATCCATATGGCACATGCTCAGTTGTTAAGCTGTAACTCATTTTAACATGAAGTGTAGCTAAAGCACAAAGAATGTTTCATACACAGGAAATATTGTTTATTCTCTTCCATAAAAAGGGTAGGAGAACTGAGATTTTTTTTTCTTGGGATTGGTTATTTTTTTATGGATAACATGCCACTGCAACTAGAAATGTTAATGAGAATATGGTTGCAACATCTGAGGAAGGGATAATTCATACTGTTATGCAAATAAATCAGTAGCTTCTTTCTAAGGAAATGAGTTGGAAATCAAAAAAGGGATCATTATTGGATATAATATTAGGCACAGAACATGGGTATGATTTTTGAAGAGGTGAGAGAACAGACTGATTCCATGTATAATTGCCAACAGGGATGGCTATTTGAAATGGAAAGAGGAAACTGTAGAGTCTTTACCATAAGCCCTGTAAGTAAGCCAATTGCTAACAATATAGACAGTCTTGAAATGTAAAAGCATTAACAGAAATAGGCCTGTAATTTAGCTGGATCTAGCTGGACTTGCAGATTTAGCTGATATTTGCCATACAAGGTTCCATCTTGAAGTGATTTACAAAGGTGAGCCAGCTCCAGCCATGGCACAGATGAATATGAACACATATCAGAAATGAGACCAGAACAACTGCTGTGTATACAAATGAGAGAGCATGGATAAAACCAGTGAACAGTGAGCAGAATTAGGGTCTTAGGTATGAAAATGTTTATTGTTTGGAAGAGAGCTGAGGTTAATTGTTTTCCTGTTACCTGGGGTTTCTTATCTTAAAAAGCATTTCTCAGTATGTTACTCATGGATTTCAAATTCATGGTTCTGCACTAGACTCCATTAATTACATATCTTTACTAGGAAGCCAGTACTCAAGATTTGGCCTCCCCAATAAAGTGAGGAATAAACTCTCCCAAACAACTAGTAATGTCTTTCCTACTGCAGCCCAGAATGCTGTTGGTCTGCTCCAGGTGTATTGCTTGGTGTGGTCAGCTGGGTGTCCCTCAGGATCTCAAGATCTTTCTTTGTAGAGCTAGTCGGCCTCCAGCCAGTACTGGTACCTGGGATTATTTCTACTCTAATGCAGGACTTTGCATTTTCCCTTGATGAATTTCATGAGATTCTCCTCAGCTCCAGCCTGCATCATAATAATTGCTAGAATATGCGACTAGAGACTTGCCTCCAACTGGACTTTGAGCTGCAGAGTGCTACGCCCTGGGGCTCAGCAATTTTGATAGTTTTAAATCCATGTCACTGCTCATGCATCTAGCCTGTATGTCACTAGCTTGCCTATGAGGACATTGTGTCATTCACATGCTTCAAATACACTGGATGAAATTTTCTTAGACTAACAGAACAAATTTCCAAAACATTTGAGCATCTTAGGCTAGTGTAAATATATAATGGAATTTTACACACACCTTACAGAAACTAAATACCCTTGATTTTTCATTGTGTTTGATCCCAGCTTTTGCAAATCAGAGCTGACTCAGTTTTGTAATGCTGAACAACTTATTGTGGTAATCAGCTTACCCCTTGAATATACAAGTCATTACCTCATAACATCTCTTAAAGTCTGCATGGCCAGATTTATCATCATAAGAGCACTGTCCCACCTGCCTTGGAAATTCAAGTAGAGCATTTTCTCCATAAGCTTGCTTATAATTAACCCAAAAGCTTGTTATGTTTCCTCAAGAATGTAACTAGACACAATTTTAATTAAAATTAGCAAATATGTCTGAAAGTGATAGACTCCACAGTCCAAAAATGATAAGTTCTGGCAACAGTTTTTTTATGATTTATCTCCAAATGTTTGTCAATTGTCTGGGCTGTCATTTCTAAATGTGTTAACTAATTCATGTGAATTGATAACTACTCTGCATGGTTTAAATAGAAGCCGTTAGTCTATTATTTAAAGCTACTTCCTGGGACAGCATACATTTTAAAATCTCAGGAGGATACAAAATAGTATACCTGGTAATCCACAGTAAAGTCAAACTGTAGACATAGTATATACGTATACTCCACAAACTTACATATACATACTACTACAATAATCTCCACCATGGCCTAAGAGAGACTTCTTTAAGGTGAGCAGTTTTTTGGGTTTTTTTTTCCTGATTCTTACAGGCTCAAAGGTCCTTTTGAATTTTTGTTAACACACTAACAGAAACTCACAACACGAGGTGCCCACATCAGTGCTGTTCCTCCTTGTTTAAACTTAATTTCACACAGTTCATTGTTGCTGATGAAGTCATAGATGCGTACTGACCCTAGGTGGAAAGGAGACAATGATAACTTATTTCTTCCAAATTAAATTTCATTTTAAGACTTATGGAGAAATATCAATTTATTTGAATTAAAGGTAGGTAGAATGTTGCTAATTTTTCTCACTGAGTATCAAATGCCAGCTTGGAAAGATATGACTGGTGGTTGCAGAGTACCACAACCAAACAAGTTTGGTGCTTGTGAACAAAACATAATCTTTCTTCACTCTAACCTTCATGTTCCCAAGAGTTGTCAGGGATGAGAGTCATAACAAGAAGCCCCATACAGACCACCATGTGTAATTTTCACATAATAACAGAACTGTGGCATACTGCAAAGAAAATCTGTACTGACAATATTGACAACACAGCAAAAGATGATATGCTTACTACTCGGGATTGCCTAAAGAAGAAAATACATAAATATATGAAAATGGGAGATAGTCCAAAGAAAAGTAGATTTCACTAGAGGTGAAATTAACAGATCTGTAGACACACATAGTGGTCTGAATAAAATTTCACTCCAGCTGGCATATATCCTTAGTGCCATTTGCTCAACTGGTAGGACTTTGATTCCAGACTAGAAGAGAATGTACATTGTATAACAGAGACAAACGACAAGATACTGCTGACAAGAACTGAATTAAAGACTTTGCAGCACTTCTTGATTTATTTAAATGACATTGCTAATGTTCTGGCCAGTGTTTCTTCTTCCAAAGCATGATAAAGCTGTGAGAGGCATAAATTGCAATACTTATAGAAGTTAAATAAACATGTCTGTAATTACATGTTAGCAGTTGTTGAGAGCAAGATAGCTATGGCCATTTTCTAAGACAGTCACAAATACCAGTATTCACAATGACTTACATAATACTAGAGATGCACATAATTCCTTACAGAGCAAACATACCAAGATCTGTCAATTTAGAGTGTTGCATATAGGTGCTATTATTCAAACCAAATGTCTCATCTTTTTAGACATTCCTTCAGAATAAAGAGAATTCACAAAGTTTCCCATTAAAGAGTTCTCATGTTTAAATCCCAGGTTTTTAAGATAAAGAAGTCTTAATATAGTATTTCAAAACCGTAGGATTTTTCTTAACTGATAAAGAACTAATCCTTGGAATAACAATTTTCTGTAAAATTACTTTTCAGGATCAAATACACTATCTAGGGTCAAAACAGAATAGTTCCAAAGCAAGCATCACTGCTCTTCAAGAACAATTACACTGCTGTGAGAGGGAGGAAAGAGTGTACTTACGGTCAAGAGCAGTGGTGGCCATAAGGTATGTAATGGGAGAGACACTCACAGCCTCAATCTTCCCAAAATGAAAGGTAAACAGACACTCTGGATCACGGGTCTGCAGTGCAAAACAACAGAAATTCTCCTACATTCTGGAGCTGTGCTTAGATGGTATTACCAGCCTTGCCTAAAGTGAACTGGAAAAATCTAGAAAGGGGCTCTTTGTGTGAACAAAATCTGGCATGTATGAAATAGCTATATGAAATTCAATTTTTAAAAGAATTTAAATGTCCATAAGAAGATCACAAGCACAATTTTGTAGGAAGACTAAGTTGGTTTATGGTTCTATAATTTTTCTATGTGAAAATAAAGAATGCTTTTCATTAGGTACCTCCAGCCTCAGAATTAGTATTTTAAACAAAAAGCTGCTCTGAAGTCAAAGAATATGTTCTCAGACCTAGGCCTTGTGCTGCCTGAAAGTCATTCCATCATCCATAGAATCCTAGGGTTTTGCTACACATTTTTTACACTAGTTTTTGTAGTATGCTTTGTAATTCTTTTATTTACCAAAAAATTTGTGGAATATCATTTTAGCTTTTGACAGAGAACTCTATTCCAGAGACTGTTTAGATTTACTTTAATATATTTGGGATGAAAAATAGGTGACCCCATTTTAACTGCATTATCTATTTCTCCATCAAATATATCTCCAGTAGTAACACTAGTAAACAATAGGATAAAACATTTGAAATGTATTTCATCTTATTCTCCTTTTTCTTGGTTATTTATGAGATTTAGAGACAGCAGTAGGGATTGTTTCAAACACCTATCTAGATAGGATAAACCAATAGTCCTTGAACTAATTTCCTGCATTCATGCTACTCTTACTACCAGTTATGGGAATGAAATCCCTTTCAAGTAACATGAATCTGTCAAAATTTCAGGAATAAAAAAAATAAATTATTTTTACAATTCTGAACAATTATTGTAATCAATAGCATAATGAAAATTAAATTTTAAGGAAAAAAACCACGTTTCAATGCCAAAATTTTCAACCGTGCAGCTTCATAAAACACAAACCTAATTCCAGATGCAGGTAATATAGTTAAATAATTTATTACAAAGGAAATGAAGAAATCTGAAGAAGGAAAAAATAACAAACAAAGGTACCATATTAGAAAAAGTCAAATCTAGCTTCCAGATGGCTCCATTGGTATCCTGAAAAAGAAAAAGCAAAACACATAACTTGAATATTTTCATACTCAATTAGAAAGGAAAATAACAGCAACTCCTTAAAAATTCCTTAATTATTCCTTAATTATTTCCTTGTGAAACTGAAACAAATGAATGTGGTGATGTTGGTCCTATTGGTCCTGTTCATCAATCCAGGATAACAGAACTTGGACAGCTTTTTTCGTCATCCTTTTTTTTATGTAATTCTAGCTCTGGAAGCCAGAGTCTCACATGATACTATACATTAAAAATATGAATCAGAGTATCATAGAATAGAGCAGCATAGCATAGAATAGCATAAAATGTTCAGTTCAGTTCAACTGGAAGGAACCCACAATGACTATCTAGTCCAACTGCCTGATCATTTCAGGACTGACCAAAAGTTAAAGCACAATATTAAAGGCATTTTCCAAATTACTTTTAAACACTGACAGGCACAAACCAACCTTCTAGGAAGCACGTTCTGGTGTTTGAAAGATTTTTTTTTCATATATAGATATATAAAAAAGATACGTACTAATTTGTAATGGACTCCCTCTGTTACTTAACATTACCTCCCTCTTTTCATGTCTCTCCAAAGAGATGAATATACTTTCATGCCTCTTACCTGAGCATACCAAATAGGTTGTCCACAGTCATGAATTTTTGACATGAAACTCAGACTGACATGCCTTCCTACATGAAGTTCATTCATAGGTTGTATTTCCAGTAACCCTGTGTCATCCACAGAGTCGGCAGCATCTATTGCCTCAAAGTTCCACACCTTCAGGGCATTAAAAGCATTAAAAATATAAGTTTTTATAAGGTCAGGTTATGTTTTCATATGCAATTAATATGGCAATTCAAAATGAGAAGAAAACAGGGAAGTGTATGAAACCTGTCATATCTGCCTTGGTGTTTTGAGTGTAACCTAGAACAGTGACAGTCAGCAGCAACTATCTGATACATTTGTGTGTAATGCAAATTAAAGTGCTCTGTCCAGTTATGAAACAACAATAGCTTAAATTTAGCCCTCACATGAGTAGAGCTATACATGACAGTCTCGGAGCTATAGAGAATAAACAATATCTGCCTGCTTCCAGAATTGCTCATGCAGCACAGAAGAAAGAATGGAAAATCTAACATGTCTGTGTTCTGCTCTGTGGGATAAGGACAAGATATCAGTCAGAACGCTTATAACCAAGTGAATTTTCCAATGGGATAAAAACAATTTATAAAACACAATAGAAACAAGAACTCAGGGGTTTTTGAAACCACCCGCTGTCTATAAAAGTCAGCTTCACATTGACTATCTGGATCTTTCCCACATTAGCAGATGACATATCACATCTTCCTTTAAAGAGGAAGAAGGAAAAAAAGATTGCAAACTCCTTGCTGATCAACTATCAAGACCAGAAACTGCTGACATGGTTAAGGAAAACCATTTGATCTTAATTTACAAAATTATCTGTTAAGTTTGGGATGCTTTTTCTTTTAATTGTTCCTCCACTTCAGTATATGTATATCTCTGAGATGTTAAAAAAATTCTGTGTATTTTTAAAATTAGTAATCTTGGCTTTCAAATATTGAGAAAGTTAATTTCACAATGTGGCTGTAGTTTATCACTTAAAACAACACCAAATCTATTATTAAGCCTGAAAATTACAAAGATTAAATAAAACTATACATGAAAATAAGTTAGAAAGCAGGCAAGAAGCTGTTAGAGAATCACTGAAAATTATTTTAATTTACTAGAGTAAAAGTATTTTCTTCAATTAAACAGAACATCACATGAACACTATCTAATTCAAACATGAACACTGTAGAGATTTATTCTGTTCATTCTAAAAATTCATTCTCAGAAAGAAAATTGCCTCCATAAATAAGCCCTGACAAAGAAAACATGAAGCATGCAACATGTTCCTGCTGACCACAAATTTGCATACCTAAAAGCGGAACAGAAAAAAAACTCACACGAATGAAGCCATCTTTTCCAACACTGACAAGTTCTCCTTCATCCAGAACTAACTGGCTGACAGGGCCATTGTGACAGGGCTTATGTCCAGCCTGGCAGAGCTCTACTTTAATGAGGCCACCTTCCCAAAGCAGCAAATTGCCCCACTCAGTCCCCGAGAGAACCTTCAATGCAAACAAAGAAAGTACACTTGCACTTGCTCTTAACCATGGAGAAATATTGGCAAGAGTTGGTTAACATTTATGGCTTCCTTACATGAAAGCATTAAATTGATGGCAATGTACAGATACATGGAAGAGAAGGTATAAAGGGTAAGAAGATTCAACTTTTTTACAGTGTGACATAATGCATTCAAACAGTTAAACATTAGGGCTAACAGTCCTCATACTGTAGTTTTCACTCCCCCATTAGAGAAGTCTCAGCTTTAAGCTTTGTCTGGGAATTACAGTATTAAATGTACTTTCCAATTATTACAAAGCAAGCCAGGTTTTTTGAAAATTAAAGTCAATATTAGCTTATCAGATCAGTGCACTGAGTGAGGGTCTAATTCAAATCACTTTGAAGTGAACAGCACCTCCAGCTTACTGAGGAGAATTTGCATCAAAACCTGAGAGGGAACATAAAATCAATTAAACTTTTTCAAACTTACCTTCCCATCAGGTAGCTCCACATAACCTATAATGTCAGTCACTGCTGTTTTTCCAAACCTGCCTAAAGCTCCTTGCAACTTCAGACCAGTGAATGTGAGAGCCATCTTCCAGAACCTGAGTACAGAAAAAACACCACTCTGATACAAGATTTCCTAAACACATTTTTCAGTCCCTCTTTCCCACTGCAATAATCTTACCAGGGATGTTGCTGAAGCAAGGGCTGCTCATTTATTATTCTTTTTTAAATGAGACCTTAGGTTTTTCTCCTTAAAATGAGATGAAGCTTTGTAACTACACAAACATTTCCCTATACTACCCCTCTGAAAAAGCCAGGAAAAAGCATTTGGAATAGGCAGTATGAAGGTTAAACTGCTATTTAAAATCAGGAAGAGTAAGATGCATAGTTACACCTTTCCAGATACAACCAATCCAAGTACTTAGGTATACCTGTTTTGCTGCCTTCAGAGTATGATGCTCAGCTTTGAAAATACAATGGTTTAAGGTCTTCACTGAATTTTAGTCCAAGTACCCTGACAGACTTGAGCTTGACTATCTCAATGAGTCACAGATTTTATCCTAGATGTTGACAGCCATTCCTACTTGATAATTATATCTTTAGCAGAATGAAACATAACTTTAAATTACTGAATTACAGAAAAATTAGCATTGATTGCAATTAGGGATGGTTCACTGTGTGTGCAGGAGTCACTGCACTTGGGACAGATGTTGAAAATTGGAATTTGAGACCACATTTTGGTGAAAGGTCAAGGTTATTACACTATAAAAGGTATACCCAAGTCTATTCATAGTATTTTAGCTCAAAATAAAGTTTATAAGGGATTTTTTTGTCTGATTGAACTACAGTCATTTCAGCTCCAAATAAGTATCTCCTATTTCAGACCCACCTTGCAATTAATATATGGAGCAAATCTCAGATTTTGATCTGGTGCCTCTGACAAAACTTGAATAAAGTTTAGAAGTAATACAATTTTAAAGCTATCATTTCTATTACAATAGCATCCCAGTCCTACCTTAAGTCTCTGCTGTATTAACACTGAATACTGGCTAAATACAGAACACAAAGCTCATCTCTGTCTCAAAGATTGTAATGTTGTGGTTTAATTTTTATCACAATAGGATCTGCAAACTTACCAGAGAAGGTAGTGTATGTAGATCTTTTGCAAAGCTTCCTTGCATGCTTTTGGTGGTATCAGATGATTTCTGATCCATGACTTGGCAACCAGTTTTAATGGCTGCCCAAATAATAGATGAGTTCAAGAAATCAAGAGTAGAAAGCCCAGAAGGCACAGGGAGCATAGGTGATATGTTACCAGTTGGAAGAAATTTATATATTAAATTTTTTTATAGATTCACCCTGGTGCCTGTTGCAATTACAAGAATAGAGACAGAGGCACAGACATTCAAGCATCACTTTTGCACAGCAAAGGTGTTGAAAGAGTTGGCTGACTGACTAGAACTTTCTCATTTTTGTAATAGCAATGATTGGGAAAAATTGCACTTCTCATTGGTCCATGTTTGCTAATGATACATTCCTCTTACTTATCTTCTACACATAGTGACTTTAGAAATGATATATATTAATGCTAATCTGTAAACCTACTTTATGTGTCCCACTCCAGATGTAGTTAGCTGCTCTTCGTTATCAGCAGAAAATGTGACCTTGTAGACATCCTGAGAAAAAGCTTTTGACCTCAGTACAATCTTTTCTTGTTTCCAGTCCCAGATAGTCAGCATGTAGTCAGGGCTGCTGCCAATACTGGCCAGCAAAGTGCCAGCAGCATTGAAATCACCAAAAACATAGGCTTCCTCTGTTCCACCTAAAGAAACACACAAAACCCAATACACACATAGAAAAGGGGAAGAAACAATAAGAAAACCTACTAATAAGCTCAAGTTTCACTGTCATTATTTTTTTTTCACTAGGTAATAGCTCTCAGTTGACTACTTCTACTAAATAAAAGTTTCCTCCCATACAATAATGAAAAAACTCGAAATGTGTGTTTTCAATTTTTCTTTGAAAGACCAAAAGGTTGCACTTCCTTCTAAACTTTGAAAGAGACCCACTACTCCATCTGCTGAGATTGTAGACACTGCCCCATTTGTGTAAAATGAAAAAAAAAAACTTTCATAATACCTCGCAGTATTCTGTAGGGCCTCAGTGAAGGATAATCATAAATTATGATGTTGGGCTTCTTTCCTTTCTCTCCTATTGCAAAGTACTGCTTAGTAGGATGTGCCTTGAAAAAGGAGAAACATCCTGTAATGACACTGTTGTCTCTATTCTGGTAGTTATTGAGTTGTATTCACCCATTAGTCAAAAGATAGTGCCCTAAATACTACGTTGCATTTTTCCATGTTTTTATTCTGAACAACTGACAATACATTACTCAGTATTAGAATGAAGCAACTATGCACACCAAATGGTAAAACCATTAAGCATGCAAAATGGTACATTGCTCATGTAATGCAGAACCATGACAAACTGTGAAATTACTTGCCTTATAATGAATTCTTCTACTATTCCTACTTCAGTCAACTCACTAGCTGATTTTTCCACAAGCAGGATTTGTGTCAGACAGCAGACAACTGCAGAAAAGCCATCCCAAATGACAGTGTTCTGAAGACATAAATATGTACTGCGATTTCCCAGAAAAGGCTGCTTACAATGGAGCAGAACAGTTTTAAGGTTGGCATTCTGAAAGCCTTGCTCATGTGGAATACAACTGAGAGATAGCAGATCCCTTCACAGGGTGAAGAGCTTCAAATCCAGAGGAAGCATTTGAGAGTTACTAGAGTGAAACCAAATGCTTTTTCTCTTCTTTTTTCTAGGAACTCAATTTTCTAAATTTTAATTGCAGGCAAAATATTATACAAATACCAGTTGTGACTAGGAGACATGGGTGTTTAAAAAAAGAAGAAAAAGAAAGTTTATATGAGATGAAATAGGAATGTAAGAGTTCAAAAAACTAATCTCAGCTGGCACCTGTCAGTCCCTTAAGGTACCTGAGTCTAGGACGCAGGTATTTGTCCTCTGTCAATTACATTGACAGGCGGAGTAGCCCATGTTGCATAGCCTTTGCATCCCCCTAATCAATACCATTCTTTCATATATATATTTACACGTGCAGCAGCAGAAATCTTCCATCAAGCAATTTAGTGAACATCCCACTTCCAAAAAGAGACTATCAACCTGAAACACAAAACAAAAGTAGTACCGTAATAAACCCGATTCCACCACCACCACTGCTCTGGATGTAACATTGAGACTTAGTTTTGATGTCCATGAGCACCACTTGATTGCCTGCTATATACATGAGTGTTTTGCTATCTATTGGCAGCAGGTTTACACTTCGGGTGCAGTCATATCCAAAAGAATATCTGATAAAGTTTGATAAGGAAAAGATTTGACACTGGCTTACTAGAAAAGTTTACTAACTGGATAGAAACACTTAAAACTGAAATGGAAATACTGAATCTGGTGACTAACAATGGTGACTGATAGTAGGAGCGAGTTTTATTCAGTATATGGTGAAGATAAAAATATGTCATAACTGAGGGGAAGGCAGAAGTGAAGATCTTCTGAAGTTCACAATCCATTCTTTCATCTCCACTATAGGGTTACACCTCTTGCTGCTGCTTGATCCTTTGGAACTGCAAGCAATTCAAGTTCTATCAGTGTGCACTTTCCAAACAAGCTGTGAGAGCTGCACCACAGAATACTGTTCTAAAGAAATGAGATCAAATCAAGGAAGTGCTCAATATAATCTCTTAAATGTTTGAAGGCAGATATAGAGAAGGGAAAATCCAGTCTTCAACAGCAACTTGACCATGTCTGCATAGAAAACCATTAGCACTTGTCAAAGTCATGTGTCATATACTACTTGACCATACCTATAAAAGGATTTACTTTAACTCTTAATTGACAGGCATCACTTCTTTCTTTAGATCTTCTAAGCACTAGGCTTGGAAATCTACCTGGTTTCTTCACCACTTCTCCCTTAGCAGTGCTGTGAGGAAGTGTGAGTTACACAGCTGCTCTTCTCCTGCCCTCCCCTCAACTTCTTGGGGAATATCAGTGTGGCTACACAGAAAGGGAGAGCTTTGCAGGGAATATCCTTAAGCTAGTCTTCTGACAGGTCACATTAAGTGGGACAGGATCTAGGTTTACAACAGTACTTATAACAGTAAGAATTATAGCAAATAAGAAATGTTTATGAGATCAGACAATGTTTAAGATTGAATTCACCCAGAACTACAACTGGTCGGGATTCTTATTTGTGTCTCAGCCAAATATATCCCACTAATGCCACAGAGTACTCCAATTGAGACAGGCACAATTTTAAGAACAGATATTAAATATCCTAAGCTTTAAACATGCACAGCTTCAACAGAAAGGATACTTAAGAGTAAGAAGGTTAACTGGTATCCCAAAGTCTTCAGTGACAAATGGTTGTGAAGATATATCTTCATAGTTATAGAAAAACGTTTCTGAGATTTTCTTTTCTACCTTCTCAGGCTGTTTTTGTGTCTCTGGAAGTGTTTCACTACTATCTTGCCTTTCCAAATCACCTTCTGCATCTTGGAAATGGGAACATAAAGGAAATTGATACATATCATAAATTTTGGGTCCTTGCTTGTACTTTCAAAAGGGAGGGATTCACATATCTTTTGCCTCCTTCTACAGAATAATAAGCACTCATAGCTCAAAACCAATGAACCATGTCTTAGTAACAACTTAGTCATAGTCATCTAGGTTGGAAGGGACCTTTCAGATCATCTAGTCCAACCATCAGCCCAACTCTGACAAGCCTCATACCTGGACAGGGACTCAAACCCCTGACCCTCAGATTAGGAGTGTGATGCTCTCCCAACTGAGCTATACATCCTGTCCTGGAATGGCCTGTAACAAGCATTCCCTCTGGCTTTAAAAAACTTTACTGGGAATATTCAAACCTGAAGAATTTAAAGAATAAGAATTTCAAGAGTACTTTATTTAAAAAAAAAAACAAAAAACAAAACTCAGGACCTTCCAAACTAGCTCAGTTCAGCTTTGCTTGTTTAAAATGTCTCTTTTCAGCATATTGCTAATGTGTGACCAAGGATAGTTCTTTGCTGGCCTGCAGAGCAGCATACTGTCAACTTCATTAGCAACTAATCACAAGCATTTGATAAAAGCACTTCTCAATTTGATACCTCAGATCAAATCCCTATTACCTATTTTTCAAGCTTTTCACCCACCTTGATATTTTTCTCTCCTAAAAGGAAAACAACCAAAGAAGTCAGAGACCTGCCATGAGAAAGCGCAAAATAAAGCGCGCAAAATAAAGCACACAAAGGAAACTAACTAAAAGGGAGCACAAAAAAATCAATAACTGTAACTGGACAGCACTGGAATGAGCTGCTGTTCAGTGAAAAAATGAAAACTAGAAAGCAGTGTGATTTTTAAGGTCATGCCAAAATCTCTTCAGTGGAAAGTGGTACTCACCAACACTTTCCACATCTGATTCCACTTGCTCCACTTCCTCCTCCTGTTCCTCTGTAGGTGGTAATTCCCCTAGAACACTAGTTTTGCTTTCTTCTGGAAAGGGCAATAGGAATTACTCTCTCAGTTATGAATTCCTTTGACTAATTTGCTCATACATGTCATGTTAAATAAATACAAAGTTCTGTAGCAGTAAAAAAAAAAATCCCTTCTGCCCAACAGTGGACTTCCTGCTGTTTAGCATTAAGTGTGGGGAGAAGTTTGCTTTCAATAAAGTATAGTTCAAAACTTTGTGGAAGAAAATAAACACATCATATAACAGGAAAAATGTATACTAGGAAGATCGAACAACTGCCAAAAGTAATGCAGCAGTATAATAATAAAAAAATCCCTCCACGGTTCCACAGGAGACTCACTAGTGGATTTTTTTACCCATATTGCCTGGGTCTAGACTGTTAGATGATATTCAGAACACCTGATATAGATACTGAACAGGCACTTCAAGATGAAAGCATTGCTGGAGAAATACAGGTCCCTGACTGAAAGAAACTGGCAGAGTCAATGAACTGAAGGTAACCCTAATTACAGAGATACATCTAAGCAGCAAAAGCTTTCCTGAGAGTGTCTTTTGTGGGCTGAGGAACAGCAGGAACTGCAGACACAGTGGACAGTCCAAAACTTCTCTGGAACAGGTCATCTTTGACCAGAGTCAAAACAAAAGTTGGTAACATTAGGAGCAGCAACTGAAGATGAACATGTACTAGCAAGGAAGGGGTGAGTGGTGGGAGAAGCCAAATGCTACTATAGGTTCAGTACTGAAATCATTGTATAACTACAAGAAATACGAACACCACAGTGATCTGCCTGTGCACCTTCTGATGGGTTCTTACCAGTTCCCTCCTCTTCCCTTGGAGAAGTTGGCATGTCTTCTTTACCTGGTGGTGGTGAACAGAAATTTTTAGTACTTTTACCTTCATCTGCCATTTAGACAATTTTCATTTCCTCAAAAATGCTTGAGAGTCCCAAAGATAATATTTGTGCTCTGTGGTGTATGGATAACCCAAAGGTATGCCCTAATTTGAAGGGCAAATTCACTGGTTCAGGTTTTAGGACTCAAGGCTCTGTGTACATTGGTATAGAAAGAACAAATATTGCATATTAGGGGAAACCAAAGATTTACATGGTTTAGGTTTCTGTTTAATTTGCTGCAGAGAAATTTGTTCTGAGATAACAAGGCTATTCCTCCAACTTTCTAGTGGGCTTCATAAAAATATCAGAAAATACACATTCTGAGATCATCTAATACTTTAAATGGGGAAGCAGGAGAGATCAATCTTAAATAAAATTATCATAATTTTTTTTAAAATTCAAAAATCAGTTTAATCAGTTTAATTATCACTCCCCAACAATTTCTCAGCTTTCAGATTATAGTTTTCAGAGTATTTTCACTGGTTACCATTGTCCTCTAGAGTAAGGAAGATCTACTTTTTTATTTAAAAACATTGATTGTTTATATAAACATCTCCGAAAGACACAAAAGCCCAAGTAGTGGTCTTATCCTAAATTTATTCTGCCTCTTTTCAAACATGGCAACCATTTCTGAATAAAACACCTTAAAATGAACATTGGAGCAATTTTGTATAAATACTACAGCTATAAAATACTATCAGAAAGTCCACGAGTTGAAGTTTTAAATCGGGTAACGGAACTGGTATCAGTGAAACTGAAGAAATAGCTACAGACTATTTGCACAAATACATGGTGGAGTGTTCAGAGACTTGAATTCTAATTCCAAACTCAGTAATGACGTGTACAATTTGAATCAGCCATTTCACCTCTGGCTGTCTCAGTTATCTCTTGTGAAAAATGAGATAATAATACTTACTCTTCTTAGCAGAGTGTTTGGATATCCATAGAGAAAAGTGCTATAAAATTTCAAATTATTGTAACTAATTAGCAATCATTTATCTTCTAAAAATTAAGGCTATCATAGTTTTCATTATAAATTAATTCCTATCTGGAAAATGCTTTAGGCTGAAAGAGAATATGAACATTTTTTGCCTGTGTTGATGTCTGGGTTCTAGTTAAAGCTACTGCAATGCTCACTGTGCATATTACTGTGATGGTGTTCAAACACTGTGACAAACAAATTTTGAATTTAAAGACTCTGAGGAGGTTCAAAGAGGACACACATCCATTTTGGTTGCAGATTCTGAGTTTCATGGTTGACTAATGCAGAAAACCTTTGTGTAGTTCACTGTGATGAAGGTATGCTGATTTTTTTAAACCAATAATTTTTTTTGCAACAGTTTTCCTAAATAAGCTGGAATTGAGGCTTTTATACTAAAAATTGAGATAGTGACATGTAGAACTGCTATGAAGTGGGAAAAAGCAAATCCCAGACATTTTGAACACTAACTATATGCTACGTCTGACCAGAACAGTATTATTTTTTACTCCCCTTGTCCTAGCAACTCAATAAACTACCCAGAAACACTGTGCCAGATCTACACTAGCTCCACTATTTTACCTTCTAAGAACTCACACAGGAGCGAATACAGATTTTGTTTCAGTAGCCATTGCTATAAGCTGTGAATTTCAGCTAAACTTCATTTTCTTTCAGATTGCAATTCTATTAACTCTGTTCTTAAAACACACAGCTTACCTCAGAATGGAGACATCTGTTTATTCGGGTATGTTCTCTTGGTTATTCCAAAACTAAGATGCTTATTGGCAATTTTGCTGCCACATAGAATCCTTATATATAGGAGCTTCTCAAAAATTTTCATTAAATCTGGACATTGATTTCTCATCTTGGAAAATTGTCTTGTTTCTTCAAATTACAAGACAATTAAATCAGATGATTGATTATTTGGTGACACATAAACAAATTCATTGACATGACATAACTTTCTTTGTATTTTGCCATTCTACATTTCGCTTCTTTCCAGAACAACAAACAGATATTTAATTAGGCAAGCTTCATAAATGCAGTGCTTGCCTTCATAAATCACATGAATGACATTTCAACTGCATAAAATGAATTGAATTAAATAACAATCAAAATGTGACGTGCATTTTTACTTTAGAAACTGGACAGATCTAATAGTTACAATTTAAAACTATTGCTGTCCCACCATTAACTCTGCGGCTGTGCTTAAAAGACATTACCTACCTCACCTCAGCTCTTACATCTATGGAAGAGTGATAGCTTTGTCCACTAATTCAAGACATGTAGAAAAAAGGAATTCTTTCTGCAGAAGATAACTGCAGTGCTATTAGTGCCAATTATAAGCAAGAGATTAAAATTTCATCTCTACACTGTGCTACTTCTGCATGATTTAATTTTTTGGTTCACTCCAAAATGTGCAATTTTTCTATAGAAAAGCTTTGGCCACTGGTGGGCTTTCAAAAAACAGTCACTTGTTCTTTTGTTCAGAAGAGGTTTCCTTGTGTGTTATTCCTTTACTTGTCTTTATTCCACATGAAAGGACACAGTTCTTCCCAGGACTTCATTTTGCTTCATTGCTTCCAAACCTGACTCCTCTTAGAACTGCACTATGAGCCTTATAGAATCATAGAATAATTTGGGTTAGAAGGGACCTCAAAGATCATCAAGTTCCAACCACCTTGCCGTTAGCAGGGACACCTCCCACTAGACCAAGCCGCTCAATGCATCATCCAGCCTGGCCATAAACACCTCCAGAGTGGGGGCTACACTCTGCTCTCTTTCTGGCCTGGACTGAAATAACAACTGCAATGATTTGCTATCCTGAGGAGTGTCTGCTATGAGGAATTCCATACTAAATCACAGCCTATTCCAGGTGAAGCATCTTCTTCAAGGCTAGCTCTGATTCAGATGGGCTGGATTTCTTCCCATCTGCCAAATCCTGTTTGTTTTACTCATCATCAGATACAGTTCCTTCAGCAAGTTTTTCCAAGTCTTGTTTCTTTATGAAAAACATTATGTCATTGAACAACTCTCTGAGTAGCCTTCAGACCACATCAGAGTATATCAGCAATTTACTGGGCTGGCAAAGAGCACAACAATGTGCAAGAGGTGGAGTTTTCCAAAACTTATGCTCATTCAAAAAAAAATTAGAAGTCCTTTAATGCTTATACACACAAACTAAAATATCTATGTGTACATCAGGCATAGCTAACCAGTGCTCTCTGTGCAACATGCTATGTCTGACTCAGCCAAAATTAGTGGAAAACTAGTAATAAAAGTTTGTTTCAGGCAATCAATACAAAATACCAAGGTAGAAATTTTTTGTACTAGAGAATATTACTTTCTCTTACAATAGCCAGAAGACTTCAGACCAAGGACAATAATAGAACATATCAATTCCCACAGTAGTTAAGTTATAAAATATTTATAGTCTGAGACCGAGGCAGCATGGATAAAACAACAAAGAGGAATCTAGACCCATTGTCTTTATCATAGCCTCACTGTCTCCTCCCCATGAAAGAGAGAAAAGTGGACAAAACAGCCCTGCTTAGAACCTCATTATTGCTATGCTGCACACATTCAAAATATTTTCCTATAGAATCAGAAGAAATAAAGCCTAACTCTAATTTCCAGCCCTACAGCTAAAGTAGTTCTCTTTATCATCCAACTGTCCTAGCTCTGTGTCATGCAAGCAGGAGTTTCGAGTCTGTTAGAAGTGTGCCTTGCGAATAAAGGTTACCAGGTTTTTATTGAGCAGAAACACAAACAGGTGACATCGCCAGAGTTACTTATTAACTTACAGTGTGAAGGAAAATCATAAAAATGAACATGGGGACAGTGCTACAAATCCATCAGGTAATAAAATTACCTGCCTTGCACATTTCAAACGAAGCACAGGACAACCTATTTCAGCTGTGCACCATTCATTCCTGTTTTGCTTTGCCAAAGCCAAGTATCGTCATGAGAATAAAGGCTTTTTCTTTTCCTAAAGCCTCTGCCTAGGAAGACTGATCCCATCCAGACCTCATCATGGCATCAGCCTTGCCCAGAGGTGCAGGATCGGCAGTGTTTTATTCTGACACCAAACTGCCTTCCATGCTGTCCAGCGGGAAGGCTGCCTTCCACACGGACATCAGGAAAAGGCCACGGCGAGTGACCGGCTGTTGTGCTGGTGACAGCAATAGGGCGGGAAGGGGACAATAGGATCTGCTCCTCAGGAAGAACAGGGAAGGAGTTTCTGAGGCACCATGGGGCCGGTGCCATAAACGGGTCGCAGCAGGGCGCAGTGAGGCGAGTGGACACACAGAATAGCATGACTACCGGGGGACGGAGCCATGGGACTCAGGGACAGAAAGAGGCCTGTGGGCACCCCTGGAGGGGCGACCTGTGGCCGGCGTGGGCCCTCACCTGACCCGATCCTCCCCACCATCCCCGTACCTGGGGCCGCCTCCATGGCGGCGTTGCCTGTTTCCAGGCAACCGGCCGGGCGGCGCTCAGGGAAACGTAGGGCGGCGGGAACGGTGCGCGCATGCGCCGACTCGGATTTAGGGGGGCGGTAAGGGACGCGGGGGAGAGGGGTGGAGGCTCACACCTGCGGGTGGTCGTTACCTTTTGTAACGGCCGCGGACCAAGCGGGGCTCACGAGAGTTTCGATTCCGCCATAAATCAGAACGTTTCTTGGCATTAAAGCGGCTGAGGGAGCTGGGATTGCTTACCCTGCAGGGAAGGAGGCTGAAGGGGGACTGTATCGCTCTCCACAAAACACCTGCAAGGGGGTTCTAGCGAGGCGGGTGTAGGTCCTCTCTCCCAAGTAACCAGCGGTAGGACAATAGGAAACGGCCTCAAGTTACGCCTGGGGAGGATTAGGATTGACATCAGGAAAAAAGAATTTCTTTACCCGAAGGGGTTATCAAACATTATTGGAACAGGCTGTGCGGAGAGGTGGTAGACTCGCCACGCCTGGGAGTGTCTAATAGACGGGCAGACGTAGTGCGGAGGTACATGCTTTATGGTGGACTTGGCAGCATTGGGTTCATGGTAGCGCTCGATGATCTCAAAGGTCCCTTCCAACATCGGCGTTTCTGAAAGTCTCTCCGCCGCTGTTCCCATAATTTTCCAGAACTCGGCGGGAAAATAAAATTAAGCCCTTAAACTTAAAACCCAGAAAACGAAGCGAGTGCTCCCGGGTGCCGCTCGCTCACGACTTGTGTTTCCCCCGGACGGCAAGAGCTCGGGCCAAACCGCCTGTGCCCCCTACCTGCACTTCCACCTGGGAATGGGCACATTTTATACATAACTTTTTAAAATTTTCTCTCTTTTTTTCTGAGCAATTTCTGAAGCTGGCGGCTGGCATTTTGTCATTGGGCTGTAGGGAAGAGGAGGGAGGCGTCCCTGCCGCCGAGCGGGCGATGGCAGGGGCCGCAGAGGGAGGGAGAAAAGGAGGGAGGGGACAGCTAGCCCGGCCCCGGGACAGGTGCCACGGGAAGGGGAGGGCCTGTGGGCGCGGCGGAGTGGCCCCGGGCAGGCGGAGGAGGCAGCGCCATGGCCGTGGCCCCGTACGGGTGCTGCTGCCGGTGGGCGCTGCTGCTGGCCTGGCTGCCGGTCGGTGAGTGGAACGGCTGTAGGGTTCAGGTTTTCTTCCTCGGGGCTACTCCCCGCCCCAGGACACCTGTGTAGCACAGAGGAGAGCACTCGGGTTTCGCCCCGGGGTTAACGTGGTGCGGCGGCAAGGGTAACGATGGGGAGAGGTGGCCCTGAAGCGAGGGGAAGGGGCGGCCTGGCCTAGGCGAGCGTTGTTCTCCCCTTTGGGGTGTGTGTGTGTATGTTCCGCCCCGGACAAAAGAGCGGGGCTTTCCCGACCTGGGCAGGAAAGCCATGCGGAGAGGAGTTTCGTTAGCCCCGAAGGTGCGGCTAACTACTCTTCCCGGGAGGAAGTGGACGCCTGCTTCCTGGCAGGCTCCAGTATCGGTCGTGTGCGCCTGGCCACCTTGGTTGGGACCTGAGTGCAGGGTTCGGGCTCCCTCACAAGTGCCCGCCCATGATAGCTCGGTAGTAGCCTCTTTAAGGACGTGTTGTAGCTGCACAACATCCGAACCTACTAGATCCGTGTTTGTATGGAGAGTAGGAACTCGCACCTGTGTCCACGGGCTGTCTTCGACAACTGTAGTTCTTTCCGCCAAACTTTGTAGGTTGCCTGAAAGCTTCTGACCTCTCCTAAGGAAATACAGAGAGATAATTTTGACTCTTGGATATCTCGATCTTTACTGATGATTTAGCTTTAAATACCAGTGTTGGTTTGTTGTTGTTGGGGATTTTTTTAAGAATAAGTAAAAGAAACATTAGAAAAATACGGAGGTACGCTTGTTGATTGTCTTGCTTCGGTGCCAATGTTCCTGCATGATGTTCTAGCTGAAACTTGGCTTCAGTGGCTCTGATGATTAGAGTCTTCAATAGGCCTGAGGTAGCAGTAACTTCCTAGGTTGGGTAGTGTGAAGATTTGTTCATTTCAAACAAGCTAGGAAGGGCAGCAGCATGCAGTGAAGTGTAGGAACTGGCCTTGATTCTCAGTTTTCTTAGAGGAGGTTAGTATGAAGCATCAGACTTGCAGAGATAAGTGACTGTTTCCTGATGGGAATGGTAGTCTTTTAGCCCCCTTAGAAAATAAGGAACTTGTCTTCCAACTCCTGAGTCTTCTGCAGAACAGAGGTAAGTAAAAAGGATCCCATTTGTTTGGACTCTGTAAGTGAAAAGCACATAGTTATTTTGAGTGTTTTATTCTTGGTGGAGAGATGCTGCTGTAGAAAACCCATGGAAATCTGTTCTGTTTCCACGAGCCTCATTAGGTCAGAATTAATTTGATTAACAGTGAAATCAAGAATTTGCCAATCTTTGGAGTTTGGGTTGGTTTCTTGTGGTTTCTTAGGTAAGAACCTGTAGATCAGCTGTTCCACAGTGAACAACTGAAACGGGATGTGTTGAAGTACAGTGCTCTTAAATTTAAGAGGAACTGTAACTACCTGTCAGCAGTACGGACCTTGCTTTGCTACAACATTGTAAAAACTAGAGATTTGACAGAGGTTTGCACGGCTGCTGATATTTCTGTTTTAAGTGCATGTATGTATATTTTGCTTTCCAGAAAAAGCTTGGACTCAAGAGTTTACCATCGTCCTTTCTATGTTAGTGTGATAGTTGTAAGACAAATGAGTTTGCCACCTGTGTTTTGATCAGGAGTTTATTTCAAACTGAACAAGTAATGCAGAATTCCTTGTTGAGGTTGCATTTCACCTCTGCAGCATGTTTTGCACCAGGTGGATATGGATGGCTTCATATCTACCTGGGAACATACTGTGAAGTTGCAGCCAGAGAAGACACAGGAAGAATTATGCCTGCAGTTGTGATCCAGATGTTATTGTCATCCTGAAAACATGGAGTAGAGAGAAAGTCTTTGAATATGCTGTAAAAATCAAGTGCTGGTTCAATTGCCCTTTGGTTTCTTCCAGGCCTCCCCCCTTTCCTTGTCTCATTTCCTGCTGTTGTGTTCCCCAGTTAAGAAGCAATTGGCATAGCGCTGCAACTCCTGCCCTGTTATCTGGCATATATTACAGACAGGGCATCCCACACTTACTCCAAACTGTTTGTATTGCCTTATCAAAGGTAACTGGTGATAACTCCACTATTGTTAATGACAAGCATAACTTGCTGTATTATCGGAGGTTAAATAAGATAGAGATTTCTCTAGAGTGTGGCTAAAATAAAATGTAGCTTATGAGAAACTATGTAAAACTTTTCTCAGTGGGTGCAGCTTCTTGGATAGAAAATGCTGTCAGGGTTGTTGCTGATGAGTTCTAAACATACATAACAATAGATTAATTAAAAATGGGGGGAAAAGGGGTATTTATTATGTGTTCTGAAGGAGCAATAAGTTTAACTGTAATACTGCAGCCCAAATGTTGTATTGTCTTACTCCTGGTCACCACTAGGTAATATTCTAATGACTGTCCTAGCAAGAGTTTGATCAAATTTATTTGCTCTTCATAAGTTGATGCCACAGAACTTTTCTGGTTAGGACATTCCCATCTGGTGTTCTTCTGGACCAAACAAATTCTCTCCCTCATGTTGGAGGGACAGTTTTGCCCATGCAGAAGGAGAGCAGTGAGTGATGTGCTACATAATGGCTACTAATAGTTGCTCTGGAGAAAGGAATTAGTCCATAAGGCAAGCAGGCCAGTTGCAGCTGCATCAAGCTGCCTTCTGTCAGGGAATGGTGAAGTTTGCATTCTAACTGGGATTTGTAACTCTGAATGGCTTACACGGCTTACCTGCCTGGATACAGGTCTGTATGTGTCGGTCCTGGATCATGAAGACAGTTGTTGGTCTGGTGCAGAGTGAAGGTTGTGATGCAATGTCTGTTCCTGCTGGCTGATTGCCTCCTGTGTTCTCCTTTGCAGGTTGCCTCTCCCTGCTGGTGACAGTGCAGGATGTTGAACGTTATACCACCTTATTTGCCAGTGTTGTCCTCAAATGTGACTACAGCACCTCAGCACAGCTGCAGGATGTGGTTGTGACCTGGCGCTTTAAAACCTTCTGCAAGGATCCCATCTTTGACTACTACTCAGCATGTGAGTGTCAGGCTTGTCCTCCAAGGGATCCCTCTTCATATGGGAAGGAAGACTTACTGGGGATTATACACTTTTGACCTCTTCCTGTCCACAAACCAGATCCAGTGGTGGTATTTCCCTGCCCTCCAAGAAAAAATGGGTCATTTCCCTTGCAATATCAAGGCTTTATATATAGTAGCAATCCCAGCCAAAGCAGCTTGTTTGTTCTCCTTGTCATCATCTCAGAAGGCAGAAAGGGTCAGCCATGTGTGACATGCGTTGGTCTTGGCAGCCCCACTTTATAGAATCATAGAATGGTTTGGGTTGGTAGGGACCTTAAAGAACATCTAGTTCCAACCTCCCTGCCATAGGCAGTGACACCTCCCACTAGGCCACGTTGCTCAGTGCCTTGTCCAGCCTGGCCTTAAACACCTCCTGAGCAGAAGCATCCACAGCCTCTCTGGGCAACCTGTTGCAGTGTCTCGCTTATGATTCAGTGCATTTGAAAGCAAGGGCCTTGTAACAAGTGGACTTTTAGTGGATTTCATGGGGGACCCTAATGTTAGAGATAGATACCTGTGACTAGGTGTTACTGATCTTAGAGTCATGTTTAGGAGCAACACTTGTATTTTGGAAGGCAGAAAAACTTCTAAGTACATTTCCCACTGGTGGCAGTGCTTCATGTGCAGGCTTTGTAATGCATGCAGCCTTAATTAAGGAGTGTTTAAGATGGTTGTTAAGACCAAGCTGCTTAACCAGCTGGTCAAAAGAGTTTCTGCTGTATTTAGTATGGTTGCAGCCTCACCTTGAATAGTGCACGCATCTCTGAGTCCCGCAATTTAGGAAGGATGTGAAGGTTCTTGAATGTCTCCAGAGGACAGCAGCAAAACTGATAACAGGGCTAGAAGGCATGTCCCAAATTTTGGGCTTGTCTGGAGAAAAGGAGCCTAAGGGAGGACCCCATTGCTTTCTACAGCTTCCTGAAGAGGGGCAGTGGAGAGGAAAATCTCTTCTCTCTGGTATCCATTCATAGGATGTATTGGAATCATTCAAGGCTGCACCAAGGGGGATTTCAGTTAGACATTAGGAAGCATTTCTTTACAGAGAAGATGGTCAAACACTGAAGCAGACTTCCTAAAGAAGTGGTCAACAACCCACAAAAGGGATATTTGGGCCATACGAAGGGATATTTGTACAATGCCCTTAATAGGATAATTTAACTTTTGGTCAGCCTTGAAGCAATCAGGCAGTTGGACTAGATGATCAATTGTGGAACTCCTTACCCCTCTCTTCCCTTCCATCTTTCCTGGAAACACTGCAGTCTGAATGGGTTAGGTAGGCATGTTACCAAGTGTTCTGTAGACAGACTAGTGCACAAGCAAATNACAGAGCTGCACTCAAGCCACTCTCCACCCAGCCTGTATCTGTGCTTGGGATTGCTTCGACCCAGGTGCAGGACCTTGCACTTGGCCTTGTTGAACTTCATGAGGTTGGCTTGGGCCCACCTCTCAAGCCTGTCAAGGTCCCTCTGGATGGCATCCCTACCTTCAGGTGTATCAACTGCACCACACAGCTTGGTGTCATCTGCAAACTTGCTGAGGGTGCACTCGATCCCACTGTCCATATCTCCTACGAAATGTGTCCTTAGCTTTGATGATTCCATCTTACGTGAGTGCTTTGAGCCCAGGCTCAAGCTAATAGCCCCCAACTGGGAAGGTCACGATGTTTGCTTAGTTGGATTTGCTCTTCATAATCCATTGGAGATACAGCAACACTGGAACCTTTGACAAGCTTTATCCTCTCCTTCCTTGCAAACACTTTACAGACAATGCTGACTTTTTGTATCAGTTGTCTTCCTGAATGTCAGCTCCCATATATCTAGGAAATAATTTATATTGTGAATATGTATGTCATAAGAGTATTGGACAGAAATTGCTTCTAGTCCTCCATTAGTTCTGCTTGGTCTCTCTTCATGTAATCCTTAGCTGAAATCAGATGATAGATTATTTTCTGGCTTTATGAGGCCCACAACATTTAACAGGATCCAGTAGTCAAATCCCTATAGTGGTGCATGTGCATCTGGAGATTTTCTTTAGTAAATAAAGACACATTTGTTTAAGTTTGTTTACTCCCAGGAGGTTTATCACTTCTTTTCCTTCCACTTTATCTTCATAGCGAGGAGTGCCTTTCAGCCTACCACCATTTGTTACTTTCTATTTTAATTCTTTCAGATGTGGGTGCAGGAGGCATCTCTGCAGCCCCTGCTTTCTCAAAATCTCTGCCATTCCTTTGCCACCTCTGTTTGCTTTTGAGTACACCAAAGCAACATGTGCTTGATAGTTTGAAGCCATGCTTTGTATTACTAAACCAAGGCAAATGCACAGATATATTCAAGAGTTTCTCTGATACTCATAAGGGAATAGAAATCAGTCCTTTGAAATAACTTTTGGCATCTTATTTGATGATGTATGTTTGTAGCATACCAGGCTTCTCTAGCTCTTGGCCAGGACCCAGCTAATGATTGCAATGACAGCCAGCGAAAGGTGCGCATTGTCATCCAGAAGTATGGGCAGAAGGATCCTGTGCTGGGTATTGACTACCAGCAACGAAAGATCACCATTCAGAACCGTAAGTGACTTGACCTCCCTATCAGTGAACTCAGTAACTGTCTGACATCTGAGCCTGCTAAGTGAAGAGAAGCACAAACATAGTTAATATCATCTGTAATGTGCATATTCTGTAGGTGGCAATGAAATAAGAATTGTGAAAGGTCCTATCCCCCAACTGGCCTGAGGGCATGGGAGGAACTATAAGCTAAGACTGAGTAGAGGATTCTTGAGCATTTTTCTGAAGAATGCAGAATTAAGCTGAAGACTCCAGGGGCTAGAAAACAGTTATTTCTATGAAGAAGTACTGCATAGTTGTCCAGGTCCATTATATGCTCCCTAGTGTCTCTGAAGCAATAGCTGCTGCTACTGCCAGAAGAGTAACTGGGATGGCTGGCCTAATAGGGTGGCATTCTGTGTTGCAAAACCAGTTGGGCTGACAGATGTGGGTATCTGTTAACATCCATCATCCAGCAGATGCTGATTATTTCATTCCATACAGAACAGGTCTTGCTTCTAAGAAATGTTGCCTTCCAGCAACACAAAAGAAAAAGACACTAGTGGCTGATGCTGTTTTACAGCAGTTCTTAATGGTCTTGACTGTGACTGTTTGAATATGATGACTATGCTTGAGAAGTGGGTAGATGCAGTACTGTATACCTGAAGGCAGGGGACCCTCTTAGGGTGAGACCTGAAAGCAGTGTCTGTCAGTACCCAATAACCTGCTGATCCTCTCTCTTAGGGGCAGACCTTGTCATCAGTGAAGTCATGTGGTGGGATCATGGTGTGTACTACTGTACTGTAGAAGCACCTGGAGATACCTCAGGGGATGCAGACAAAGAAGTTAAGCTGATTGTTCTCCGTAAGTACCTGTGGTTTGTGGCAAACCACAAACCTTCGTGGCAAATATCTCCTTCTGTTCTACTTTTTCACAGCCCAAAATGTCTCAAAGTAGTGCGGAGGTGTTCAGTACCTTACTATGTCCAAGTACATCAGGATCCTCTTTCTCTCTTTGTGTTTCCTATAGACTGGCTCACAGTACTCCTCATCATTCTCGGTGGCCTCCTTTTGCTTCTGCTGATTGGCATATGCTGGTGCCAGTGCTGCCCACAGTACTGCTGCTGCTACATCCCATGTGTCTGCTGCCCAACCCGGTGCTGCTGTAATGAAGAAGGTGAGATTCAAACAAATCACAGAATCACAGAATTACCCGGGTTGGAAGGGACCTCAAGGATCGTGTAGTTCCAACCCCCCTGCCTAGCAGGGCCACCAAACAAACACATTTACTAGATCAGGTTGCCCAGGGCCCCGTCCAACCTGGCCTTGAACACCTCCAAGGACGGGGCATCCACAACCTCCCTTGGCAGCCTGTTCCAGGACCTAACCACTCTCCTAGTAAAGAACTTCCCCCTAACATCCAACCTAAACCTTCCCTCCTTCAACTTGGATCCATTTCCCCTAGTCCTGCTATTGTCAGCCCTTTCAAAGAGTTTACTCCCTTCCTGGGTGTAGGTTCCCTTCAGGTATTGAAAGGCTGCAATGTGGTCACCCTGCAGCCTTCTCCAGGCTGAACAATGTGCATCCATTCATGATATATGCATTCTTGAGGATGAAGAATCTTTGTTGTGCATAGTTTTTAGCATTTATAGAGATTCTGCAGCCAAACTGTTGGGTTATATCAGGCCAGTATTTGATTTTGACTGTTAAAGTCATACTACTGCAGTGTTCCCGTGACTGAAAGTTAGTAGCAACATGAGGTGGAGTAGACCCCCTGCAGTGAAAGGAACAAAATGCTACAAATACTTCTAGACAGCTCTGAATTCACCAGATTCTTGTCTAGATGCTACAAGGAGAGGATTTATGAACAATGAACTATGTTTCTAGTTTTTCTATACCTGAAAAAGAGCTATTTTATATACCTTGGGTGTTAGTGAGCAGTGAGAGTTTTAGATTTAATCTTAATTTGCTTATCCTTTTCAAAACATCTCTCTTGTTTCGGCTTGCTTTTAGAAAATAAAACAGTTTCTGGGAACTTTACAGGCTGTCCAGTAAAATGTGTGGTACTGAGGAGGCTATAGAAGTCAGTTTCCATGAAGGGAGAGAGAAGTGGTGGAGATGAAGGTCTCGCACCTCCAGGCTTCCTAGTTCTTGTCAAAAAGAGGATTCAGAGTATGTGTGAGTTCTTTTTTGTTTTTCTGTGCTGTAGATGACTGCACACACACATCAGACTCCTGCCTTCTGAGTATAGATAGGAGTTGATTCATGCAGGGCTCCCTAAACTTCTTCCTGCTGAAGGCAGAAAGTACAGGCAAGTCCAGCCTCATTATCTGACTGCTGGATTCTGTGGCTGTAATTTCCATCCAAGCTGTCCACCCTCTTTATCTACTTTACAAGGGATCCTTGTGCCTGATGCTGTCCTCTGGCACACCCTTCTCTTCACTTACTGTCTTACTTCTTTTTTTCACTCCAAGAAATGGAGATCTTAAAACCTCCAAGAAGGGGATATCTTAAAACTGTTATTCCTGTAGAATAACAGTTCCACACAGCTGAAGAGAAGGCACAAATCCTCAACTAAGTCTTAGGAGTTACAGTACAAGCTGAGTACGGCTGATTTCTTCCCAATTATTGGCCACTAGAGGGTAGCCTGGATCTGCTGAACCGTTACAGATTCATTCAGGCAAGGGAATTCTGTGTGGTTTTGTGTGAGGTCATTAACCAACATGATTTTGAATCTAGTAATAAAAGACATACATTGTTTGAGTTCAAATTCAGAATTGATGTACAGAAATATTAAATGTGCCCCAAGAGCAAGCCAATTACATTCCCCATGGAAATCTCTGAGAAAAGTCTACTAGGGTAAATTAATGTATGACCTTCTTGTGTTTTCATTTGTTCCTTTTTCTACTATGGACTTCCACCATTAATTAATCGGTGCAAAATAGGATGTATTTGCACGTGGGTCTGACTAGGTTGGAAAATATTTTTTTTAATAATTGGCTAATTGGCCCAGGACCTGTAAAGGTGAAGAGCAGCCTTTCTCAGCAGGGAGTCAGTGGAGGGAACATGACATTCTGACAAAGTTCTATAGCAGGTAAGAATTTTGGAATGAGGGTGAATCTAACCTTGCTTATATAAATATGTTCCCTTGCATTCATTGTTGGGAAACCAGAGTATATATTGGATTCAATCTGGAAGGCAGAATATCTGGGGAGGAAAGAGAGGATGAAAGTAGTGCAGGAAGTCCACAGGTAACTCTACATCTGTTCAGCTGCAGGACAAGATTGGAGAATTACAGGGCAGGCTTTGGTCCTGCTGATTGCCTTCATACCCTACAGAGGGGAACCCTAAGGAGGTATGCCCACAGCTACTGGACCTTTCACTTCTCAGGCAAAGTCTGTGGTCAAAACCCAGGGACATACATTCAGCAGGTTCTAAGACATTCTCAAGGTGATAACTGGAGAGGAAGATATAAGGCCTCTCCCCTCATTTTATCCTTTTTCTTTTCCATCTTTCTCTCTTCCTCTACGTTTGAAAAGTAACTAGGGGAAAATCCCTTGGAGAAAAAAAAAATAACAAAGCAATTTTGATATAAAATGCTTGAAAGCTTCTACCTCGGGCCACACAGCTTTGAAGAAAAATCAGAGTATTATGTTTAAAACCCCTGAAGTTTCCAAGTTTGGAATTCACTCTGATTTGAGCCAGGCTGGGGAGAAGCAGGGAGTTTGGAGTGGAAAATAAAGTGGAGCTGCATGAACTGTGGGGATAGCAAAGGATGTGTTGAGAGGCAAGGTCAGTCCCTGTTCTGCTGCTAATGGTACTCTGCATAAATTCAGTGAAACCACTAAAGGAAGGCATGTTTAATAACTGGAGTGCTACCTGAAATGGAAAAGCTCTGTCCCAGCAAGCTTGCAGTCTAAATGCTGCCTGCTGCAGATGAACCCAGGGGACAGAATTAATTGGAGCTTAGCTGTAGCCTGGTTTCTTACAGAAGCAAGGCTTATGCAGTCAACCTCTCTTTCCCCTGTCTCTTTCCCTCCAATAGCTTTTAATTTCATCATCCAACTTCAGTCGGATTTATCAGAGGGGTAAAAGTCTCAAAGGCGATTACATTCCTGTCTGGTTTATGAACTGTACAGCCAGGAATGTTCTGTTTGGGCCTGACCAGAGAAGAGGCTGCAGTAAAAGCCTGCCACAGCTGAAACTTGAGACATATAAGAGAAAATTTGCAAAGGCCTTGTTGTGGAAAAGCTTCACCCAGTAACAACAAGCTATGCTGAATCAGACTTTGTAAGGTCTGGGGCTTATGGAATCTGCTTGCCTGTAAACTTAGGTTTTCCCTGTCTGTGGTTGAAGGAGTAAGTTTCAGTAAGAAATATTTAAGAAGCAGTAATGAGCAGTGCTTTTGAAGATAGGGGTGGTGACATTATCTGTGTAAAGGATGTGAGATGGAAGTGCTGAAAAAGTTAAATGGAACTGGAGCCTTACCCCCTGAGTAGTGATCTGCAGCTAGGAGTTATGGGAAAACAGTGAAAGAAATTTCCACTGAGTTTGGCACACTGGATGTGGTAGTTGAGAGAAAACAATGTGGTATGTCTTGCTTTATGAAACTTCATTTCCCACCTTTCTGCAACTGTACTCATGCTGACAGGGCAGGTAGAACTCTTACATTTGATTATGTGCTGTTTACTTAAACATAATGCCATTTTCCCTGAATATCAGGCAGTAATAACCTTTCCCTTCTGTTTTAGGTATATTTTTGAAGCTTTTCAACTTCGTATCGGAATTTCCTGTACTCTATGTCACAGGGTGAATAGGGCTTTTAATTCTGTGAATTTCTTGCATCTGATCACATCCAAAGGCTGCAATCTTTCAAGCAAAATGATATATGATCTTTAATCTGTGCTCTCTGTATAGCTGCAGTAAGCTTTCTTTTGTTACAGTACTGAAACGGCATCAGTTCATGAAGCAGGCTCAGGCACTTGTACCTTGGATGTCACACAACATGTTCTATGGAGGTGGTGACAGGAACTCACAACTTTCCTCTTACCAGCTGAACCCACTACTGCAACGAGGTGAGACCATGGACATCATTTCAGAGCGAAAACCAGGATGAGAAACAGATAACTTCTTAGGGAGATTAGGCAGGTGAGGCTTTAGCCTCTCTACTAATGAAGAGTGAAAAGTTACATCTGCAGTGTACTGTAGGCTTACTTGGGTGGATAAATATGGCCTATCCATCTTAAATGTCTTGCTAGGTTCAGTTCTGGGTGAAGTAGTTCAATACTAACTGAGGTATATCTGTGCTACACCCAGTGGCTGCGGGGTAAATGTACCCAGCTTATCTTGCTTCATGGTAGAGGAGGGTGCTGTCTCTTTGTTCTGCTGTGCTGGTCACGGTCAACTTACAACCAAAATTGACATGGCAAGTGAGGTGCAATTTGTTTGAGCTCTTATCAATTGTCTAGTCTTTAAATGATTAAGGGCAAACTGCCTTCTGAGCAATAGAACTAGCCTGCATGCAGCAAAAAATGAAGGACTTTTTAGAGAACCAGGAAGGATTCTACATTTGTTCTGCCCCAAAATCACTGTATTATTGGCATCTATCTGTAGATTAAAAGGAGAAGGGAAGATGGAGTGTCTGAAGCCCTAGGGAAATAAGTAATAAAGTAACTTATTACCAGTAATATTATTTAATCTTCCAAGGAAAATAGGAGAATTCTTTATAATAACTTCAAATAAAAAATATTTTTCATCTGAAATGATGAGCAGTCATAAATTTACTTGGTGTCTGATGAGTCTTAACTGTTATTTGAAGAAATGGTTTGCATATATCCTAAACGCTAGATTCAAGATATTTGGGTATATACCTTTTTAGCCCACTAGTGAATTCTACAGTTAGCAATTTTCCTGGCCAGGACATCAGTTTTCCTGAGGAAGATCTCATGACTGAGCCGTCATGATTTAACACAGAATAAAATGAGTATTCTCAAGGAAGTCCATGTACATGCTGGCAGAACATGGCAAATCCCTCAGGTTGTTTCTTAGCTTGTGTTTTCAAAGCATATTAGTGATGAAACTTCTCCATTTTCTAATTATATGTGTACATACACATGCTTGAGTGCATATGTATGAAAATCTATCTTTTGCAGTATTGGTTCATATTTCTTCAGTGAGATGTGAGAGGGAAAACTATGAACCTCTTCTGATATACAGTATCAGTGTTGTAGGAAAAAACACTTCTCTCTCTAAATACATAAGCTTTATTTTCAAGCTTCCTGGAGTACTTTGATTTCTTACCTCTGTGCTGCCCAAAACAGCACAGATCATGCTGCAACTTATATGTTACTGCTCTTTCCACCTCACCTTGTGTGGTGTGGATGTGCTGGTTGTAGTGCTTGAGACTCCTGCAGTCTTGCATTGAGAAGGTGCAGGAGAAGAGAGGCTCAGAAGTGACTCATCCAGGATCATGAGTGCTCATGGGCTGTCTCTTTACTGGTTCCTCTTAACTTTCTGTGTTCTGTGCTTTTGCCCTTAGATGTGTCTTTGCAGAACAGTCTTCCACTAGTGCAGCCACAAGCTCAGCTTTTCCCTAACAAGGGTGTTTTGGACTATCTGGAGTCTGAACTCCAAAACCTTAACATGGCACAGCTCCGACCACCCTCCAACCAGCGGCAGGCTGTGCAGCCCAGCTTGCTGTCTTCCCTGGGCTCTGACATCATGCCACCTCCTCTCACTGATCACATCTCCTCCATGCATGGGAGCAGCAACTCTTCAAGGCCACAGAGAGCTGCGCGCACGTCCAGACCCTGGGATGCTGCAGCAGAAGACAGGAGAGAAAATCGGAGATTGCCTTTGCCTTCCAGTGAGGATTCTCATTCCAGCTACAGTCAGGAGCCGTGGGACAGACAGCGAGAAGACCATCCTCAGAGGCAGAGGACAGGCAGCTACAATGGCAGGCCTCAGCACTCCAGACGGGATATGTCACCCCCACGTCAGGCCGAGAGAGGCAAGAGCAGCAGCAGCAGCAGCTTTTATCCAGAGCGCTCCAGAAACCATCGTGGCTGGAGACCAGAGCCTACAGGGAGGCCAGAGTACCAGCACCACACTAGGAGGAGCAATAACTCGGGTGAGCGGCAGCACAGCTATTCTCCCCCTTCTCGCCGAGGGTCATGGAGCTCCTCAGAAGAGCGAGTCCGTGTCCCACCAACAAACCGCAAGCGGCGACACCAGTCTCGGGAATGGCCAGAAGATAAACCCCCGAGTTATTGCTCATTAGAAGTCATCCCAGGTCAGGAGAAGAAGCAAAAAGGCAGCGCAGGGCCACGCTCGGTGAGTCAACTGCCTTTTAGCTTTCCTATCTAAGGCGTGTTTTGTGGAATGAGAGTGAATGTTTGTTTCTCTCTGCATGCTGCTGTCTCTCGAATAGAGGGCAGGGAGCACTGGGTGCCCTGTGCAACTTGCTTACAAAGAGGCTTTGGAGTTCCATGCCTTCAGACATTTGTTGCTCAGCTACCATGTGCTCAGGGGCCAAGTAAGCAATCAAATAAAGTAGGTACCCTATTGTATCCCACTTCACACAGAGTGACATTTTACACCTTCTCAATCCTGTTCCCACTGAGAGGCATTTGGGGTTCTATGTATATGTGGGTGTTAGAATACCTGTTTTCCTGGCACTGCCTGGGGAGAAATCACATCCAGAGGAGGTAGCAGTATTGACTATCCCACTGCAGCCCTCTCTGGTGTTGGTTTACTTCTGATTTATTTTAGCATGTGCATGATTCTGTTATTGATAATTAACATTTCATTGTGTAGTATCTTAGTGATATTTTTAAGATAGTTCACATGGGAAAACCAGGTGAGATGCCTAAAGCTGTATGAAATACATGAGATCATGGTGACAAATGTGTAATCCTCCAGGATGGGTTTAAGAGGATGGCTCACATCTTGGGACTCCTGAGAGCTGAACATGTATTATATGGGCAGTGAACAGCTATTGTTCACAGCTTATCTTATCAGTTTACACTGGGACTATATTTCAGGTAGCAACTTAACCTTTATATCCAATTGCTAGTCTCCAAGTTAATGTATTCTTCCTTAGAAGATTGAAGGGTTTTTTAATTGTAAAATATGTTTGGTGTTCCTTATCACATTTATGCAGATTACCACGTAGGAGTCTTTTAAAAAGTCTGTATTTTTTTGCACTTTACCATTTTCTCTTCCAAATTTGAAAGGAAGCGCAGTTCTAGTCTCAGCTTTTTATGTGTTAATGTTTTTGTTACATGCTCAGAGCAGGTAGAAAGATACACAATTTCCATGCATCCTTCCTCATTCTTGAATCTTTTATTTTCTCTTGCAGGACAGAGGAAGTTCCCACAGTGGAAGAAGCATAGTCATTTAATGCCAGTACTGAAAGAACTAAAATTCCCACTGGACTTCTCTTAGCTTTTCAACTATGTGACTTTGGGATGGCTACTTTTGATTGAACTGACAACCAGCAAAAAAACAAATGAAGCTGCATTTCATTAGACTTGTAACCTTGAAGAACCTACGTCTAGTGACTGTGAAAGGAATACATAACCCCTTTTTACTGTTGTGGCCTGTTGAAGACATTATGTTGGAAATAGCAGATTTTTTTTAGTAAATGCTGTATTCTCAGCCTTTAAAGAAAGATACTGGTCGTCTTTGTTAGCTGCCCTGGCACTGTGGAATGCTGGTCCTTTACACACCAGTTACTGAAGAATGGCTCCCATGATCACAGAGTTGTAAAGTCACTGGTCAGTAGAACAGTCTAGGTTGGAGGTGGCCTTTGGAGGTCATCTCATGCATCCCCTAGGAGTCTGGCATAGGAAGGCACAACATCTCCTTTCTAAGGCCCTCTATTATGCTTCACAGTGTGAAATGTTTGATGCTTCTGCTCACCTGCTCAGCACAGTTTGGGCAGTTGCTTCCCTTTGTTTCCAGTAAGTCTGTCTCCCAAACAGAAGGATCACAATGTTGACAGGATGTTTGGCTGCCTTAATAAGAACTTAACCAGTTCACATTAGTACACTGCCAACTTCTCTACCTTATAATGACTGAAACAACCCATGCTACTTTGAGCTTAGACCTTAATGCCTTAAAGGATGCTTATTCCAAAAAATACTAACTCAAACTTGAATTTATTTCTGAACTTCAAGGGCTAAATTTGCCAAGATTTTTTCACTCCTACACAGATTGAACAAGGCACAACTACTGTCCCTCAGACCATGGATCAGAATTTCTTTCAACTCTAGGAAGAATGACTTTTGTGGATATATCTTTCCTAAGCCATGTTCTCTTTTCCATGGATTTTATATTCTCCCTTTTGTCTGTGAGCCATGTATCATATACATGGGGTGGTGTTCCGGGCAGTGAAGAAGTCCTGTAGTCACCATTTTTACTGTTTTTCTTGATGTTTACCCTGACATTTATATGAGCTGTGCATCTGTGGTGCATCTGATCTGTGGCTAGATTGCAGGTTTTTCTCATCTCATACTTTGCAGATAGGACACAGAATTTCTGTACATTCTGATACTAATTGCAAGTTACAAAGAACAACTTGCAATTTCCCTCTGATGGGATAGATCCACTTACTTAAAATGTGCTGGAGAAAGAGAAGTTCTCTGGGTGCTGGCTGCTTTGACAAGAAACTGGCTTGCCAATGGCACTTCTTTGATCCAAGAAGCTTAAAGGTGCTTTTGGAGGATCTTGTGTTGTATTTTGTAACCCAGAGGTACTAAAGATTGGCCAGTATCAATGACTGATTTATTTCTCAACTGATGCCACATGTGACACTTGCTACTATTTGTTCTTTAATGTCCCAGTTATTGATGCGTTTATGCTTTCCCTTGGAAGACACTTGGAGAGACTTTCACTTTGCCCACTTTACCCACTTGCCCAATGATGGGAAACGTCACACTTCAAGCAAATACTCCTAGGTGAATACAGTTGCTGGAAAACCAAAGGGTGCTACAGCGAGTGCTCATTTTCCTACAGTTTCTTGTCTGACAGTCTGTTTCTAATTCCTGTATATGGAAATTAGTCAGGAGGACCCACTGGCTTCTCTGCTTGACCTTGTTTCAGAAGCAGCAGCATACTTTTTGAAGACAGAGAGGATATTCTCCAGCAGTTGATGACTGGCACTCTAGAAGAGTCAAAAGATGACCTCCAAAGTTTGAACTCAATAAAGGAAGGATGCGTTAAGTATAATCCTTGTCTGCATTAGACACAAGTTGTTAATAATGTGAACTGACACCCAAGTTACATCTGAAATTTAAGAAATTAAGTATTTGCAGAAGCTGCAAAGTCAGAGTAACTCTTGAATCTGTTTTTCAGTCCCTGGCTGAGGGACTGAAATTTTTATTCTCATTTAATTACATGATGTTTGTTTTATGCATCCCCTCCTCTATGATGAGATAGTACTTTTTTTAGTTAAGAGGAGTCTATGGTGACTGCAGTGACAGAAAATAATATGGGGCTCCTTTTTCCAAAGCTAGCACCCAGTTTTAACTTTAGCATTGCTTGCTGGTGACTAGCAGCAGACACCCAGGACTCTGTCAATTCTCACCTGGGAAGCTGAATTAGTAGCTTGGAATTTGACTGTCTTCTTATGCTTCCAGTGAGTCCACACATCATGCAGGACTTCTTCCTGTCTAGGAAGAACTCGGCCCAATTGTCCATGTTTCTGGTAAGGGCCACCCTTTTCTCCATCAAGAGTAGAGACTATAAGAGACAAGATCCCAAGATGGTCCAGAGTTCACTTTGCTTCACATTGAAGTGTCTACAAGCCAGCAATATACATCAAGTTTGCCCAAGAGCAAGAACTCCCTCACACAGCAAGAAAACCTAGATGACTGTAGCTGCAGCAGCTGTAAAAGCTTGTTGCTGTAATTTGAGCATAATAACTACAGAGGCTGAGCTTTTTTATCTAAATCGTGTGAAGGAGTCCTCCGTCTTTACTTGTTCCCCTAGTCCCTATAATTGAACTAGGGTGACTAATTCCAAATGATGTGAATTTGTGAAGTCTGAAGAGTTTTTATCTTTATCATACTTTAACTCCTCTTCAGTCACTTTGTTCATATATATAGAAACATTAAACACCATTCTTCTGGAAAAACTGAAGGATGCCTGTGCTGTTCCTGTCAGCTGCTTTTCACCTCAGACCAGAGATTCATAAGAGAGATTTAAAAAAATAATTTAATTTTTCTTTGATTAAGAAAGGACTTGCAATTTCTGGCTTTCTTGCTTATTTGTGAAGCACCCTGCCACTCTGGAATGCCATTCCAGGAATGGAGGGTAAGGGCTGATTCTTGTGCAATCATTGATCTGGTCTTGGCGAGTGTCCGTTTGGCAGGAGAAAGTGCTGAAGTGCCCAGTTGCTATCTCTGGGGTTTGTATTCAGGATAGCAATCATGAGCTACAGTAGGTTAACTTTAGGGACAAGGGGGGAAGTTACCTTGTGTGATAACAACCACAATGCAAAGCTTTTCAGTGGTCCCCATTACTACAGGGGGTAACTAAGTCCCCTCTGTGTTCCTACCTCCAGCAGCACATCACCTTAAAATGCTCACTTAATATGGCTAGAATCTTCCATTTGTTGACTTGACACAGGAGAGAGAGAGATGACACTTGAGGTTTTATTAAATTAACTCCCACAAGTCCTGTTTGCTATTTCTGCCATTTTTGATGCCTATGAACATGCCCTGTGCTGGTCTTCTGAATATCATTCCAGTTGTAAAAGCAGATGGTAAATGTGTAGATTCTCTTCAATGACTGTCAAATGTAAAATTAAAATATAAGTGAACTTTCAAACAGTTGTTCCTGTATGTGCTTCCTAGACAATAGATTACAATTTCAGTGCTTGGACCAGAGGTGGAATTTAAGTGTCTTGATTATTTCTTCTGGAATTAACCTTGTTACATCTTAGCAAGGATTTTCTGTTATTGTTTTTTCAGACAAAAATGCAAAATGGTTTGCTTGTATGGGGGATTTTTTAAATTAATCTTATTTTGGGAGACTTTGTTCTTTGTTTTTCTAAGAAAGAAGAGGGTGGAAAAGTGTCTGGTGACCATTGGCAGGCATCTGGGGCATCTGGCATTGGCAGCTGGGGACTTGGCTGCCATATCTGCAAAATGAGAACAAAACTGGTTCTAAAGTACATTATGCTCCATAAGGAGAAAAACCTTCTAGAAATTCTGTTTGTTTGGTAAATGAATATACAGGCTGAGGTTTTCACATTTTCTAATAAATCTAATAAATAAACTGGCATAAGAAGGGAAATCTGTTTGGTCTCATAGAACAGGCTTCATGTTATAGCTGATGTCCTCCCCATTCCTCTTAGCTAATGCTTTGTGTTGCTCAGTTCCTTCCTGTCTCTTCCCCCATCCACTCTTTGGCTGCACGTGCCAAATACAGATGTCTGGCCTGAACAAAGACCTATTGAGCACTTGTAACTTGTGTGAAGAGGAAACAGGCCCCACAACATCAGTGCAGCCACTTTCTGACCTGTACCAGGTCCACTGAGAGCCTGGGGAGAAGTTATCATAGGAAGGTTTAGGCTGGAAGGGACCTTTAAAGATCATCTTGTCCACCCTGCCCCTGCAATGAGCCGGAACAGTTTTCGTTGTATCAAGCTGCTCAAAGCCCCATCCAAGCTAACCCTGAACACCTCCTCTGAGAGCATGTCCACATCTTCTCTAGGCAACTTGTTCCAGTGTCTTGGCACCTTCATCATAATTAATTTATTCCTTATATTCAATTTAAACCTACCCTCTTTCAGTTAAAAACCTTTTCCCCTTGTCCTCTCACTACACATCTTGGTAAAAAAAAAATTTTGTCTTTCTTTATAAGCCCCCTTTAGGTACCAGAAGGCCATAAGTTCTTCTCAAAGCCTTCTCTCCAAGCTGAAAACCCATATCTCTCTCTTGGAGAAGAGGTTATCTAGCCCTCTGATCATCTTCAGGGCCCTCCACTGGATCCACTCAGGCAGGTCCATGTCTCTCCTCTGCTGGCAGTCCCAGAGCTGGATATTTCTGCATGAGCTCTGACATCTGGCTCAGATGTATGCACATTTTGTCAGCCTGTGCAGAAGACTGACAAGGGGAAGAAGAAATGCAAGTGAGATACATGCTTACCTCTCTCATGCACCATTTGGTTAAAGCATCTTTTGGAAACTGAGGGTAAAATATGAGTGTGTTAGCCACAAATAAATGATAGAATCGTAAAATAGTTTATGTTGGAGAGGACCTTAAAGATCATCTAGTTCCAGCCCTCCTGCCATGGGCAGGGCCACCTCCCACCAGACCAGGCTGCTCAAAGCCCCATCCAGCCTGGCCTGGAACATTTCCAAGGATGGGAGATCCACAGCTACTCTGAGCAGCCTGTGCCAGTGTCTCATCAACTAAGTAAAGAATTACTTTCTAATATCAAATCTAAAATTACCCCCTTATCCTATTTACTACACGGCTTTGCAAAAAGTTCCTTTTCAGCTTTCTTGTAGGTCCCCTTCAGGTACCTCTATAGGGTCTCCCTGCAGCCACCTCTTCTCAAGGCTGAATGATCCCAACTCTCAGCCTGTCTTCTTAGGAGAGGTGCTCCAGTCATCTCATAATTTTTTTAGCTCTCCTCTGGACACAATCCTACAGGCCTATGACCCTCCTATACTGAGGGTTTTAGAGACAGATACTGTATTCCAGGTGGAGTCACACAAGAGAAGAGTAGAGGAGGAGAACCACCACCATTGAGGTGCTGGTTATGCCTCTTTTATTGCAGCCCAGGACATGGTTAGCCTTCTGTCCTGAAAGTCCACATCACTGGTTCCTACATAATTTTTCATCCCAACTGTCAAAGCAGCAAGGTTACAGCACAGGCCCCCCCAACGCAGAAACAGTGGGAGCAGAATTCGGCCCAGCTTTAGCCACTGTTAATGTGGAATTTGGTCAGCTTATGAAAGGGGTCTCTATGACATGGTTGTCTGTGGGGAGTCAGTGACCCAGGAACTGCCTTCCATGTCTCTTTGTCTCAGGTCAGACTGACCCTCCATTGCCAAATTTCATAACAGGTCCAGAGTCTTGTCTGTCTCATTGAATTGGATCTGCTTGCAAAAGAGCAAATGGAGATACAAAGCAGGATCTTTGACCTCTTGCTATCACTATATAAGCTCTGCATAAATCCCAGTGTCTCAGATGAGTATCTACCTCAGCTTCGGCCTGAGAAGAGGAGAGAAAGCCAGAGAGGTAAGAGCTGAGCGCTCTGTTCTGGGTGCTATGAATTATGTGGCTGAGGTAGACTTCTATTTTACCCTATTTCTTATGGTAAGCCAAAAAGTGTGAGCCCTTCTCACACTCCATAGCCAAGAATACTACTGAAACAAAGGAGGGTTGGAGTGCTTGGGGTGATCTGCATTGCAGTTGTGTGATGGATGCTCCATAAGGCACCCATAAGAGAGTCAAGCCCATAGAGAACCTAGCTGGGTAATTGGGTCCTTCCTTACCTCAACTAGAAGAAGACAAAATACTCAGATCACTAGGTCACTAAGATGATCATTGCATGTGATGTACTCCCTAGCACAATGTTGTTTAAAGAATTTAACAAAGAAAATGAAACAAAAGAATTCCCACATTATGAATTTTTCAGTTATATTTATGTATAGAAGTAACCTATACTGACCTTTGACAGTCACAGTGGTTTGCCTGTGTGCTGAAACAAATAATTTTAGATTTCACCGTCATATATTTTTTGGAGCTCTGAAAGCTCTCATTCCTTGTGGATGTTTGTAATTATACAAATGAAAGGACTTTTTAAATTTTGTACTATCATTTCCTCACTTCTTCAGAGGAAATGCACTGTGATCTTTCCTGTTCTCTTCTTAATTTATTAGCTAGGTTTGTTGCAAAAATCTCATGTTTATCTTGTTCTATTTCTCTGAAAACAAACAAATTTTTATGTTGGTTCCAGCAGGTCTTGGTGTAGAAAGCAGAACTGGTACTGCAAACCATGGTGCAATCCAGGGCATTGGTGATAGCTCTTATCTTGCTCCTTAGCACCACCCTCCCAGGTAAGTCTGAAATGCTTTTCTGTCTGCCTACAACACAGCTCAGCTCTACAGGTTCTCACTTGACTAGAGAAGTCTAACCCATCCATAAAGTAGAACTGTAGCCAAATAACATAGCTTAAGATCACGAACATTCAGTGCTCAGCAGCATGAAATAAGTCAGAAGGGGACTGGCATGAAAATAGTCCATAGCTGATACAAATACTCTGCCATGTAAAACTTATAACACGGCTGGACAAAGATGAGTAATGAGGTGGCTGCTGGATGCTACTAGAGTGAATTATTCTGGGGGAGGCTTTGAATCTCAGAATTTCAAGCTTCTTCCCACTGCACCTGGGTGACAATATCAGAGATACAAGTGACTGGAGAAGCTTCATGCATTTTTGCCTCCTCTTTCCCAGAAGTGCACTCAAAATCTGTCTTTGAGAGAGAGCGTCGTGACTGGCTGGTCATCCCCGATGCAATTGCATCTTACATCTATGAAGCTGTGAACAAGATGTCCCCTAGAGCTGGCCAGTTCTTGGCAGATGCTGCTCAGATGCAACCAGTTGTTGTCACCAGGTATGGAAAGATCTGCACTAGCACTTCAATAGCTGTGGGTGAAAAGGGAGGGGGAGATTTGGCAGAAAGAGCAGATTAATCTGCATTGATTGTGAGAGACCTGATGGGAAATTAATCAGCAACCAAATCCTGATATAATTACAACGGGAGTGGAGTAAAAGATGGGACAGGACGATACCATTTCATGTGAATGTGCAAGCTCTTCGCAGTTATTCACAATGAAAATGACAATGCTCATGGGGGACAGCAGGTACTACTCTTTATACATGGATAGTGAGGGAAGGAGCCACTGGCTGGTGGGGGATCATTGCTTCCCTGGAAATGTGCTGTGATGCTGACTGTGAGAGACAAAGTTCTGAAGGTGACAGGCAACACAACTGTCACTTGGTGGAAATCACAAAATTTGCTCTAGCTGTACGTACAGATTCCTCAAAGAATGGGAAAGGAAAAATATGATGACCTAAGAGATACATTTTCACACACTTCCTATTTCTGTCTTCAGAGGAAAGCCCCTCTAGGACTCCTAAGGAGCTCTGCACTCTCAGTGATGGGCAGTGTGGTAAATACAGCAGACAGAGAATAATATTTGTGTATCTTACCACATACACTGTTGTCTCCTGCAGGAACTTCCTTATCAAAGAAACAACTAAACTCAGCATAATGGCTGAACAGCTTGTTGAAAAAATAAAGAACATGTACTCAAGACTTAGAGGCAACTAGCTGGATGAATACAAGTCAACGTTTCCTGATGGGAGTTGGTAGACCCCTGCAGTGTCCTCTTTCCCCCTGCCCCTACTATTGACCAAGATCAGTCAACAAGACAGAATTGATGCTCCTCTTAATGCTTCTAGAGGGAATCCAGCTTCAAAGACCAAAGGATGGAAGGCATCTGCTGAAGTTCCCCTGGAAAAAAACAAAACCAACAAACACTGCTGAGAATGGGGAAAAAAAAGAGATTGTAGAGCTGTTCTGTAGCTATATCCTGAAAATTAATTCCTCCTGAATGGCTTGGTCATTGACCCTCAAATAAAATAATGTTCGTTGTTACATATCCTTAATTTTCCTAGTTTTATTGTCTGTTACAATATCACATCCACCTCAGCATCTCATTCTGTTGATAATGTATCTGCAATTCATAAGAAGTCATTGCAGGAAATGCTAACAAACTTTGACTGTTCAGGCACATTTAACTATGCTCAGGTTCTTCTCATCGGGGGCTGGGTGGTGTGGGGGAGAGGGACAGAAGCAGTTGTGTGGAGAGGTGGGCAGCAGATGGATAGAACAATGACATGGGCATCTTTTGGTGGAGATGCAAAACAGCAACTGTAACTTCACATCAGGACAGTTGATGAAATGTTGAGTCCCACTGATTGTGCCCCTTAGTTAAGTAAGAAGCAAGCAGGTGCCCTGTATGAAGAGTCTGAAGATTTCAGATCACTTGCAAAAACAAGTGCCAAACTGAACAGTCCAATCTGAGCAGGACTTTGAAAGTATGTTCCCTAACCACAAAGGATTTTGAAAGCCAGCCACTGAGGTAACTGAATAGCCTTTCCAAAAGAGGAATGAGTGGAAAATTTCTCACAGTCTTCAATGTGGAGGATGATCACTTTATGAGAGGGGCAGCTATGCCCAGGATTGTCTACAAAGACCTGTATAATGACCACGTCTCAGATGCCCACAATTAATAAAAAAATCCATCTACTTCATCATTAAGCAAGCAGAAACAAGAAGGCAATTTGCCTGAAATCACAATGGCAGACTGCAGCGAAGGCTAAAACAGCCCTGCTAGCCTGAGGTCTAGGAATGAGTCATGCACATGAGTAGAACTTCTGCTTAGAAAAGCATTGCTACAGCTGGCAAAAGGAGATTTGCCTAATTACAGCAAAGTAACACTACAGTCTTTTAAGGTGCACCTCCATTTACTTTCTACAACGTTGGGATCTTAAACCTAATTTCTTTTCTGCTTCAGCATTATTCTTAACTATCTGTCAGGGCACATGAGCTCCAGTAATGGCCATCACCTGGGACCCTCATCTACGTACTCTGCCCAAGGACCCAGGAGCCACATGTAAGCTCACGCTCTGGTCACCCAGACCTGTTTCTGTCACTACCTGTAATGTGGCCTCTACTGGTTTCTGGCTTGTCCTCTCGGAACATCTCAGCTCTTGCTGCTCTCTTACACTATTTCTACATTATCAGGTAATCAACAATGGAGTATGGGAAACAGGAAAAGCATGGAAACCCAAGGAGGACATGTGAGAGGTCAGTGTTGGGTCCTTCCCATGGGAGCATGCAAGACAGCAAAGAGTGAGCCAGGGGTGGTAGAGAGAAGGAAGAAACAATAGAGATTAAAAGAAGAAAAGGAATCAGAAATTATTTCCTACCTGACCATTTTTCATGGGTTTTCTCAGTTTTTCTTTCTTTTTTCTCACATATAACCCTCGTAGGAAAAGCCTGTCAGCTTAAATCCCCTCTTGCCCCAAGAAAGAATACAGCATTATGAGTGTTTCGGGGATAGAGCTTGTTCTTTTGGCACTTCAAAAGTATTCTTTCTGAAAGAGTGAAACTCATGAGTCATATGAGAGAGCTTAAATGTGCCCTTAAGATTTTGGTGTCCTGGAAATTGTTGCTTCAAGCCTTTTCAATCTATTTGTATGCACTACCAAAATGGGTAGGAAAAAGCTCAGAAAATATAAGGGGTCATGATGCATTTTGAGTCTCTTGTGTGACTTCATCAATGCAACCCAGATGCATTTCTGTATTGCAACACTACACTGCTGGAGCAGAGCAGTATCTAGTATAAACTCCATACTAAAAGTTTTGGTATCTCATCAAATGCACTTAATAGTAAACCTTCAGTTCTTCTGCAGTGTAACTTCCACAAAATTTAAGCTAGCCACACACTGATTACCTGTTTGATATTTGACCAGTTTTACTACACAAGCAAAACTGAATCAGACCACACATCTCTGTTTTCGTTTGAAATGAATCTCCTGATCATGTAGCTATCTATACATACATAAACTTTAAAAGAAATAAACAGAAAACCCTCCAGATAGTTAATCTGCCACACAGTTTGCAATGTAAGGCAACCTACGATGTCTCTTCTGAGACTGGTGTTACTGGCATCACCCTGGGGAATTTATGGGACCAGCTCTATATTTTACTCTCAAAGGGATGGGAATCACTTCCCAAGTGATGCCTGTGAAAGTTCACTGAGTGCTTGAAGATTCTTGGAGAGGCTTTGTAAGTCAAGTTAGATGTATGTCACAGAAACTTTCTTTGTGAGTAATCATCATTCACAGAGCAGCTTTGGGGAAGCTTGTGGTGTAACTGGTTCAACCAAGTCCACTGAAACTAAATAGTAAGAATAATCAGTTTTCTGCTGTTTCTGAGATGGATGGATAACACCTGATGGTGTTTCTGATTTCTGCAAAAACACCTTTTCTCAGGAGGTATTTATTATGATGAATACTTTACACCATTTTCAGTAGCTCAGAGCATTGATGTCACAGAACTGTTTGGCTTTTACTCTTCCTAGTTCCCCTCACCCTTTACTTTAACACCTGGAAAAACCCAAATTAATGATAATTGAATGAATGTCTTGGGTTCCACTCCCCTTTCAGCAATGGCAGCTGTCCTAGGCAACAAACAGCCCAAGCCCTTCATTCACAGAAACCTCAAAGCGAGCTGGTTTTCCCCTTCCAAGGAGTAACAATGAAGTCTGGAAGAAGTGTGGTAAAATATTTCACACTTACAGATTGTAGTCTTAACTTCAAGTCCCATGCAGCAATCTCCCCTCCACATATATACTTTGATCTAAAGGTACTATATTTTTTTCTCCTCTGGTGATGGTGATGCACAGGGATGGAGAGGTGTAGGGGATGGAGGAGAGTGGCAACCACCAAGATGATGGATGGCTGCTGAGGTGTGGAGCTGACACAGCCTTTTTTTAAGAAAAAAAGGAAAAATGGAAAGGGAAAGGAAAGAGTCTTTTAACAGATTTTTAAAGTAAAGACAAGTGGACAATACCTCTGTGATGTTAATAATAACTGTCAGGCTTCCAGTACCTGAAGAGGGCCTGCAGGAAAGCCAGGGAGGAACTGTTTGCCAGGGCTTGGAGCGACAGGACAAGGGGCAGTGGTTTTAAACTGGAGCAGGGCAAGTTTAGATTAGATGTTAGGAAGAAGGTCTTCCTAACAGAGAGTGGCTGAGGCACTGGAACGGGCTGCCTAGAGAGGTGGTGGAGGCCCCATCCCTGGAGACATTCGGGGTCAGGCTGGATGAGGCTCTGAGCAACCTAATCTAGTTAAAAGATGTCCGTGCTCAGTGCAGTGGCGTTGGAATATACGAACTTTAAAGGTTCTTTCCAATTCAATACATTCTATGATTCTAACTGGCACCCAGAGAACACAGCAGGTTCCAGGTGTCCCGGGCTGGTGCCGCGGCAACCGAATGCCTCTCTCCACCGCCTCCAGAGGGTCGGGGCTACCTGTCCCGCCCGCAGTGGTGCTCGCCGGGGGCAGAAGCACCCCAGGCGAGGCCCGTTGGGCTGCTCCGCCGGGAACGAGGGGAGACTAAAGAGAACCGGTCCGGAGAGCAGCTCCGTGCCGCCGAGCAGCGGGTGGGCTGACGGCGAGCCTTGCGTGCCAGGCAGCCGGCGGCGGGTGGCAGAAATCAGTCAGCGTCTCTCACCGTTTCGCTCACAGCCCTTCGCCTCCCGCTGCGGCGGCCGGCACTGACTCAGAGCGGCACCTTCCCCGCCACCAGCTTCGCACGCAATGCCGCAGACCTCCCTCCCTCTCCCCTTCCCTTCTGCAACACCCCCTGCCTGGATCCCGGCTCCGCTCCCGACCGCCGCCGCACTCCCGCTCCTCGCGGGGCCGGGCCGGCGGCACGGCCGGTGGCGACGCGGACGCGCAGGTAGGCTCCGGGCGGCGGGGAGCGGCTGGGAGGAGGCGTGCTGCCACCTCGGCGCCTCCTCTCGGGGGCCTATACACACACAGGCTTTCACGGATTTACCTCAGGATTGGAGGGAGGAGGATTGTTAGGTTTTGGGAAGCTGCGGTACCCCAAGCCCACCACCACCTCCACCCTATCTAGGCCCGCATCGGAGGACTCAGGCAGGGGGCTAGGGGGAGCCTTCCCGCCTGGGAAGGCCAAGGGGGTCCCCAGCGCCTGGGATGGTAGTCAGGCAGAAGGTGCCAGGGTCGAGGGTGAGGGGTGGCTGTGGACACAGGTTTTGGGTACATGGCTCACGGACAGCCTGGGACGGCCCACCCGTGGAGCCCCTGGAAGGAAAAGGGTGTTTCGGTGCGGGTTGAGAGAGAGACCACTGCTAGGACAGTGCTGGGTGGGGAAGGCTCGAATGTCATTTCCGTAATGTGTAGAAAGACGGTTTTTCATATACGTTTGCCCACATACCTGTGTGCTTGTCCACAAGATGGGACTTAATAGAATCCCTCGAGTGTATTAATGACTGCGCTGTGCTTTGCAGACCCTCATTTATTTGTTTTTTGGAGGGAGGAAGAGAGAGGGTGTGCCAAACTAAATTATTCCATGTCACAGAATTTTTCATTATGCTTGGATTTGAGGGTGCTTTAAGAAACATTTCTGGTTTTATGATTCAGAAACCTAGACAATGGCAGCACAAGTGCAAGCTGTCTTCACAGTAGTTATGATAAAAACTGCTTTATTCAAAGTTTCCCAGTGTCATAAATATGGCAGGGTTTGATCATGTGCCCCAGCATCCATGTCGGGACCAACTCACTGCTGCTTGTCTGGAAATGCTTTAGAAGACAAGTCACTATCAACCACGAGTGGCACTGATTGCTGAAGATCTTAACAGCAGAATAAATAGTTGAAAGTACAGCTGTGATATATTTCAGTAAAGAACACTGATCTTTCATTCTCACATCTTTTTATCTCCAGGTTTACAGTAGCATTCCTGTTAAACAGGTTCAGATATTGGGTTTGCAGGTCTAAGTTGAAATGCATAACTCAGTCTGAAAACAAGTGGAATATGTCTACTGCTTAGAATATTCACTTAGAGATTATTTTTGTTTCTTCTAATTAAAGCATTTTCTCTTCTTTTAAAGGTTGCTTTGTCCCCTGCCTTTACACAGGGTGGTGATGTTAAAGGTCTGCCAGTGGAGGACAGCTCTCTTTGGAGTGGGATACAGACCCTCTCAGGTAACCTTCCCCACAGAGATGTCTTCAAAATGGTGAGCTTGGGTCAGCCTTTGCCACTCAGAGAGTGCAGAACTGTAAAACAGCCAGGATGGCTAATCTGTTTTCAGTTGTGGTAAGTAAAACACTAATGTGGGGTTTGATAACAAAAAAAACCCCCACACAAATCAAACCTTGTTAATAATTACAAGCTGTTGTATCCTTCATTTAATGCCATCTTTTGTCAGTTAAACTGCCACTGTAGCCATTAGCTAATTCAGCATTTTAGTTTCCCTTTGCTTCTGAGCTGCTTTACGAGGTGTGAAAGTAGGAACTTTCCTATTTCTTTTTTGGGTCTCCAAAATTGTTGGACTTACATACCTATACAGTTATTTTAGAAATCTAAATAAATTTAAGTCTTCTTTTTTTGGCAGGTAAAATCTCACGGTGAATTTTAGGCACTTTCAGTGCCTAAAATGATAAGGCTGACTTGCTAGAAGTCACACTTCACAAAAATATCACTTGCATAATATGCTGGATGGAAAGAATTTTATTTGGAGTTGTCCATTTTCCCAAATTGTACTTCTATACCTCAGAAAAAGAAAGATCTACCATATAAAATCAGTACACCCATACATGACATGTCATACTTTGCATATATTGAGAAGTGCTTAAGCCAAAAGAGTTATTCTTCTGAGTAACTTCTGTATTTGTAAAAACATGCTTTGTTCATGCAAACACTGTCTTTCTTTTTAGTGGCTGTGTTTAAAAATCTTCCACTTCAATGTTAAGCACCTTTTGGTCGATCATGTATTACTGTAGAGGGCACACTGGGTGACTGAACAGGGAAAGGAAAGAAATACTTCTGTATTGAGTGACTCAATGTAAGTCATTAATTTTTGCCAGCTCACATGCAGCATGAAAAATAACCCACAGGCAACTGTCATCTGTCAACCTGAAGAAAAATGCTCATGGCAGAAGACAAAATACAAGAATACTGGGCACTGTTACAAGTCTTTTGGGCAACTTGTTGGCATCCAGCCACCATAGAGGGTAGGCAGATATTGCAGGCAATTCTAATTCATGTTATGTCATAGTACATAAAATCAAAATACGGAGCATGAATGCATGAAGTATTTCAGTAATCCACAAGCACTTGCTCCTTACAGAGTGTGAGAGTTTATGACTTACTCCCCGCACTAAATCCCAGACCTGACTTATATAACTGAGTTCATCAAAAATGTGTCTTGAAGCATCTGAAATGGCATGTAGGAAGATGTTCATTCTCTGAGTGAACTGACAGTCTGGTGATGCCAATAGCTAGTTATGTCCTCCTCAAAGACTACCAGCTTGCTTTATAAAGTTTACTTCCCTTCCTGTTTGCAAAAAAAGCATGTGGTTAAAGGGTAAACCCGCAAGTTTTAAAGAAAAGCATACTGTGAACATTCATAGCATCTCATGATTTTCAGTGAATTTTGTGAATTCCAAGGATAAATGATGGCCTACCCTTACATTTTTTTGATGGACACATGTAAAGGGTAATCTATGTGTATTTGCTCTTAGTGAACTTGATGATTGCCTGGAGGTCTCCTCCAGCTGTGCCGCGCTAGTAATGCCACATGTGTTAAAGCATGAGTCAGAATACAAGTTTGCTTTCTTAAAATAAAGAGAAAGAGGGTTGCATGCCACTACTTGTCCTTCCTATGAACATGAGACAGTATGCCAAAACCCAGCCATATTCTGCAGGTGTTAGCAGACAACTCAGCCTTTGTATTTTCACACTAGAGTTGATCACCTTCACTTAATGTGTGTCTTCAGACACCAACTGAATCATGCCCATTTTGTGGCATGATTGTCTGTCTGTCAGGCAAAAACGTTGGCACTTCCACGCAAAGTCTGAATTCAGCGTAAAATTAACTATTGGGTTTTGTTGCTTTAGTTCAATTATAAGACTGAAAATGCGTATTTTAGTCCATGTTCACTATGTTCAGTGTTTTGGAAATCCTGTTTTTATTGTAATCTTCCTTTTTCACTTCCTCTGTGCCTTTTCACAAGACTTGAATTAGGGCACATGCTTTTTATCTGGTCTTAAGACAAATATAGAATATTTTTGAAATTTTTCCTTTTAGCCCCTTAATTTTATTCTCCATCTCTGAATTTCAATTCTGGCTGAAGTGGGCATTGTCTGGGAATGTACCTAGGAGCGCATCCAGGGATAAAGTAGCACATCAGCCATAGCCCTGCTGCCAGTTTAACCTCTGTCAGAGGTCTGGAGACCTGAGCTGGTGGCCAGCTGCTGCAGGAGTGTGGGGTGTACAGAGGTGGAGATGCTGCTGGGGGAGGACAGCCTTATGGCCAGTGGACTGGAAAATTTGCCTCCCTGCGGCTTGCTCCCTTCAGCATTCTCCCACCTTTGCATGGCAGAAACCTGAAGACTGAAGCTTGGTTTTGACCGATCTTTTGGAGATGTTCTCTGGTGATCCTTTTGGTCCAGCTGCTGGGCACTGGAGGAAGGCACATGCTTTTCCTGTTGATCACCTTCAGAGAGGGGACTGAGGTTTCAAATACACAAACCACTAGTGTGTCGCTGTCTAATGCATTGGCCTGCAGTGCAGCCAGAGCTGTGGTAGCCATGTGAGTTAGGGTACCTGAGCTGCTTTCATTTACTAGATCCCATGTTTCGTGTAGAGGAAGAAATGCCAGCATGCACTTTAGTGTCAGCTTGTACCCCAAATGTAGAGTCTTGTTCATCTCTAGTGATATTCCTTCCTATCACTGCATCTTTGCTGCCCTTGTCCTGTGGTAACTGCATTTAGGTAAGCGGGTTCCCAGCTTCCAATGTTGCAGCTGCCAGTTTAAAATGTGGTGCAAGTGAATCCTAAGCCAGGCACAGACTGCAGAGGGACCTACCATGCTTGCCCAGGAGAGGTCTTGTGCCTGGCATTGCTCCCTGACAGTGTTGACTCACCTTCTTGCAACCAGCTGAAGAACATGCATGCGTTGGCAGGGAGCCTGGGTGCCTAAATTGACATGATCGTGCCCTACACTTTATCCAAATTACTTAAAGGCAATTTAAGGAAGGTGCAGCAAGTAGTATTGGGAAGCCTAGCCCAGCAGCACAGCTGTGAGCATCTATTTAGATGGCTTCTCTACCTGAATGAGCAAGGCTGTATGATGATGGGAGTTCTGTGGGTATTCAGATCTTCTGGAGATAAATCTTTATCATGAACTCTGAAAGAGGGCACATGAGTCCAGCTGGCTTCACTGCTGGGTATGCAGTATGAGAGCTAGGTTTCCGGTCTTCTCATTCAGCAAAACCCCAACTCTCTTGAGGTGAAGCGTATAAAACTCCTGTTGAGTTTAATGAAAACAGCAGTTTCCCTACCAACTTTAATTAGCATTTATTTGGGTGACAGTAGAGGTGAAGACCTGTAAGCGTCATTAGACTAAGTTCTTAAAAATTATAATAGTAGGAAGGTTATATCTTTCATGAATCAGCAGGGATTTTGGGCATTGTTAATAGCCTCAAGATGGCTGCAGCCTCTGATGTGGCTGTGCAGCACCACTGATTTCTGCTGCCAAAATGTTAGCTCTAGAAGCTACTGAATTACAAGGGTTGCTCACAGTTTATTCTCTCCTTTTTTCTGGTTAGATCTACTTCTTTCTCTGTGCAGCAGCTCTGCTCTGATGTGTTCTCTCTTCTCAAGTGTGAGCTTAGTTTCTCATACATACCTTGTATTAGCACATTTCACATCTGCCATATACCCTTTGTTCTACTCTTTAAAAAATTTAGAAGGGTAATTTCCAGGGCTCTTCTCACCTTTACTCTCTTAATCTTGCCCTGAGCCTTTTTCCCTTTCCAGGCAACAGGTGCCTTCCTGCAAACCCTTGTCATCTGCTCTTGTGAACAGTCTAGATCAATGCCTTCTACGTGCCCAGGGGTCTGGTTTTGCTTTATGTACAAATTTTTCTAGCAAGTTATGGATACCACTTTAAATGGTTGCTCTTCTGGGACACTGATAACTGACATGGAGAAGATCTGATAACTGGTGTTTTCTGCAATGTATTAATAACAAACATTTTTTCACAGGATGCAGCAAATAAAACCTCTGTATCAATCATCAATTAATTAAGCATTCCTAAGTAATCTGAAGTACTATGTTCTTTGGCTGGAAATCAGAATATCTGTCACCTTACTGACGGCTGAGCTGCTGTGAGATCTTGGGCATGCTATTTCACTTTTCAGTGCATATGTCTGTCCTCTCTTTGCTTCTTAGCACCCCTCCATCCATTATGTTCTGATGAGATATGAGAAGAGCAAAACTTTATATACTTATTTGTGCTTCTTGAAAGCTATCACACTTCTACTTTTATTTGTAACATTTTCTTAGGTGTCCTGATTGTACCCATGATTGTACTCCTGCAGATTCAAACCTATGCAAAACCAAATATGGACCCCTCTTTTTTTAAATCTTTTTGTAACTGGTTGCATGTTTCAGTGTGTATGAGGCGTGGGTTGATGTTTCTGTGGTTCCCAGAGGTGGGAGGGTGAAGAATGGGTGACAAGGGAAATGGGTGATGTGGTCATGCAGGTGTTAAGACAGTGCATAAAAGAAAGTCAAGTGAGTGGTCAAGTCAGGTGAATGATACTATATAAAACAAATATTTGCTGTGTATTGTTTACTTGCTGTGTTCCTTAGTGGAAAACCTGATCTTTATATTTTAAGTCTGCCTTTCTGGTCATTTTGTATACCAATTGTAAAGCTAGACTGAAAATTTGGATTTAAAAACCACTGACCAAGTTTCATTCTCTAACTGAGCAGAGTGCCACACAGTTTCACAGTCAGGTTTTCTTTGCCCCAAATTGAAGGTAAAAGAAAGGGCATCCTTTGTGGAACAGCTGTTCTTTTATATCCATAATTAGCTGCTTTTATCAGTTTAGAAAGGAGGGCATTAGGTTCTGGGATCTCCATCACATATTAGAAGGAGGAGGTTTTTTTCCTGATCTGACTAGTGATTTTTGGATGTATGTAGTTATTTCCTAGTATAATCTAGTTAATTTATTTTTGAAGGACCTGTTGCTTAGAAAGTGAGCATTCAGCCCTTTCTGTAAATAAATGCTTTGCAAAGGATCTGAAGCTAGACATTTACAAATGAAAGCCTCTGAATTTTGTAATGGTTTTGGGGAAAGCATTTTTTTTGAACACAGATTCTTACCTTTCCCCCCTGTGACCTACTCTGATCTCCAGAGCAGTGAAAAACACAGTTCAAATTTCAAGATTAATATTGATCTGTTCTTTTCTGAGATCTTTTTTGGTTGAGATGCCTCATGTAAAATACCGTATGGTCTAGAAAATGTGAAAAGTAAACAGTAGAGGAAATATGTTCACAAACGAGACTTAGAGAGAGCTTCTGACTAAGAACATGATCTCTTACTAATAAGGAAACTGTTTTGAAGTTTGAAAAGATGTATTTTGGTCACAATACATTGTTTAGATGATTAATATTGATAACGTTGCGTGCTCTCAAACCACAGCATGTCACCTCTATTTCTAAAGCTGCTGCAGTCTGTCACAAAAAACACAGGAGAAGCGAAATGGCAAAATAAAACCTACAATTCAATTTATATTTGAAAATAAATAGCAATCCAAGCAGCTTGGCCTTTAGCAGGGCTTTTGTACCAAGTCATATGTGGAAGTTTGCCTTTCTTCTTGAAGGCTGTTGGTTTCCATTCAACTTACTTTCTGATATCCCATGTCTTGCATTCTTTTACTTTATTAGGAACTCTGGTCTTAGCTGCCTGAATGTTTGAGGCCAAATGCCCTCTAGGTTTTACTAAGAGTGGAGTGCTCCAAAACTTCTTGTCACTTGCTATAAGACTCCATCAGGAGACTGAATACTCAAATCTGTGAACTGAGCAGGTGCTTGGGTTGTTACTGAAACCTAGAATGCACTAATTGCAGCCTTTGTGGTATAGTATTAAAATGTTAGATAATACGGTCTTCTTCTGGTTTTCTAGGGCTACCCAGCCACCTTTTTTTGTGTGAAATTTGATAGCACTGTAGTTGCTCTTGAGTCCATTTATTGGATCTTCGATGTCCCTTCCCATCAATTATGAATTTAGGTAATTCTTTCTTTGTTCCTATTCATGAACTGATTTCCCTTTCTCTGATGACATACAGAACACTGACATATTCGGTAAATAGCACTAGTGGATGGATTTCCCATTGCAGGATTGTCTTTAGGCAATTCGTGGTCAGTGCTTCCTGTTCTTCACTTGCCATAAAATGTACTCCTTAACTGGGTAAAGCCTTTTGATTAAACGAGAGAAGAACTGGAACTGGTTTTCATTTAAAAATTTAGGGACATGGAATGATTTCTGCTCACAGCTTGCAGACTCCTCACAAATCCCCATTAACCTCATGAATGTAAATGATCATACAAGGATAAAGAATTAATATTCCAGTAGCATTTAATTGCTAAAAGTGCTTGCAAGTTTCCCCGCCCATGAGGTGACATCTCTTGGTACTATACGTCTTGCAAGCATTTTTAAAAAAATTTAATTTCTCAACCAGCCTACAGTTCCTATGTAGCAGTCAACAAGTCGCAACAACTTTGCAAAGACAGGAAATGTTCTTACTGTAATTCAGCCTGGTCAAAACCAAAGCCATAGACATGCTGTGAGGGGTTTTTCATCCCTGTCTGACAGAGTCAGGACAAGAAACTACAGGTGAAATCTTGATGCTCCTTAGCTAGTTGAAAGCTCTCCTCTTAGCTTCCAAGGGCCAGCCTTTACTTCACTAGTTGTGGAGGGACAGTCCAGTGCAGTGACTGCAGCTCTTGTCTTACTCATTTGAGGGCAATAAGTTGTCCCTGCTCATTTTGTTTCTGAAGATATTCCCTGTGTGACTTTCTCTTCAGTCCTCTTGAAGTACTTGCTGCAGTCATCAGGGTCAGCATAACTGGCACTGAAATGAAGGTTGCCCATTTAAGTAAGCATCAGATTTGGATACAATTTTTCTTTGTGTTGAGGTGAAATATTTATTATTGATGAATTAATTGAAGCCATTGTACACCAAGAACTGCATCTATCCAGATCCTGGTTTGTATCAAGAAGCATACACTCCCCAACTTTGGTTGTGCACATCTCAGGAAAGTGCACCAACTTACAGATTGTTTGGGGTGATGTTGCTGGTGTAGTTGTGTCCATGAAAACCCTAAAAAGGTCCTGACTTTGTTCTAAAGCAATGCAGAAGTACCTCTGAAGTCACGAAAAGGCTTGTGGAATGGGCAGGTGAACATTCCCATTCAGATCTGCTGACATTTTCTAGTACTACTTTGCTATCTTTTCATGACAACGAAGGATGTTATATTGCAAGAAACCAAACTCTGTTTCTGAGCTGCAGTCACAGTGGTTTTATTTAAAAATAATAAAACTGGGGGAAAAAACTCAGTCCAAATTACTTACTGAGATCTTTGGTAAGTGTTGTATCAGAGTTGCATAATTTCTGTTTCACATAGCAAACCACTTTATAGTCATTAAGTTCTTTTAACATGGCTAAAATAGGCATCTTGTTACATTACTCAAGTTCACCAGGTTAAGTACTTAAAGTCACAATAATTTTGATAATATCATTAATGAATAATGAATATTAACATGGAACAGTCAAAATTCCAGGTGTAAGTTTGCTCAAGCATATGATGCCTTTCCTATGAAAAGCAAAGCTGCAAAAGATTTTCACATTGTTGCAAAAATGACAACTAGATCTGTAGTTTATGGGAGTAAAATAAGCACCTTCATAAAGTGCAGTGTTTCTAATGAAAGCCTGTAAGAACCAGAGAATTTTGTATTGTTGAAGTAGTTACCTCATTTGGGTTGATTTTTTGGGTTTTTTTCACTCAAGTGTATCATTTGCAGTGGCATTATATATGATTCTCTTCAAGCCTGGAAATATTTAGCAAGCTTATTTGGTCTTTTACAGATGCCAGTACTAAAGCTTTAGGCAGTGGAAGATGATTTTGGTAGATTTCCTTGGTTATTGTTGTAATTTTGTATTTTTAAGTATTTAAAAAAATAAAATGACAGCCCTAACTTACTTAAGGTTTTGTGGAGTAATTGTATTACAAAGACACTGTTTTGCTTTGAGTGGTGACTGAGGAAATACCAAATCCAACTTACTAAGAAAACTCTTTTTAAAACAAGGTATGAATTTTTTCTGTAATAAAAACTGCAGTGTATTTGAAATATGTCTCGGGCTTCTTTTTGTAATTTAAATGCACTACTACAGATAGAGGGAGGGTAAGAAATTACTGTGTACTACTAAATATAGATGGAGGGTATGAAATTGATGAGATAATATCAACACAGTAGTTTTTAGGGTCGCAGCAATTAAGATCAAGATTTGAGCTAACACTTCTGATTTTCAAACACTGGAAGGTCTGAAACTGCAGTTAGTGCTCTTTATGCATTTTTAAGCCTGGAAAGGATTTTGGTTGTTAGGTGTGGGGAGAAAAGCCTGTGGAGGAAGAAAAGCAAGATATTTTAGAAGAGGTAGTTGGTGAGGAAAAAAAAAACATTCTGTGAAGAGAGTGGATTGCAAAAAGCTAGTGTGAATCTCTGATTTATGTGTGCTAGCTTTGTAGCCCAGGCATATTTTCTGCTGTCCTATTGCGTGGCAGAGAGCATGCAGTGTCAGAAATTACTGAGAGACACTTTTGCCTTCACTGACCAGGTAATGCCAACACTTCACCTGCTAAAAAGAGGGCTTGCTCTGTTAGCCTGTGGGAGCTCTCTGAGGAGTTCAGCAAGACAAACATGCCTTGGTTTCTAGGTTTGCTCTGCCCTTGGGTGAGGTGTGGTTTTGTTTCTCTGCCTACATAGAACAGGATGACCACAAGGTTCAGTAAAAAAATGCAAATACCCAGATTGATTTGTAAGATCCAAAATTGTCACCCTCATTTACAGATGTTCAGAAAATGGCAAGGTGTGTGCTCATGCTGCACTTACATCGCAGCGATACCACTTCTGTCATTCAGTTCACACATTTTTTCACTCTGCTATCTAGCTAGTACTTGGGTATTCAAGCTTTGCCCAATTCTCTTGCATTTATTATGTTAGCTACTATAGCTGCCTTCCCTTTGAAGCGTTCTAGCAGCTTCACCCTAAAACTCACTGTCTCCTCTTCACATGTAGGAGACTAAATCTTTTTTGTTAGACCACTCTTTAATTAGAATAAAAGGAACTTTCCATAGATTTGTAAAATGCCTCTGTGTTATTCTAGGAATAATCTCCTGCATCTGATTGCCTAGAAAGCAATTCTCAGCTTCAGTGGAATGTGAAAGTGTCAGTCTGCTGATCAAAGTGATCCAGGCAGTATTGCTGCAAATATTTTATTTATGAGAGACTTCTGTCTGGGACCCAGTGGTCAGTTACAATATGGATTTGTGTGCCAGCCTCTTTCTTTCCTGACAAAGTCTGGAGTAGGGAATATATAACCAAATTTAACTTGAAACACTACTTCCTTGTAAAATCATTTGGACTTGCTGTATAGCAAATCGCATGAAAGTTGCTACCAGCTTGTTTTAATTCTTAATATTATACACCAAGGTGTATATTTGCAGACTCTTTCTTTCATTGACAAAGTTGAATTTGCTTTATTGTAGAGGGATTTAAGTAAATACCATTTAAAATCTTATACACATTGCAATTCAACATCTGTTTCCATGTATTTTATTACTTAATGACTTCTGCCTCTAGTCAACACCTTTGTGGGTTTTGTGATAGCCAGACCAAAAGCTTCAAAGGCTAAGTGCAAAAGAGAAGATAAAAAAAAAAAAATTAAATTGGGAAATAGACGTTTCCAACAGTCTTTTGACTTGCATACTACACATTCAGTATACTTTATGGTATTCATTTATTGTATTTATGACAAGCAGGATTATATTTAGCTAAACATTCAGCAACAGAGACAACAAAATATAGGAATGAGACAATTTTATAGAACTGTTTTGTTTACAGATCTCAGCCCTGCAAACTGGTGAAAAAAAATAATCCTTTTGATTTTCTTTTTCTGTGAGCTTTCCAGCATGCAAAGTTTCTCAGCATTCTCTGTGCCTCTCACAGAGAATCACTCAAAATTCTGTGAAACTCTGGCTAGTTTTGCTTTTCAGGTGCATATGAATCTGACTTTGACTCCAGTGAGAAAGTAGCCCTACTGTGTATGTCTTCACGTAAACCAGTTACAGCTAAGCAAAGCAGACCTGGACCTTGAATGGTAGACAGTGCCACACCATTATGCAACAACCCAAGCAGTCAAAAATTATGTCAGATCCTCAAAAAAGTCTTAAAAAGCGCAAGTTTTTGTTGCACGTTTTTCCCTTTAGCAAAAAAAGGTTAAACACAGGTTCATGTTCTTGTCCTCTAGTTTTCTCTTCAAATTATCTTTCACCTTAAATCACAGGGGCTAGAAAATTTAAATATTGTAATTAAGATATAATCCTGTAATAAGATTCTTAGACCTAAAGAAAAATGCACAAGATTCAAGTTCTGAGAACGAGTAACACATAAATTAATTAAAACTTTAATGATTTTGCAATCTCCAGTAAGTTCCTGCTTTTAAATCACGCAGTTCCTCCCCCTTTGAAATAGAGCTGTATGAAGAGATGATGTTAGCCTGGTATTTTTTAACTCTGAAGCCCATCAGCTGTGTACTAACATCAGGATACAGGTCTTGGCCTAAAGTGTGTGGCTGAGCTGTGTTGGCTGCAGAGAACTGCAAAGGCAAAGAGGTGGTTGACTTGTATGGCAGTACTGTAGCTATCAAAATGTAAGGAAGTTTGATTAAGTATGACCTCAACACCGTTTTCCTGTAACACCCCTTCTTGTGTTTGCAATGTGTTTGTTAGAGTCTCAAAGCCCTTAGTACAGCAAGATCCAGGAATCAGAAAGACAAAAGATAGTTTGAGGACGTTGCAACATGTTGTGGTTAAGCTAGGAACCAAAGAGAAGAATCATTGATGTTGTGTTGTTTTTCTTGCTCTGTGCAGAACAAAAACCTATGTACATTTTAAGTTCGAAGCTTGCCTCAGAATGCCTTTGACTGAATCACTTGATTCTTTTCTGCAGTTTGTAACACTTGTAGTCAGGTTTCAGTGTGAATATTTGTGGATATTTCTCGGTACAGGGGTACTGTGCAGTGACACAGTGATCCCTGTGAACCATAATTCAGTGCTTAAGGTTTCCTATTCTGTTTTTTTGCATTCAAAGGGAAGCAGCTTTCATACCCCCTGAAGTGCTGGCTGGATTACATTTGCACTTCTCTGTTGCTTATTTCTTTTTATCAGCTTCTCTCTCTTTCTGCTTTCCTGTCATCTTTGGGGAGAGGAGTTCTTTCCCCCCACAGTCCCGGCTCCCAGTCAGAGGGACACAGAGCGTGTTCTCTTCCTAGTGGTGTACTCCCCCGCTGCAAAATTGGATAAGGAGTGGCTCAGGCGCGTGTCCAGAGTGTCAGAGTTGTTGCCACTGCTGCTGCTTCTCACCCATGGGCACAGGCAGCGGAGCATGGCTCGGCGGATATAGTTGTCAAAGCAATAGTAAATGAAAGGGTTGGCACAGCTATTGGCAAAAGCAAAAGGGCTGCTCACCTTCATGCCCAGCTGGGCAATCATGTTGGGAAAACAGTCAGGCTGCTTCAGGAGTCCCAAAAGGATGGCCATAAGCTTGAAAACATTGAAGGGAGCCCAGGAGATAACAAAAGCCACCACTACAATGAAGACGATCTTGATGGATTTTCTCAGTTTCTTATCATGTTTCCCAGTTTTCTGATAATGCACACAGAGCCTCTTGGTGATGGAGCAGTAAAAGGTTAAGATACTCAACAATGGGAAGAAGAAGGCCACGATTAAAAGCATCAGTGACATCACCTGTTTGCCTTCTGTCACAGCTTTATCTGTGCAGTAAGTCACTCCATATTGCTTCTTCAGCTCTCTAGACAAAAGAGTTGGCATCCCTAAGAAACAGGATAATAACCAGACAAAGGCGCAGAGTCTGCTGGAATAGGATCTTGTTCTGACCCGTCTAGCAATTGAGGGATACATGATCGCAAGGTACCTGTCAGCACTCATGCAAGTGAGCAGAAGGATGCTGCAGTACATGTTGACTGAGATGACATAGGAGCTAGCTTTACAGAGGAAAGATCCTACCCTCCAGCTCCCATCCGAGACCTCCTTGTCCACCCAGAATGGCAGCGTGATGAGGAAGATGAAGTCAGAAGCGGCAAGGTTGATGATGAAGACATCAATCAGCCTCTGGATGCGTCGCTTGAAGACCAAGGCTGCAATCAGGAGGGAGTTACCAACAATGCCCACCAGGAACACAGTAGCATACAGGATAGGGAGGAAAGTAGACATATGTTGAAGATGCTGATACTGGCAGCTGTCGTCATAGTAGTAGTCATAGCTGAAAGTGACTGCAGTCACAGTCAAAAGCTGGGTGAGTTCCATTTCTGGACAAGCTGTCCTTATACCTTGCTTCTGAGAAAGGCTCTGAGCTCCCCCTAAGCTTCTCCTTAAGTTCTTCAAGAACATACTGTAGAGGAAGGGGGGAGGAGTAGGAGGAAGGAGGAGAAAAGTGGTTTTGGGGAGGGTCATATGCATACTTTTAGCCAATCATGAGTAATCGGACAAGCAGCGAGTCTCTGATTACTCAAAACTCTGTCTTCTGAATAAACACTGGCTTCTTTTTTCTTTTAAAATTGGGCTTATTTTTACCAGTTTTGCCTTAATTTTGTATTTGCCTATAAAGCAAACCAGCTTCGGGTTTTGCTTTTATTGGTGACTTTAAAGATTATGAATGTTTTATTTTTCAAGACAGCATATCACTAATTTGCAGACATTTGAGATTCTACTAGCTCAGAAGAAGTCAGAGAGTGATGAATTCGGGTGCCATGGTCTCCAATTGAAGCATTTTATATAAACTGGTTTTCAGGCTAAGTTCAGCGATTCTGAGGCTGGGATGTTTTACTTTCTTTGTCTGTTGTTTCCCATTGAACATGTTGTTTCTCATATGAACATATTTAGGGAAAAACATTTCCAACTTCCATCTCTATTCTGCCCAGCGGTTAAGTGTTCTGTGTCCCAGGCTCTCCACACACTGCCAGTGCTCCTCTCCCTCCCACCCTGCAGCCCCTCCAGTTCCCCTATCCCTGGGCTCCACACACTCAGCTTTATGAATGCATTAGGAACTTAGAGAACAGGTTTACAGCATGTCATACATTCTTCCACAATTTGAAACTCAACTCGGTGTTCCCATCCTCGCAAAGGCTTCCTTATTGGCTGTAGTCTGGCTTTCAGAAGCACTGGTTCAGCCCACATGGCTTCTGAGCCATCGGTATATAAAGTACTCACTTCTCTTAAAGAGATTATTTTTCTCATCTTTCATTTGCAATGTCAATATTGCTTCAACCATGGCTTGCCTTATAGACAGCCTGTTCAGTATTACATACATCAAATGAAAATTCTCACTTTTTGAGCTGTTGATTTTATTATGACATTGTGCAGTGCTTACTAAGTTGAAAATTCTATTACTGGTCTTCATCATCCTTCCTTTCTTCTGCAGTTAATTTTACCTTCTCCTTCTTTTTCCTCCCAACTGCATGTGCACAGACCAGATGGGTCTCCAGGATTCTCAAAGCTTTGATCAAATTTCTTACCAGAGTATGCTCAAGTCCTGGACAGATAGATTGCATCTGGGTATCTCTCCACAGGCAAAAAGCAATAGCAAATAGCATGCACGACAAATGTGTCCCATCCAGTGCTGTCTGGATGCCCTCAGATTCACTCTAACACTTCTTGGGTTGTGAGCTCCTTTGTAGCAGGTACGTGGTAGACTTCTGGGTGCCTGGAACAGCAGACAGTTGCTATTAAGTGACTGGCTGCTGAATATTTAGATGGGTACTCTCTGTTGTGTTAATATGCTGCTCTCTAATGAGGAGTTTATTATATACAACTGCCTTCCCTTTGTGTTTGCTTTCATCTTACCTCACAACAAATGCCTCAAAATTCACTTCCTCTCTGCCCCCTCCCAGAGCAGACAAAAAAACAAAAAACTTCTAAAAAAGCTTAATGTAACCATGAAAATAAGTGTTATGTCCATGTATTATTGTGTTTGTAATTTCTCACTTTTTTATCTGCCTTTATCTACCCACAGTTTAGTAGCTTTGTGTACACCTTTTCTGACAGGGATCATCTCTGTTCTCTTCAATGTGTTCTGTGTTTCTTGAATGCTCTAAGTAGAATTGTGGATGTCGCTGTATGCTGTTGCTCTGTTACAGATGTGACACGTTTTTGTCTGGACAAAATTTTTTTGTAAAACTAATGTGAAACATTTTCATTAATAATGAAGTGATTTGTAATTACCCAAGAGAAACAGCTACAGGCCTGTTTTGTTGGTAGTCTGTAAGCCTTGGGGGATTTTTTATGTGGTATTGATTCACCTGGGGCTTTGTGTAGCTTTCATGTAGTTTCGCTCTTACCAGAGTTCATTTTGGTAAGACAGAGACGAGCTCTCAAGAATACTCAGCACATGGAAATTCTCCTTGTAACATTTCTGGGTAGAGCCTCTGGCCCCTTCTCACCCCTCTCATAGATTTCCCAGCACTTTTCTCCTGCTAGACCTCACCAGACACATATAATACCTTCTCCAGAACAAATTTTCTGATGAAGCAACAGCTGCTGACTTGTCTTGGGTCTACATTCTGCCTTTTGAGGTACTCATCTTGTCCAGCCCTAGATGGAGTTCTGCTGAGACAGTCTTAAAAAATGCAGCTGGGGGGTTCGGAGTGGTTTTGAACCTGACTGCAAACCTAGAGCCTTTGTAACCCCACAGTCATCTTGGCTTTGAATTTGGCTTCTGTTTAAAGTGTAGGTTTCTCTGATGGTGCTGCTTTTCTAAAATGCACTTGTAAAGTTTGTCATATCAGTGTTTGTACCCTGCCATAAATCTTCCTCATAAAAAATGCTGAAGCAGTAGCAAGAGAAAAGATTGCAAGTCTTTTCTTCACAGTTCTGTAACACTTGTGAGATGTGTCTTATTGTAACCTTCTAATTTTATGGCAAAAACAGTAAAGGAGATATGCAGCAGAACAATCTGCACAGGAAGTGTGCAGCATTACTGATTTAGTTTTTTATTTATACACACTCCCCTTGCATGTTTCTGTAGTGGAACATTTCTGCTAGCGAAGTGTGGGGGTTGGTTTTTTTAATATTTTTTTTAATTTTCTATTTTATTCATAGTATAAACATGGGTTTATTGCCGCTTGCACATGTACTTTTATGTAAGCACAGGCAGCTAGATAAAATAAGCTACGTATTTTATCTGTATCTATTTATGTATATATCTGTAAATTACTAGTGATGATAAATGCTGAGAAGGAACAGAGGTTCACTTGGCAGTAAAAGAAAGTGTAGTAGTTTCTAAATGATTGTGCCTCAAAACTTGTAAGGGATAGAGATTTGCAGGCATATTTAAGAAAAAAGAACCAACAACACCCCCCCCACACCAGATCAGCTCAAACAACCTTATTATACTGTAACCTAGGAAAAGGCAGGCTTGGAGGTAACCAGATGAATGCTATCTAATAAACATTTCACTCCTGAACAAAGAAGAGAGAGTAGGGTAGAAGTGATTTGGGTAAAATTAAGAGCACTGAAAGAATGCATGGGGATAGGTCAAAATAGTTTCATTCTGAGGGCAGTGAAATGTTTGGGTTAATTTTTAATATTTTCCGTACACTTAATATTTTTAAAATCATGTTTGTACCCTCTTTATCTCATCTTTTTATGTTTATATTTTTGTGCATGTTAATCTATTAAATAGTTTTTTATATATACGGATAATAAATCACTATAGTACTACATGTATGTATTTTTTTTAAAAGTATTTGTATAATAGGAATGCATGCTCAAAAAGTTTTTGCTGGTGGGGTCCGTAATAAAAAAGTTTGGAGACAAGTGGGTATCATTAAGCAAACTTATGCTATTCATTGTGTTTGGAATAAGCACATCAAGATGGTTATCTTTCTGTGAAAATCATAATTATAGAAGTTTTTCTTGGCCTACCATATTCTTTGTGGAAAAAGAGAAAAATACAGAAGAGAGAAATAAAATCAGGGAGACTGCATAGAGAGAGGTCTCAATGCAATCAGTGGGATTTTTTGCTCTTTCTGGCTATGTGAAATGTTCATAGATGGCACCTAAAACACAAAAATGAAAACTGCCCTTTTTATTATTACAAAGAGGGTATTTCTTGGGAGACACTGTCTTATATTATTGTAAATTAGCTAGCAGTATTTGAAGGAGCAGGCAGACACCTTTTTCAGGTCTGAACCAATAACTTATAAAACACATGAGCTGGATGAAGAAGGTATTTTCATTTCTCATCGTGTTTCAACTTCATTTGATAAAGGTCGTGCTGCCTCCTATAAATGTTTACTTACTTCCTTAGACTGTGAGAGCTAAAATGATACCAACTTAGTATGACACAATTTTTTTGCAACATTCTAGGGGTTTGTTTGTTTGCTTGTTTTGTTTGCAGCACTCTGATGTTGAATTTTCTGTCAGTGCCCAAAAACTTTTTAGAGGTAATACCCAACACACGTGATCCATGTCCGCTGTCAGAGAAACCTCAGTTTTGCAAAAAGCAGAAGCAGTGTTTAAGCTATATCCGTTGGCATTATCCCCTTCATGCCTTCTTGTGCAAGCTGCCACAGTTTCTGCATGGGAAAGCAAGCTCATTTTGAAAACATTCCCAAAGTATCCTGTTCTGTAGCTAAACTGATCCATGAGTGGTTCTGCTGAGGCAAGCTGGGGAGGTGTGAAAAGTAGAGAAAACAAAAAGAGATAGGTGTTACACACCTAAATGACTGTGTGCTCATCTGCAACCTTTTTATTGCATTACTCTTACTATGTGGAGGCATTCTAGGGGAGAAAAAAAATCTGGTAAAATCTGTAGAGAGTATTTGAAATTAAGTAAATAAGATGTAAATATCTCTCTCCCCTCTGGCTGTTTTTAAGTAGCAGCACACATTGTATTGATTCAGGCAGATGATGAAGAGGAGGACACTGCAGTCTAATTGGATAGTGGAAGTAACAATGTCTGCAAAATTTTGCAGAATCGATTCTCATTTTTACAACATTAGATCTTTTGGGGGAAAAAAACCTATAGACTTTCCAGTGTTAGATAATTGACTACAATTTACAGGAAACAATTCCAATTCTGCTTATCCCACTGCGTAGAATATAGAGGGGGGTTGTTTCCTTTTACTTTTTTTTCCCCTAGCTTCTGTTTGTGATAGTTTTGCCAGGCATTCTGAAAAAAGTTACTGATTTTTGTGTTCCCTATTGGTATTGCATGCATTTTATGGTCTTAAAGCTCCTTAGATTTTGTTTCAATGAATTAAATTCACTGACCTTCTATGATATATTTCACTTTATTTCTAATTACTCAGTGATTTTCGTGTCACTTTTCAGGCTTCTCTCAATTTGATCATCATGCTGAAGCTGGAGATGCTATTTCAGCAATTGTAGATGTGATACAAGTTCTTTCCTGACCATGATTTCTCTGTTTATATACTAAGATTGCAAGAAAATTGTGGATTTTGGCCACAGTACCATCTTGGCAGTTGATAATGCATCACGACCTGTTTGTCCTTCTAATTTTGTGCTTCCCAAGATAAGATTTTGTGTCAGGTAACTATAGCCTCCACTCTTTGTTTTTAAATAAATGAGCTCATCAGTGACCTTATTGAAATGCATATTTGCTTGCCCCTGGCTAGCAAATGATCAGGTCACCCTGTACCAGTGGTCTCTCCATGTCATTATTTACCCTTCCCCCAGGCCTGGTGTCATCTGTGAAGTTTATCAGAGCTACTGCTGCTTTCTTCCAAGCCATTGATAAAGATGTGGTGCAGTTGATACACCTGAAGGTAGGGATGCCATCCAGAGGGACCTTGACAGGCTTGAGAGGTGGGCCCAAGCC